>JAUPFN010000013.1:22945844-23545844 GCA_036924255.1 Apodemia mormo | reverse complement strand
GGTTAATTAATTAAAAAGTTAATGTAACTAAAACAAAATTAGTTGAATTTCAGAACTACCACAGTAATATTACTAAAAACACAAATGTATTTTTAAATAAAGTAAATATAGATGATGTAGATTATACAAACTTTTTAGGAATAATTATTGACAAATATTGTAATTGGAAAGCACACATTGAATCTCTATGTAATAAGATTGATAGATTTGTCTATGTCTTAAGAAGACTAAGAGAAGTAGGAAACGTAAAAGCATCCCTATTAGCATATCATGGATATGTATCTTCTAATTTACAATATGGAATTCCTATTTGGGGAAATTCTGTTGAATTGGTACGAATTTTTAGAGTCCAAAAGAAATGTATTCGAGCAATATGTGGTGTTAATCAGTTACATTCCTGTAAACCACTTTTTAAGTCTCTTAAGGTACTTCCCTTACCATGTTTGTATATTTTAGAGGTATGCGTATTTGTAAAAAAGCACCAAAAGTTATTTAAAACAAATGCTGTCACTCATATTTTAGGAATAGTAAAAAATTATATGTGCCTAATCAAAAATTAAATATTTTTACAAAAAATGTGTATTGTATGTCTATTATTATATACAATCATATTCCTGATAGTCTTAAATCATTATGTAGCGGCTGCGCTACCACTGTAGCGGAGGTTGTATTGCGTGGTGTGTGCCGTCGATACCACTAGGCAATCATAGCGGCAGGACGACACGGCCGCTAGCAATAGACTCCTGTAAGTATTATCAGAAGGTCTCACCAGTTTTGCAGGCGGTGCAGGGCGTCTGGAGACTCGGCAGAGGTTCCTCGGCAGCTGGCTCGATTATACTTTTGGAGTAAATAAAACACTAGTTCTTGTTTGCAGAAATAATGCGAAGTGTGTTTATTAATCTCTTTGCCCTATATTTATACAATATTCAAATTGCCTAACGGTAAAATTAAAAAGAGAAAGCCTAATAATTTACAAAGTTTCAAGTTAAATAATTTGTTGCTAGAACCAAAATTGTTTTTTTAAACGGCTTGCCTGGCGCTAAAAATCGAAGCGAAATCTTTCATGCGACGGTCGACGTAAGCGAGCGGTGCGCGCGCGCGGGGAGTGCGCTCCGCCCAGCGCGCCGGGCTCGCGTCGCAGCGCGGCGTCTGATGTCATCAGTAGACTTGCGCAAAATATATCCGAGAAAAGAAAAGAGTGATATGTATCTTTCAGAGTTACGGATATATATCACTCATTTATATCTTCAACTCCTTATAACTCAGTAGAAATCAGAGTGATTGGGATTGGTGACATATTTAGATTTAATGATAAGGAAATGAAATGATTTACAGATTTAAAGACAAGATAAAGAGTTGAAATAAATGATATGTTTTTATGGATTCTGTTTGGTATTCGATTACTTAATTATTTAAAAAGCAATCACGCTTGTTTTATTTGATACTAAGGATTGACCGCGGCTTCCACTGCGTGTGAAAGAATTATGTAAATTACATTTAACCGACTTTTAATGTTTTTAAAATGAGAAGTAGGTGTATTCGCCGATATATTAAAGATTTCAAGTTTCTAGTCTTAAGAGTTTAACCGGTGCAATATAATGACAAGATAAACAGTTAAAATAAATGATGTATTTATGGTAGGTATATCGAACAGAATCGATATTATTTTATTAAATTATTTAAAAACAAACGCTTACTTTTTTATTATGCGTGCGTTTTTAAAACAAAGTAGGTACAAACAAAATAATTCTCATCGCTGTTTATTATTACTATCCGCATTTGAACAATATTAAAGATATCTTAATCCTATTAGTTTAAGGTATAACTTTGTGTGTACAGTATGTAGTTCGATGCTACAACATTCTTCATTCCGAATGATGGTTTCCTCTCTTTCTACTCCCTGATAAACATATCATTCCTTTCATTCTATTCCGCTTAGATGAAATACAATCACTCTGTGATACAAAGATATAGAGAGTTAGTTTGAATACTACGGAGTTACTGATATATTCACTCCTTTGTAAAGATTATATCTTTTTGAGTTAATCACTCCTGAGTTACACAAGTCTAGTCATCAGTCTGCGCTCACGCAGCGGCGGCGTTGGACGCAGACCTGTTTCGTTGCGACCGGACGCTCCTTCCAGATCGTTCGCTTGGTTTAACGGTTGCCGTGTTGCGTTCTTATAGGAACGGCATGGTGATCGGGTCTTCGTCATCATTAGTCCTTTTCAGGGCTGCACGGTATTAGTGGTCACTTGTCAGTTGGATGTCTCACCGGGTTGGTTCACAAAGAGCCTGGCTGCTGGGCATTTCATCAATCGCCTTGCCATGGCTGCTGGTCCTGGCCGATGCATCTGCGGGCTGGTACGGCTGCGCCTCTTCAGTGAATTAAGTGATTAAAGTGCTCTTAAAGTGAAACGGTGTCCGCCGCCATCGTTTCTTTGTTCAGTGATAATTAAAGTGCGTGTTGTTGGTGTTTGATTGCAAATCTTCCCCGTGGCTGATCTTCCTTTGTTGTGTTTGTCTCTTCTTGTTGGTAATTGTGATGTTGTCAGGTAATAGGAGGTACACCGGTATTGGTTGTGCAAGGAGGTAAGGTACCAGGAGATCGGAAAATCGTAAGTATCGTAAGTATACAAAAAATATAACTTATTTGACCATCATGGTTAAAGATTAATAAAATAACCATTATGGTTGAAATCTAAGTGTGAGATTCTATGTGTTACTAACCATCATGGTTAGAAGCTATTGGATGCCATAACCGTTATGGTTAAAACGTATGAAAGGGAAGTAAGGAAGGTTAGGGATTTAAATGGACAAAGAGATAATTATCGTGTTTAGGCTTTGAGACGACTGCCAAAGTCGCTAGAGGGTAACCATCGTAGGTAGAAAGAGATGACCATCGTGGTTAGACACTTAGAATGACCGACATGGTCATAAAGAGATAACCCACGCGGTTAGAGAGAGATGACCGTCGTGGTTAGACATTTGATGGTGGTAGCTGACGGTAGTGCTGGCTACCGCCAAAGTACTGCCGGCCCAGTGAAGCGTACTGGTGGCTTGACCAATCTTCCAGACCTGGTCCGCTTCTCAGGTGGTACCAGAGCTGGCGGTGATGGTGGTTCAGTAGAAGTTATCGGAGCGTTATTGTTTGTGCAAGTCGTTTGCAAGCTATCGGTTGCTTCGTTTAATACGAAGGCTGGTTTTAAGCGATCAATTGAAATGCATTGCGAGCGCCTTTCAGGCAATAATATTCTGTAGCATTTGTCGTCTCGCTCTAATACTTTGTACGGCCCTTCGTATGACGGTAGTAGGGGTTTCTTGACACTGTCATTTCGAATAAATACATAATCGCTTGATTGCAGTTCTTTGTGAATGAATGTTGAGAGACTGTTTGAGTGCGAACTTGCTTCTTGTGGTTTGACTGCATTAATTATTTCGCGTAGTCTGTTTACGTAGTCGATATCCGTTTCTAGCCCCGTCTTAGGTTTTGTGTTGAAATAATCGCTGGGTAGCCGTAGGTTCATACCGTAAGTTAATTCGGCGGCGCTTACACCTGTGTCAGTGCGTGGCGATGCGCGTAAGCCGAACATAACTGTAGATAATTGATCTATCCACGATGTAGATTGTGATAGGCGTGCTTTCAGTGCGTTTTTTAGTGTTCGGTGCCATCTTTCTAGGATGCCGTTACTCTGTGGGTGTCTTGGTGTTGTGTGAATTCGTTTTATTCCCATTGTTTGTAATAATTTGTTGAATAGCTGTGCTTCAAACTGTCTGCCTTGGTCTGTCGTGATGGTTGAGGTGCATCCGAATCTGCATATCCAGTTTTCATAAACTATTTTTGCTACTGACTCGGCTGTGATGTTATCTGTAGGTATGGCTTCAGTCCATCTGGTCACACGGTCTATCATCGTGACGAGGTATCTGTATCCTTCTTGCATGGTAGGCAGAGGTCCGACGATATCTACATGTAGGTGTTGAAATCTGTCCGTCGGTGGAAAGGTTCCGGTAGGAGAACGTGTGTGTCGCTGTACTTTGCATTGTTGACACTTAATACATTGCTTTGCCCATAGGTTGATGTCTGTATTCATGTTTGGCCAGAAATAGCGTTGAGTTATTAGTTTTCTTGTTGTTCTTATACCCGGATGGCTTAAGTTGTGTACTTGAAAAAATATTTCTTCCCTGAATTGTTGCGGAATGTAAGGTCGTATGTTTGACGTAGACATCTCGCAAAATAGCTGTCTTTGCGTGTTGGGAATGTTCAGTTTTTTTATTTTTAGGTTTTCTTGTGCTGCTAATTGTTGAATTGTGGTTAATTCGTTGTTTTGTGCGTCTGCGATTTTCTCGTAATCGATTGTAGGTATAGTGTTGATTTCGTCGATTGGGGATCGGCTAAGCGAGTCTGCGACGACATTTAGGGTTCCGTTGATGTGTCGGATGTCTGTTGTGAATTCGCTTATGAACATTAGCTGTCTTGCGCGTCTTGGCGTTTCCGACGGTGATGATTTCTTCATCAGTGCGTATGTAAGTGGTTTGTGGTCCGTATAAATTGTTACGTGTTTTCCTTCGAATAACTTGCGGAAGTGCTTGATAGACATGTAGATAGCTAGCAATTCTCTGTCGAATGTGCTGTATCTGCGTTGTGTTGGTGAAAATTTTTTTGAAAAATAAGCTAGCGGTTGCCATCCTTGCTTTGTTTTTTGTTGCAGTACGGATCCTGCTGCTAGGTCGGAAGCGTCTGTAAAAATAGCTAGTGGTGCTTCGTGCGATGGGTGAGCTAATAGTGCGGCGTTTTGAATAGCTTTTTTGCTTTCTTCGAAAGCGTTGGTTGCCTCTTCGTTCCAGGTGATCTTTGTTTTGTCTTTTTTCTTGCAGTTGTGTAGAAATGCGTGCAGAGGTGCTTGTATCATTGCTGCATTCGGTATGTGATCGCGATAGAAATTGATCATGCCGAGAAATCTGCGTAGTTCTTGCACGTTTGTGGGCTTCGGGAACTTCGTGATGGCGATGACCTTTTCTGGTAAGGGTAGGATTCCATCCTTACTTACTATATGGCCTAGAAATTTGACTTTTTCTTGTCCAAACACACATTTTGATGGATTGATAGTTATGCCATTTTCTTCGAATCTTTTTAGGAGGGTGCGGAGATGTTGACGGTGCTGGTCTTCATCAGCGCTAGCAATTAAAACATCATCGACAAAACAGAAGGAGAAGGGTAGCCCCTGGAGTACCTGGTGCATGAATCTTTGAAAAGTCATGCCCCCATTCTTCAGGCCGGGGCATATTCGTGGAAATTCGTATAATCCCATGGGTGTGATGATCGCTGTCTTCTGTATATCACTTTTGCGCACCATGACCTGTTGGTATGCTCTATTTAGGTCTAAAGTGGTGAATATGGTCTTGCCGTGAAGCTGGTTAGTGAAGTCTTTCAGCCTAGGGATTGGGTAACGGTCAGGCGTTGTGATGGCATTGAGTCTGCGATAGTCACCGACTAATCTTATTCCTCCTGTCTTCTTTTTCACTATGTGCAACGGTGATGACCATGGGCTCTTGCTTGGTCGGCATAGGCCTTGATCCATCATGTTTTCGAGTTCAGCTTTGACTTCTTTGTATAGGTGAGGTGGAATAGGTCTTGCGCGGCAATGCAGTGGTGGGCCTGATGTTTCAATGTAGTGCTCGACGTTTGTGTTCGGCGATAGCTTCATTGCTGTCAGTCTGGTGATGCCGGGAAATTCTGTTAGTATTTTGTGATATTCGTTATCATTGTTAATAGTTGAAATTGTAGGTAAATTTGATTGTGTGACGTAAGAACTTGTTGCGAGTTTCGTTGTTTGGTCGATAAGCTTCCTGTTTTTTATGTCGACTATAAGGTTGTGGTGATTGAGGAAATCTGCCCCGATTATAGGCTTGCTGACCTTTGCAACGATGAATTTCCAGGTGTATGGTCTTCGCAGGTTTAGATCCAGAGTTACTGTTCGTTCGCCGTATGTGGGAATTACGGTGTTGTTTGCTGCGTATAAATTGAATTTTGTAGGTTCCAGTTTTGTCCCTTTTGGTGGTGGTAAAACTGATATGTTCGCACCTGTATCGACTAGGAATTGTAGTGCGGTCTTTCTGTCTTTAACGAATAAGCGGTGTGACTGACCTTCTGCTCTTGATTGTGCTGCGTGGAGCTGTTTCTGTGGTTGCCTAGTGTTGCTGCTGCTGAACGTGCAGGGTTCTGTGCACCTGTAGGCTCTGGCGCCGAAGCGACGGTGATAGCGGCATTCATGTGACCGTGTTCTCTCCGTGCTTGTATGGTAGGTGCTGTTATAGCGGGATCGGTAGCTGCTGCCGTAGTTGCCGTAGCGGGATCTCGAGTATGGTGAGCTCTCTGCGCTTTTGTGGGTTGTAAATCTGTCTGCGCTGTGACTTTGATGATGAGAGTGCGTGCGAGGTGTGTGGAGAGTTGCCAAGTAAGCTTTTCGCGCTTTCAGCTCGGCGACTGCTGCGGACAGCCTCTTGATTTCTTGAAGAAGAGTTTCTATGTCTTCTGACATTCTGTGTCGTTTGATGCGAGACTTTAGTTCAGACTGGCGGATTTTGCTTTCGTTTCCTGTTCAGTCGGGGGTCACCACTGTAGCGGCTGCGCTACCACTGTAGCGGAGGTTGTATTGCGTGGTGTGTGCCGTCGATACCACTAGGCAATCATAGCGGCAGGACGACACGGCCGCTAGCAATAGACTCCTGTAAGTATTATCAGAAGGTCTCACCAGTTTTGCAGGCGGTGCAGGGCGTCTGGAGACTCGGCAGAGGTTCCTCGGCAGCTGGCTCGATTATACTTTTGGAGTAAATAAAACACTAGTTCTTGTTTGCAGAAATAATGCGAAGTGTGTTTATTAATCTCTTTGCCCTATATTCATACAATATTCAAATTGCCTAACGGTAAAATTAAAAAGAGAAAGCCTAATAATTTACAAAGTTTCAAGTTAAATAATTTGTTGCTAGAACCAAAATTGTTTTTTTAAACGGCTTGCCTGGCGCTAAAAATCGAAGCGAAATCTTTCATGCGACGGTCGACGTAAGCGAGCGGTGCGCGCGCGCGGGGAGTGCGCTCCGCCCAGCGCGCCGGGCTCGCGTCGCAGCGCGGCGTCTGATGTCATCAGTCTGCGCTCACGCAGCGGCGGCGTTGGACGCAGACCTGTTTCGTTGCGACCGGACGCTCCTTCCAGATCGTTCGCTTGGTTTAACGGTTGCCGTGTTGCGTTCTTATAGGAACGGCATGGTGATCGGGTCTTCGTCATCATTAGTCCTTTTCAGGGCTGCACGGTATTAGTGGTCACTTGTCAGTTGGATGTCTCACCGGGTTGGTTCACAAAGAGCCTGGCTGCTGGGCATTTCATCAATCGCCTTGCCATGGCTGCTGGTCCTGGCCGATGCATCTGCGGGCTGGTACGGCTGCGCCTCTTCAGTGAATTAAGTGATTAAAGTGCTCTTAAAGTGAAACGGTGTCCGCCGCCATCGTTTCTTTGTTCAGTGATAATTAAAGTGCGTGTTGTTGGTGTTTGATTGCAAATCTTCCCCGTGGCTGATCTTCCTTTGTTGTGTTTGTCTCTTCTTGTTGGTAATTGTGATGTTGTCAGGTAATAGGAGGTACACCGGTATTGGTTGTGCAAGGAGGTAAGGTACCAGGAGATCGGAAAATCGTAAGTATCGTAAGTATACAAAAAATATAACTTATTTGACCATCATGGTTAAAGATTAATAAAATAACCATTATGGTTGAAATCTAAGTGTGAGATTCTATGTGTTATTAACCATCATGGTTAGAAGCTATTGGATGCCATAACCGTTATGGTTAAAACGTATGAAAGGGAAGTAAGGAAGGTTAGGGATTTAAATGGACAAAGAGATAATTATCGTGTTTAGGCTTTGAGACGACTGCCAAAGTCGCTAGAGGGTAACCATCGTAGGTAGAAAGAGATGACCATCGTGGTTAGACACTTAGAATGACCGACATGGTCATAAAGAGATAACCCACGCGGTTAGAGAGAGATGACCGTCGTGGTTAGACATTTGATGGTGGTAGCTGACGGTAGTGCTGGCTACCGCCAAAATTACCTATAAATAAATTTCGCAAAAAGTTGTTTGATTTGCTTTTAGATAAAATCTATTATGATATTAAAGAATTTTTAGCCGATAAAATTAAATATTAATGGATAGAAATATAAGTTTGTTGAATTGTCCTTAAAAAATTTCAATGTACCTAGTAAAATTTTGTTAATAGTGAACATTTTGTAAATTATAAAAAATTTAATTGCACAAAATATGAAACTTGTAATTATAAAAATAACTTTTGTAATATGAAATCATCATTGTACATTTATAACAAGTACATAAAATAGAGAAAAAAGACCAGCCCGCTGAGTTTCTTCCGCCGGATCTTCTCAGTGTGTGGGCGCGTTCCGATCCGGTAGTAATTCTAAATAATCGAAAGAATGTTTTAAATGTATTTTTTTAAAATATTTGCACACCGTATAATGGTAGAATATGTTGGTAACTTAATTTATTTTTAACAACTTGTAACACCTATATTCTTGCAAATAAATATTTTCTTTCTTTCTTTCTATGGTTATTGCCATCTACAGGGTAGTCTTGCAAGTCTCAACTGGGTTTGGTACAATCGCCTTATTCCTTTCTGCTGTTACTACCGCCTTACTGACTTCACTGTCCTGTTCCAGTTTGTATTAAGGTAGCAGATAAAGTTATGCATGTGACTTTCTAAATCCGCCACATGGATGAAGGAACAACGCACAATTAACAACTTTGGTGTCTATAGACGATAGTTATCTCTTTCCATCAGGATAACTATGTGCTTATTTGCTGTCTTATGAAATAAAATAAATAAATATACCTCTATCTACTAAATGAAATAGACGGGATATATTTAGTACTGTCAAATTAATGCAAGTCAAATTACCAAATCGGAAATCGAAATCAAAGCAAAGCAAAAAAGAATTTCGCCACTTGAACTAATCGACACTGGCTCAGTTGGTTAGAGCGTCACGGCTTGAGGAAAGGTCATTCAAGTGTCGAAATTTTTCTTTGTTGTTTTAACTATTTCAAATTTTTCCAAGCACGCCATTTCCGCAAGCAAGCAGTGCTAAGATACATATAATTAAATTACCAAATGTCCAAACAACTTGTGGAATGCCTCGTTATTGTTAAATTGCTTGCTCATAGTTACTGCTACGAATGACGAATCGTTGATTATAGGAGTCTGAAATTACATAATTCATGTAATTTACAATTTAAGATGCACATATAACTTGTACAACTGGAAAGACGTTGCAGAACTCTTACCACCCAGTTAGTACTAGCGGTTTGGCCTTTTAAAAGATGGCTTGCGTTATGAGGCAAGTGATCTTCAAAAAGTGGTCCAGTTGAACATGAGGATATATTACATAATTTACAGTTTTTAGGCAAAATATATCGATATGTTTGTTATCCTATGCAAGAAATTTATTGTTCAAAATGAGTATTTCTGGATGAGCCTGATCAGTTCCTGATCCTTGTACAAATAGTCTCTGTAATTACTTATGTAGGTTACCATACCTATAGACTACTAGTTGACTCGGCAAACGTTGTTTTACCATACAATTTACTTGTATATGTATTATTTTATTGGGGTACCTATTTGAAAAGGAGGGGGAGGTTAATTGCGACTATGTTTAAATATAAAAGTTGGACCAAACAGTAGATATTTACAAAATTACTTTGAATCGGTTCAGTAACTTAGGAATTACGTTGTTTATAACTTAATAAAGATAGTGCTGTCTTTAGGGTATGGCGACCCAGGCAGTCGCGTAAGGTCCTTTAGCACCAGACGTCTAGAAAAAAGAGCGAGCCCTTACAATATTCGCAAATGATTCTAACATCTAATTACATGTGTACCTTTTGCCTACCTCTACCATCGCGCGCGCACGCATTGATTAATAAATTAAGATAGTGCGCACTCATTGGTCAGTTCTAATAGAACGCTCTCATTAGTCAATCTAAATACTTTCCTGGCTTCCTGTTAAACACCTCCGTTGCGTTTCACGAAATCTTAATTTATTTAAATACAGTATTTTTCAGCACACACTACGATCAACAGAACAATGGCAGTAGAAAATTTTATAGCAGATTATAAGCAATCAAACCTATCTTGCAAAATATCCACTTCCTCCGTGTTTTTTAAACTGCATGGCAAAAAGAGCAGAGACAATTTCGCAAATCTATTGTTGAAAATTCAAAGCGACTTAACAATGCTCTCAACTAAATTATCCAATTTGGAAAATAGAATCCAAGTGTAAAATTTCCGCTATTTTCCTTAATATCAACTTTTAATTTGTAAAAGTTTTTGTGTCTGTATAATTTGGAGCGTTAGGACATAAGAAATTAAATTACAGTTTAAATAAACATTCGTTTTATTTTCATTATTTAATAAGCTATGGATGTAATATAATAATTTACAAAAATATATTTAGCTTTTTCAATAACACTTAATTCTTATTTGGAATCGCATAAAATATACGTCTGAGCACCCATTTTTATAGAATTAAACATATATATACATTTAGTAGGTTACAAATAAATTAACTAATTTGAGGTAAAAAATTTGTTCGACTAGCAGACGGAATAGACTAAGATCATGCTACAGAGGATCATATTGTAGAATGCATATAGTAATAATTAATAATGTGTATAGTAATGTGCGTATGCGATTATGACTTATGTTTTGTATATTATGTATATACATTGACTCATGCTCTCTTAAACAAACAAATTTTATATCACGGGATGGCAAACACGCCGATGAATTATGCAATTTATTACTACGCCATGTTCAGATCCTTATTCGTGTTTTTAAGCGCGAAAACTATTTTTTTTATTTAAATACGATGTGAAGTTGTCAATGTCAATGAAATTTTCTTTGGGCGGAAACAGCCTTCACTAATCTGTATAAATACTTCGCAAAATTGTAATAATTACTTTTACTTAAAAATTATAAAATTTCGAATTAACTTATTCATTATTATATCATAAAAAGCTTGAAACATTTACAATATTTATTTTGCGTAATTGTGTTTAACGACATCGCTTACGATACTTTATCATATCCGATATCATTGTCTGATCCGGTGTAGTATAAAATTGTAAATAAATTAATTATAAATCACACTGTCATTGGCTGACAAAGCATAGTACTAGATAGGTGAATAAATTGCAACGAAATGGTAACATTTAGGAAGATATTTTTTGTGTATGGTATCAAAATATTATTCCCAAGAAATAGATTCCGTTTCCGGTACTCTGAATAATTATTGAATATTCTTACATTTTTGTTTGTGTGAATCATACACGCTACGCACACTTATTACCTAAACGTATGTAATAAATAAAGCCTTTGGTCTGTTCTACAACACTAATACTACATGAATGACTTTGTTCTTTATTAAGAGGGTATAAATATTAACTTTCGGAAGAAAAAAAATTAGAAGACAATTTTAAATTAATACACCTCTCTTGCAATGGATATTCAATCTGAAATAATACTCTTTAAAATTAAAAGATTTTCTCAAATTGGTTTTTTAAAGAACCTATGGTTCTTTAGAACAAATACATAGCAAAGGAACCTTTTTGTGTTTATTAAATTTGGTTAAAAGGGCTAAGGGACATGAAATACGTTATTTAATTATATGGCATAAAATTGACCTATCTAAATACCAAAAACATTTTTAAAATCTTACTATATTCAAATCTGGACCTGAGTGGTCAAATTAAATCAAAAAAATATTTTATTCAAAGAAACTTTTACAGGCATTTTTGACAAGTTGACATTTTTATAACGGATCGGAATGCGGCCACACACTAAAAGGTTCGGTGGAAGAAACTCAACGGCATTTAATCAATATAATTTCGATAAATCCCATGTGGTAGAGTTAATTCGATGTTATATTTTATAAAGTTAGTATAAAATGAATAATGATTTTCTTACTATAAGATTTTTAGACTTTAATATATTTGAGAGGCTTAGACACTCGGTATACATAATATGTACCTCAACTGCCTGTGCTTATTTATGTTGAATAAAATTTATATTTACTGGAAATTAAAATTACCTGTCATGTATTTCGTAATCCCGAATAAAATATTATTGAGCCTTTGACATATGTTTTATGGAGGTATTAAAATTCATCCTGTAGTATTAAATAAATAATATTTTAAACCTCATACTTTTAAAATTAAATTATATATATATATATATATATATATATATATATATATATATATATATATATATATATATATATATATATATATATATATATATATATATATACAGTGTGGCGGTGACCATATAACAATAAGTGAGAATTAAGGTAGTACTAGTTAGTACTAGTATTTTTAGTCTATCAAATCAGTCCTGATATCGAAATTAAAAAAACAAAAATTTCGAACAAAATTAATGACACGAAAATATAATAAAGATAAAACATCCTTTGACTTACCTATCACCAGGACGGCAACGCCGCACGCGCGGCTTGGCGGCTGGCGCCTCATGTTATTATTATTATTTTTACGTGTGACATAATATTTAGACGCCTTTTTAAACCACACTCATCCTCAATAATTATTTTGATAAATTATTATTATTAATCACAATCATTTTGTACAATAAGTAATTACGTAGCTATAGAATTATTTTTGCGTATATTGTAAGAATAAAGACCGTATCAATCTAGGATTCGTGCCACATATTGGCTAAAAGTAAAGAAGAAAAAACAAAAATGTTGTTCACTTCACACTAATAATAATAGTTACCTAACGTGTCTTATCACAAAATAGCACTAATTAGCACAAACATCATGGCCATGGCCGGCCATCACAATAAAAATTAAGCGTCTACTTTCGCA
The DNA here is from genome assembly GCA_036924255.1 of Apodemia mormo. Classification (NCBI taxonomy): domain Eukaryota; kingdom Metazoa; phylum Arthropoda; class Insecta; order Lepidoptera; family Riodinidae; genus Apodemia; species Apodemia mormo. The sequence goes on along the minus strand of JAUPFN010000013.1, from coordinate 23,532,906 downwards.
CAATTTAACTCGTATTTTACCACAATAAAAATTGAAATGAAGCGTCTACTTTCGCATAATTTATAAGTCTAGAATAATAAAAGAAAAAAATAAAAACTCAGTACATGACAAGTAATAACGTAATATCAATTACCACGGCAAAATCTTTGATCGTACTAAACAATAACATTAAACAATAATGACCGTGACCTACGTATCGTAGGTACGTGACACGTGTAATCAACGGCTTTCATCAAGAAGGCGCAAAATGCGCTTTTTTGTATCAGTACACACTGTGTATGCACTCAAGATAAAGCGACTTTTCGCTTTCTTTTCAAATTCTCCTAATGACAAGATTGGGTTGTTATTGGTCAGTTGTAAAGGATAAAAAATTAAAATAACCAATGAATGCAAGGATTTTCTGCTAGTATTGCGAGTTGGCAACTTACTTATAAGAGTTCTTTCAAACCATATAGGGTGAACGGGTCACGTACAGCCATTGACCTCTATATATTTCTATGCGTACAGCTGATAATCTACATCATGTTCGCAAAATTAGAAATGAAAACTAAAAAATTGTCCTGTGGCTAAACCAGTGGATGTATTTATCAGATTTTTTGTATTCAGGCTGAGAACATTATTACATATACTAAGTTTAATTAATTGGTGTATCGTCACCGCCACACTGTATATATATATATATATATATATACAGCTTTGCTGTTGCGTTTCGTTTGGTCTGTGAGGTTCCCGGAGGCCCTTTCCCCCCTCCCCCTAACACTATGGAAGCGCAATTTAAAGGGAGTAGTTTACCCCAGGGGGTTACCACTTGCGTAAGCGGTGGAGAATCCCCCTCTGGACATCCATGTTCAGGGGTTTGTAATCAGCCTAATCATGGATGCCCAGGCTGCCCCGCGTACTCTGGGGGGGGGGGGGGGCACAATTGCGCTCTCAAACTTCGCTGCTTGGGGCAAATCGAACAGAAATCGAAAGGCACCCCCTACCACACTCAACGTGGACTATACTAATATTAGGGGTCTTCACTCAAACCTAAATGCCGTCCACTACCACCTTGAGACGGCTAAGCCGGCTCTGTTCTTTTAACTGAGACGCAGATATCTTCTCCGGCTGATACCTCATATCTCTCCTACCCGGGGTACAAATTCGAGCATTCAGTCCCGGGCGGGAGTTTGTGCTTATGTCAGAGAGGATATCTGCTCTCGACGTCTCAGCAGCCTTGAAGGCTATATATGCGACGACCATCCCCGCATCTATGCGTGCCTCTACAGGTCCCATAGCGGAAATGCTAAAGTCGACAGGCTCGTTGAGCACCTTTAAACGGCTGTAGATTCCGTGTTGCAACAGACCCCCTCCGCTGAGATCGTGATCTTAGGCGATTTTAATGCCCACCACGCCGAATGGCTGTGTTCACGCACTACCGATCATGCGGGGAGGTCTGTTCACGATTTTGCCTTGGCATATGATCTAACACAATTGGTAACCACGCCGACGCGAGTTCCCGATGTGGACGATCATACGCCTTCACTGCTGGACCTTCTGCTGACCTCCCATCCGGGCAATTATCAGGTATCTGTGGACGTCCCTCTTGGTACGTCAGACCACTGCCTGATCCGGAGTAAAGTGCCGGTTACGCGCCTATCACGGCCTCCTTTTGCAGGCTGTCGTCGCGTTTAGCTCTATAGGTCAGCAGATTGGGACGGGATGCGGTCTTTTTTGCGTCCTACCCATGGGGGCGGTTGTGCTTCACGCTGGATGATCCGACTGTCATCGCTGACTCTATCGCTGATGTGGTGCTGCAGGGCATGGAACTTTTCATTCCATTTTCTGCGGTACCAGTTGGTGGTAAGTCTCAGAATTGGTTTGATCGCTCCTGCAAAACGGCTTCACGCCGAAAACAGGAATGCTACCGGGCTTGGGCTGCAGCGTCGACATCTCGTGATGAAAAAACCAGCGCGTTACGTAAGGAGTACAATTCCGCTTCGAGGTTCTTCAAAAGAGCTATTGCCAAGGCAAAATCTGAACACATTGGCAGAATTGGCGAGAAATTAGTTCGCCTTCCTTCGGGAACTCGTGCGTTCTGGTCTCCCGCCAAGGCTGTCTTGGGGAATTTCTCACAGCCCTCTCTTCCACCCTTACACGGAGATGATGACTCTCTGGCCCATACCGCAAGGGAGAAGGCCGATCTTTTGGGTTCGTTCTTTGCGGCCAACTCGACTCTGGACGACCAAGGAAATGCACTGCCTACCATCCCGCAGTGCTATAGTTCTATGACGAAATTAATATTCTTGCAGTCTTCCGTACGTAAAGCACGTTTTTCCTTAGACATCCATAAGTCGGATGGACCGGATGGCATCCCTCCGATTGTACTTAAATCATGTGCTCCAGAGCTGGCGCCAGTACTAACACGCCTATTCCGGCTCTCCTACTCACTCGGCATAGTACCGATTTCATGGAAGACAGCTTTAGTGCATCCCATCCCTAAAAAAGGAGATCGCCCTAATCCGTCTAACTATCGGCCGATAGCCATAACCTCCTTGTTCTCCAAAATTATGGAGACAATCATCAACTCGCAGCTCCTCAAGTATTTAGAAGAGCACCAGCTGATTAGCGACCGACAGTACGGTTTCCGTCGCGGCCGCTCAGCTGGTGATTTTCTAGTATACTTAACACATCGGTGGGCGGAAGCAGTTGAGTCCAAGGGGGAGTCATTGGCAGTTAGTTTAGACACAGCGAAGGCCTTTGATAGGCTATGGCACAAAGCGCTTCTGGCGAAGCTGCCTTCCTATGGGCTTCCCGAGAAATTATGCAAGTTGATCATCAGTATTTCGGCTGATCGGAGCATCAAGGTCGTAGTTGACAGTGCGTGTTCTGACCTTAAATCTATCAATGCTGGTGTTCCACAAGGCTACGTGCTATCACCGACACTGTTCCTTCTGCATATCAATGACATGATGCGAATTCGCAACATACATTGCTATGCAGATGACAGTACTGGTGATGCTACATACTCCGTCCGAAGCGGTATTTCTCGGGAACACGTCGAAGAGAGCCGAAACAAGCTTGTGTCCGAAGTTGAGAATCGACTAACCGATGTCTCGGAATGGGGTCGTCAAAACCTGGTTTTAACCCCAACAAGACACATTTTTGCTTTTGCGTGTTTTCCGCTAAAAAGACACCCTTTGTCGTGTCACCTCGATTTGGGGATACTCTCCGAACAGCCTCAGCTAGTATCGGGATTCTGGGAGTCGACATATCGACTTACGTTCAGTTTTGCGGTCATTTGGAAGGTAAGGCTAAACTAGCCTCCAAAAAGCTCGGTGTGCTCAGCAGAGCGAGACGGTACTTCTTGCCGGCCCATCGCCTTCAACTTTATAAGGCTCAAATTCGGCCCCACATGAAGTACTTTCTCATCTCTGGGCCGGAGCTCCTCAGTGCCAGCTCCTTCCTCTTGATCGCATTCAGCGTAGAGCGGTTCGAATCGTTGACGACCTGGCTATTTCGAAACGGCTCGACTCTTTGGCATTGCACAGAGATGTTGGTTCACTCTGTGCCTTCTATCGTATCTTTCATGGGGAGTGTTCCGACGAGTTATTTGGATTAATTCCTGCCGCCGAATTCCATCATCGGACATCGCGTCAAAATTTGAAATTCCATCCTCACCATCTCGATGTCTGGAAATCCACAACTGTGCGTTTCTCTCGACACTTTTTGCCTCGCACTACTTCGTTGTGGAACCAATTATTGGCAGGGGTGTTTCCAAACGGATACGACTTGGGGGCCTTCAAGAAAAGAGCTTACTCATTCTTAAAAAGCCGGCAACGCAACCACAATGCAAGACCTCTGGTATTGTGGATGTCAATGGGGGCGGTGATCATTTACCATCAGGTGCACCTCCTGCTCGTTTGCCCCCTCTTCTATAAAAAAAAAGTAAAAAAAAACATTTGAATTCCTTATTTTCTATTTTTGGTTCCCAGATTTTGTAAAATTTCAATCTACTGTTAATCATACACTTAGGCTAAGAACTCATGACGCTACCAACTATTTTGAGAACTGATGCTGAAAACTGTTCGATGTCGATTGTAAATTTGCTTGGAATTAGCAACAAATTTGCTTCGAATATATAGATCATTTGTTTAAATTTTATTTACATATGCATTTCTGTACCCTGATATCTACGTGTAACATAAATATTTCATTTACCACAAACAAATTTGGGTTTGCTGTAAAAAAAATGGAACTTTGAGTTTTACCGCATGTCCGATTTTTGAGTAATGTCGATGTAGATGTAAATGTCGCTTTATGAGTTCTTAGCCTTATTTAAATAAAATAACACGTTACCCAGTAACATGTTATAAGACATATTTAGCTATAATAAAAAAGCATGTTATGTAATGACAAATAACAGCTATAAACATAAAACATAAATAACGACCACACGTACTTCGTAGTAAGATACTGTCTTCTTAAAGTAGAGTTTGTGTTCTGCAAAGAAATCGTTAATATTAAAATAAAATTAATTATACGGGAAATAATAAATTTAACTATATTATAACAGAGACTAAAGACAAGGACAGACTTATATGACAGTTTTAAGTGTCCAGCTGTTTACTGAAAATAAAATTTTAGAACGGCGCTAGCGTAGCGTAAACTAGGCTATTAAGTTAGCTGTTGTAGGAGGAAAATGTACTGAAGATAAGTATTTAACATAATTATTTAGCGCTTATAGCGCTGTTTTAACAGTTTACTGAAAATATATTTAAAAGCGCTTTCTGAAAATTCTTATACGACGGTGGCGCGATCGCTATTAGACTGTAGTCCCAGGAACTTTTTTTTTCATTAATGTTATTAATTTTTTTTATTAGCTACCCGATTCGAGATATTTCGAAGTTTTTTATAAGATGAGATAGCAAACAAGCAGATGCGTCTCCTCATCAAAGATCTCCTCCTCAAAGAGTCATCCATTGCCTATAGACACCAAAGATGTTAATGGTGCGTTGCTATCTTGTGACGAGATCTAATGCCACGTGCATAAGTTTACTTATCTTACCCTCCAAACCCGAACACGACAGTGACGAGCACTGACGTTATTGCGGCAGGAAGATAGAAAAGATAGGCGTCTCGTCAAAACGAAGCTGTTCACAAAAATTCAGCTTGTTATTAAACGAAAAAAATAATTTCTGCGACCGCTATCTATATTGGATGCTTGTTGATAATAATGGTGGTTAATATAAAGCATAGCGTTAAATTATAGCGCACTATGTATACGCAACGTATAGCGTACGCTTTTAGATTTGCATTCGGCGCTATAAAATAACGCCACGCTATATACCTAGCGGCTAGCGTAAGTTGTAATTATACTATAACCTACGAACTACGCGATCTAACGAGTAACGTGCTAGACCGTAGACGCTAGACGTTATAACATAGTTTATAGCGCTCAGTCATCGCTCGCTGTATGACTTTGTAATGTGTCACGCCCTATTTCGACCGGCTCGCGCGATCTGTGTTCAGTTACACGTTATAATATGGGTTATCACGTAGCGCGCTGGAAAAATATAGTTTATAGTCTATAACGCGCACTCAAAATAGTTTATTTGAACAAATCTAGTTGATAAACACTATCCACAGAATTGGTCCTCCTTGCCTCTAGACTCATGATTATCATAATGCACTTAGATATTAATATATTAGTGTTTTAACTTGTGTTGGTCTGAGCCTCCTTTGAAAAATAGACTATCCGCCATTCTCAAGTAGTTAGTAAAAGGCGAACAATTGGCTATGCCATCGTGACTATTAGTTGGCAGAGTTCGGCACCGTCTCGGCTGGGTCTGGTACCACCGCCTTACCTATTCCTGTCGCAATAGCGTCAGTGCTTGTCACTGTCGTGTTCCGGTTTAGAGAGTAAGATAGACGGCAAATTTATGCATGTAGTTATATACAGCCACACAGATAGTAACGCACGATAACATAAAAAAAATTTAAAAAATCTAATAATAAATAAATGCTTTTATATAAATATTCTAAATTAAATTTAAATAAAAATTAAATTAAATTTCTATAAAATAAAATAATGTAAATAATAAATCTAATTCAATTCTAATTAAATATTTCTTATAAATAGTTACATTTGTTGTAATGATAATTAAATAAGATATATAAGTATATTCCACTTTCCTACCTTGCCATTGCAATACCCGACAGGGTCCACAATGATCTAACCATTATTTTAATTTAACAGCTTTTCAGCGTTGTGGAATGCAAATAAATAAACATATCTTGTGTCTATGTCTCTATCCATCAGGAGAGCTATCTGCTTTTTTCATGTATTTATAGCATCGTAGCTCACAAACAGATGGACCGAATTGTGTGCAGTTTTTTATATCGAAAGCTTATTAAAGCGGCATGGTTTTTAAGGAAGATCTGACGCTCTGATGCAATAAGTCTACTTCCACAACAACTCCTCGATCGTTTAAAAAAAAGTATCGGCTTTGAGTTTCGGTTGTCATCAACATTATATGATGCACATGAATTAAGGCAGCCGGACGACATAGGTATTTGTCGGGGTTTGTAATTAATTTAGGCTTACATTTATATAAATAAAGCTCACCTTATATTCCAACTGATATACACTTTGCATACAACATTTCGTCATAACCATGAAACCAGTGTAACTTTCCTGCATACCCAGTGCATATTCAATACTTCGTATTAAGTCATTTGTTTTTAATACTAACAAGGCTTGTCGGTCTACATGCTCTAAACATTGCGTCACGTATTGAAGGAAGTTCGGTAATTCGTTTTGGAATGTTGCTTTCTGTAAAAAATTAAAGTTTTATTGCTTTCTTACAATTTAAGAAAAAATATAAAAAATTTGCCAAGTACGAATTCGACTGGCGTACCGACAGTTTCATACAAACTTGTAAGGACAATCTTAATTTTATCCAATGCCCGTTACTCGTTGAGATTACCCGTTGACCTATATTTATTTTTATTTTTTCTATATACACGCTAAGCAATTGCTTAATTTGCTTAAAGGCTAATCGTTCGAAGTGTAGACAATTATTGCACCAACCATAAATATTGTTTTTTTTTTTTTGTTAATATTAAATAACATAATACAGTTTTCAGATTTTTCCATTATTTGTGCTGTAAGGCATTTTTTCTTACCAAATTTCATGATTAAGCCAATTTGAAGTAGCTTTTGTTTTGATATCGCAAAGTACGTACCTATGAGTTCAGGTTGACGTGTTTAGTTTCTTCACTAAAAACTTTTATAGTGCAGCTAGTTATATACTATACAAAACTTGAAACAATTTGCAATATTTGTTTACTAACATTAAGTGCAGGTATCGTCGCGCACGATTTGTTATCGTTAACAATATCATTGTCTGCGTCAGCGTAATATGAGTTTGTAAATGGCTAGATTACAATTTCATTTTTGGTCCAACGTATTACTAGACTGTTATTAAATTAATAACAACGCATTTCGTTATAACGCAATGTTTATTAACAATTGTTGCAATAAAAAGCATGTGTAAAAATTAGCAAATCTAAAAAATTATCCTGTGTGCAAACTGTTGGGTTTCTTTGGTTATTTTTTTGTATAAGCATAAAAAATTTTTAAGAGGTTGTGTCAATTAAGTAGATACCGTTTCTGGCATTCTGTGTAGATTTACATAACAAACGCAGTACTGTAGGCTTAATGCTTGCATTACTGCGTTTTTTGTGATAAGGCAACAAGACAAGGCAGATCAGACCACCCCAATCTGTCATACCACTGTCAATACTTAGGCAGTATCTTAAAATATTTATACAACATTTTATATACCATACGCAAATAACGCGAGTAATAATAGATCCAATGCTTGATCTGCCTCCCACCTGTTACCATTAGCATTACCCAAGGCCAGTCAGTAAATAAAGTCGGAAGCAGTCAATAACTTTTCTACAGCTTTGAATTAATAGAGAATAAATTTAAAAATAAATAAAATGTTCACCCTGAATAACACAAACCATCGTTATAGAATCCTAGCGGGATCTTAATTGGTTGCGAATTCTAAATTTCACAAAATAACCTTCAAATACAATTTACTTTAAGTTTATTTTAAAAAAATTTACCTCCTTCGATGTAGGTTTTGTTTTATCAATGCCTTTCATTATAATATCCCAAGGTCTCCCTGTTACCATGCATGCAAAGAGGCCATATAATTGTTTTGGAATACCCAATTGTTCTGCATGTTCCTGAATCCTTTCTTTGTTACGAGCTAATATTGATAGCCACAACTTTGAGTAGTGATATCTGAATTTTTCCGATAATTGCTAAAACATAAATAATTAAGTTTTAAAACAAAAATATAGATGTGAAAAAAAACGCAAGTGCATTCTTCTCAGTGTGTGGCCGCGTTTCCGATCCGGTAGTAGTTAGAGGTAGAGGTAGAGAGGTAAAAATATGTTAACGTGTCAAAATAACTTGTAAAAAGAATTATTTGAATAAAATATTTCCGATTTCTGATTTCTCGTCAGCCCTAACTGCAATTTCACTGATATGAGTCTTATGTGAATAATAAGCCTTGTATAAAGGACTATAAGAAACAGATTACTTTGTAAGTTAGTATTCGCATTAGGTATTCCTATACCTGTAATCTTGGTGCTAGATGCTATCATGATTATGATTAAAAGGTAAGGTAGCCGAAATCAATGGATACGGATGTGAACCTTAGCCATCGAAATATCTTTTTTGATATGTCTTTTAAATCCTGGTTAAGCAACCTCCCAATTCACGGAACACAAAGTTAATCGAATTGAAGCGCTTCTTGCACACATAAACACGATACAATGTCGCGTCGTGCTACGTAGTGGCATAATGTGTAAGATCCCTAAACGCTACGGCTCAACGTTTTCTTAAGCACATCGGGCCACAGAACTGATCAAAGTCTTTATGTAAATCTGCATTATTTATATATCACAACACATCCGTAGCTACTCATATACGAATGATTTATTTTACTACTTGCAGTGTATACAAATCCTTGCGAGGAAGGTTGATAAATATAACGCTGACAGAAATTACAATTAGTCATATACAACATTTGCAAAGTGTAGATTACTGCGTTAATTCATAAGGCTATATAACCGACTTAGGTACACGTTTCGCCTTCGCTTGCACTGCTTTTATGTGCATTCGAAAAGCGTAAATCGTAATAATTCGTAATGCATAAATTCTAGTAAAAATAAGCTTGTATGTTACTGATAATTATGTTTCCCGGCGCTAAATTCCACCGCTACTAGAAGTGAGCAGTCCCTTAGTATTTTAATGAAAATAATTATAATTCGTGTAGAGAAGTACACCAATTATAATTATTTATATCACTTTAATCTTTTCCCCATTTTTAAATAAATTATTGCAGACCAATTCATTAACATGCAAATTATTATTAATTGAACTGTAATTTCACTTACTGCACTTTTATTCGTCGCCAATGTTATGTCCCGTGTCTACGGTAGGGCATAATGAAACTACTTTATTAATGGTAAGTATGAACACAGTTCAACGGGAACGTTCGCACACCACGGATGACAGATAGCAACTGAACTATCATCGGTGCGACGCCACCGCCGATCTACGTCACTACATCACAGGTATCAATGGCTTTACCTATTCTTGCTGCAATAATATCATAGCTCGTCGCAGTCACATTCTGGTTTAGAAGGTATGGTAGCTGGTAAACTTATACACGAGGCATTATATCCTTGCCGAACATACAACATAAAAAAATGGTTATACCTTTCCATCATTAGAGTTTGCTTGTTTTTGCTTATTTGCACAGACATAAAAAAGCAAAAGATTTTCAAATGAATGTAATTTATTTGTATTTAATCTAGTTATTATATGTACATTCAAGGTTTTCTTTCAAAATAACTTACTGCATACAATCCGTGATCCAGTAGATATACTGTGACTTCCTTATCCTCAGGGTCCCTTCTTATAAGAATATTCCCTGGATGTGGGTCACTATGCACAAACCCAGTGACGAAAATCATGTGGGAATACAGGTCACCCAATTTATGGCATAGATCAGGTTTACTTATTTTGTGCTCCTAAAACATTAAAAATTGTTATCACTTTTTCTTAAACATAATTGTGTTCAACTTTTATACTTGGATGCTAACTTTACTATACTTAAATTGTGTCACTAAATTTTGAAAAGAACAAATAAGGGGTCATCCATAAATTACGTTACGGGAGGGGTCGAAGAAGTGTGACATTGTGTGACAAGAGGTAGGGAGGATACCCAAATTTTTTGACATCACATTTATCCAAAATATAATATTTTATATCTAAGTATTACAACATTGAATTTCAAAAGCCACCTGTATAGATAAAAAATAATCGAATGAGATCATTATTCCAATGTGAAATTATAAAATATATGACATCACACTAGGTATGGGGGAGGGCTCACAAATGTGACCAGCTGTGACAAGGATGGGGTAGGTGTCAAATAATCATGAAATTTGTGTGACGTAATTTATGGATGGCTCCTAACGCTTATTTAAAATCTATATATTAATATATGAAGGAAAAACTTTGAACCCTTTTTAAGACAATTGTGCAAATGGTGGACTATGAAATATGGCAAAGTTGAATTTTACATTTTGGGGGACTGTAGAAACCTAATATTTTTATTTTTATGTAGTCGTTAGTAGACTACTTTGATTCGACTCTTTAACGATTTTGCCAAAATTTTGTATTTAGATATCTGATCTTTTACTATTAAAATTAAATCTAGGTAAATGTCATCTCCATAATAATCCATTTTCACAGGAAAAAATATAATCCGAGCAAAGTTCAGTTGTCCCGCGTAGTCAATTATAATAACAGCTAATGGGATTTAAATAGAAGATTATTTTAAAATGACATATATCTAATTTATGAATAGTAATAAATAAATATATGATTTATTAATATTGAAAATTATAAAAACTTTAACATAAATTTAATTTGAATCTCAGGTTTTCCCTGTGCTGATCCAGGCTCCCTTTAATCCCTATAATCATTGCGGTCCATTTAAAGAAAAGACCATCTGCCATTATACCAGACAGTTTGTAAAAGGCGAACATTAGGCTATACTTGTTACTACCATCGTGACTACTAGGTTGCAGAATTCTGCAATGTCCAGCTTGGATATAGGGTACAACAACCTTACCTATTCCTTCCTGCCAATAATGTCATTGTTTTTCATTGTAGATTTAGACATGTGGCACTACCATCCCACCATAGGGATAATAACTCGCAATTATCACTGGTGTCTAAAGGCGACAGTTTCTCTTTCCATCAGGAGATACATTTGCCTGCTTGCTATCTAATGATTAACACAAAGATTTTAACACAATAGGTACTATTAATATATCTACTACATCAGAATTTTAACAAATTCCTTTTTTATGAAAATTATAAGTCAATAATATTGTCAGTATAAAAATAGTACAATAATTCCTACCTCCAAAGTAACTGTAAAAGTTAAATATATACAATTACTGTTACACTTACTTCTATATATTTAATATCATTAACAGTACCCCCTGTCACATACTCCATGACTAAAACTCGCTCACTGCAATAATCCCAAAATATTCCAGGAATCTTTAACCATTTGTAATTTTGAAATAATTCTGCAACTTTTTCAGCATTCTTTCCTTCTTCTATAAAGTTTAATTCCTTAGCAATATTTTTTTTCGTTTCATCAACAAGCCACTGCATTTGAAAATCAGGAAATACTTTTGACATGACATATATAATTAATTCCATCCATTTTAAATCTAAGAACATATTCTTTTTAACAAAATGGTGTTGAACTTTTACTGCTACTTCAGTACCATCTTTTAATCTAGCTCTATGGACCTGTGCTAGGGATGCAGTGCCTAAAGGTTCTTCATCAAACTCAACAAACAACTCTTGAGGCTGTAATTAATAATAAATTCATATAAATTATGTATTTAATTATACATTTATTAATTAATAGAATTTTGTCTTTTACTGTCTAATAAAAGCATAACTTACAAAACACAAAGGGTGGAAAATATTGAACTTACACAACAAGTACCTTACTTTGTAAATGTGTGTGTGAGATAATTTACTAAGTGATTGCTTCATTACTAGCAGCACACATAAACAATTAACGAGGCTGGATTGCAAACAATGCACATTCAGAGACTATCTATACATATAATAAAATCGTAGAAAAGTCAAAACTGTACATAGAATATTTTTTAAAAGAATACTTGGGGCGTGATAAACAATCGATATCAAAGCAAAAAATATAGTTTTTAGAATTTTTGTGTGTTTGTCTATTTATCTGTATGTATGTCCGGGGTAAACTCAAAAAGTACTGCATGGATTTACTTCAAATTTTGCGTGAATATTACTTACAGGTCGGGTCAACATATAGGCTACATATTATCACGCTATTACCTACGGGGGAGGAGCACTGCGGATGAAACGAAGTCCACACGGATGAAATCGCTGGCAGCAGCTAGTATTATAATAATTACCATTATATGCTAACTTATATATATAATCTATTTTCCCAAAAAAAAAAGGTAAAAAAAAGGTGAGTCTAGTATTCCTAATAATGTGATAATGATATTAGCTTAACATTTTCATTTTAAACCCCAGGCAAGTTATCCTTTACTGACAAAATGAATATATAGTAGGAATTGCCTAACTCTGCATTAAATTCCAAGATTTCTGTGTCCCAAATTTTATTTAATAAAATTTATTAGATTATAGAGATCTATTAAGTATGTTCCTCTTTTTGATACATAAAAATTACTGATTATACACAACACATTTAAGTTATTATTCATACGTATTTAGGTTAATTACTTATAGTTTTAGTTTTATTCTTAAGTTAAATACCTAGTAGTTAAGTATCCTACTATTTTCTTATGTATCTTTACTTTCTTTTGTGTATCATTTTTTGGGAATAAATATTTTTCTATTCTATTATTCTATTCTAACATGTCTGGGCAAAAAACGACTTTGTAAGAAGTCAAGATATCATCGTAAACAAATATAGAATACACAATGCAGCTTTTACATTTGCTTTAATTGTATTTGTTCTCCAATTCTGATTCCATTTCTCCATTTCTGATGATTTTTATACAGGGGTGGATTGAAAAGTACTCGGCCTAACACAGATCCATTCAATTCCAAAAATCAAATCTACCCACATTATTTAGTTCAGTTCAGAGTAGTAGTTTAACAAAGCAATCGGACATTCTTTCTGCAAATGAGGCAAATTGAGCAGCGTGCCGCCATTAAGAACCTCCATAAGAAAGGGCTATCACCGAAAGCCATCCATGATGATATGGTCGATACATTAGGGGATTCTGCTTTGTCCTATTCATCCGTCAAAAAATGGCTAGCAGAATTCAAGAGTGGCAGAGAGTGTGAAAGATGAACCCCAATCTGGAGGGCAGTCGACGTCCACTACTGACGAAAATGATCAAAAAGTACTTGATTTAATTATGGGAGACAGCAGATTAAAAATTAGAGAGATAGCTGAGATTATAGGCATCTCTTATGAACAAACCCAAAATATCATAGTCAACGAAATGGGTTTCCAAAGTGTCTGCGAGGTGGGTTCCGTGACTGCCTTCAGTTGAACAAAAAAGGATGTGATTGACTATTTCACGGGACTGTTTGGAGTTATTTGAAGCCGATGCAGATGATTTTTTGAATCATTTTGTTACAATGAACGAAACATGGATTCATTACTGTATGCTAGAAACAAAACAACAATCAAAACAGTGGAGAAGACCTGGTTCATCACCCCCCAAAAAGGCTAAGAAGCGCTTTAGTCGGCCTTGTCGGCAAACAAGGTAATGGATTCAGTATTCTGGGACTCGAAGGGTGTGATTATGATTGATTATCTTGAAAGGGGTCAGACTATAAACTCTGATTACTACTGTGTCTTACTACGTCGTTTACGAGAGAAAATAAAAGAAAAACGTTTTTCTTTTATTTCCTCTCCTATTTACCTAGTTTAACCTACGGCAGTCAAACCTGGGCTTTCACAAACAAAATAAAAAGAAAATCACAATATGCCAGAGAGACACGGAGAGAAGTCTGTTAAAAATATAAGTAAAATACAGCAAATAAAAAGTGAAAGAATAAGAGAGAATACGAAACTAACATACACTCTCCAACAGGCTCTCCGTCTAAAATGGCAATGGACAGGACACATCTCCAGATTCCAAGACAATGGACACTAGAAACAACTAAGTGGACTGGACCAATTGGAAAGAGAACTAGAGGTAGACCACAGAAAAAGTGGACAGATGATATTAGCACAATAGCTGGATTGAAGTGAATGGATAAAGCTCGAGACATGGAGAACTGGAAAGGGTTGGAGGAGGTTTTTACCCAAAAAGGATCTACATTAAAATAAGACTAAAAATAAAAAATAATTTAAGTCATAAAATACTAAACACTGTAATATTTTTTTGTGGAAAAATAAAGCTTTATTATTATTTGTTTTTCATTTGCCTTCTGCATGCTGCATGACAAAAAAGCATATTATAATCTATTCTTCTGAAGGTGCTCAAATCAAAATGTGGATATAAAAATACATTTAGAAAAAATGTTAAAGAGAAAGACTAGATCAAAGAAAAGAAATTGTACTTATGTATAACATCAAAATATAAACAAGCTGGCATAGAAGACAGAATGGTATTATTTTTCTATATGAGCTATACTCTCGTGACCAGTACTAGTTTGAATTTGTGCTCTCCTGTCTGTATGGGATGTAGTCTGGGTCCCCCCACCATCACTTGTTAGTGAATATTAAGGACCCAGACTTCATCCCCCTTTACCCACTTCACTGGAAAATTAAAATTATTGAAATATTTCCAAAAATTGGAATTTTGCAGATAGATTTAATAAATATAGAACTTGGGTGGCTATTAGAAATAGGCTGCATGATTTTTGGATCTGAGGGGAGGATTGGAGAAGAGTTGGCTTCCTCTTTCTAATGATACTACTTCTGTTCTAAACATGCCTAGGTTTTTAAATACTTATCTTTTTGAACTTGGAATAACTTTATTAATCGTCCCTCTGGTCTAATGGTCTGGTATCGGCACATGTATTTTTTCAGTTTTTTGATAAAAATAACATTGCCTGGAATTGGATAAGTGCCTGGTTGGCGACAAGCTTACCACCTATCACATTGTGGGTCTTCGGCTAATCGTGGGTGCACTGATTATACCTTTGCATACCTCTTCGGGGATTTGGGAGAGTGAAGATATTTTTTATAATGCAACAACTTGTTTAAAAAAGAAATATGACATTGATTACCTACCTATATTTTTCTCAATAAAAACATGTACCTAAGTATTGTTTTATTGTTAATAGCAATCTATTTAAAAACATTTGCCCTGTAATATTTTAAAATAATATTGTTTAGAATGATACATATGTAAATCTGCCATTTTGCTAGCAATAATAATGACAAAAACAATTGTAATAATAATGATGCAATAGTAAAAAGTTAATACAATTTAAAATTTCCCACGGAGAGGCCATGCAAAATTAAATTCTATATTAAGGAGTATAACTCATGAAGATTTTTTAAATGCATTAATATAAAAGTAGTCAATTCAATCACAGCATATATAAACTATCTGTGTAGGTAAGGCAAGGTTAGAACTAAAAATATATATAGAAACATGTTGAGTATGGATTGGGGTTCCTATTCCAATAGGTAAAGAAATTAATCTACATAATTCCACAGTTGAATTAGATTAATCAGGTTCTCTTTAACCCCACAGCTATACGCAGGGCTCCATTAACTTATTACAGAGATAGGTGCTATTATAGATGTGTGGCCCATTTCTAGTGCAATAGGGATTGCATTAGAAATGTGAATCAGTAAACTTTCTATAAAAAAAATTAATGCCAAACTTGTTGGTTGGTACAGTTTAATTATCAAAATGTACATACCTTGCCTTATATGTACTAAAGTTTAATATTTTTAGAAGCCAACCACCTTCAACTTCTTTCTCTATACGAGGCGGGTTTCCAAGCCCATCTTCTGTAGCCTATTGCACAATCAAGTATTTATGTATCCCACAATTTCAATATACATACATACACAAACACACACACACACACACATATAAAGAAACTTTCATACCATAGCACAGAATTTTGTCTAGAATATACAGACCAAAAATATTATATATCAACGACTACAAGAAAAGTTGTTGAATGATGCAATAATCTGATTTTAAACTTACATCTTTTTTTAAATCTTCTTTAATAACCCTATACAATTCTTCAACCGTATTTTTAGGAGCATCCTTATGCAAAACCCTCATCGTGTGTACATATTCATTAGGCAATAAGTAATCAAGTGCTCCAACATGTTGACCAACTTTTATGTAAACACCTTTGTTTGCTATGCATAATTCGAGTAGTTTATTCGCACCGACTTGATGGGCCTCGCTTTTAACTTGCATATATTCTTCAGATTCCTTATCCCAGGTCTTACTGTACAACATAGATTGATATGTTCTACCAATGTCAATTGCAGTGGCAGCAGCCCGACTTAACCTCACAATCGCTATAGAATCATAATCAGTCTCTTTATATTTAAAAGCCACAGCAATACCCCCAATTGCTACACTACCATAAATACCATATTTCACAACACGAGTTAAATTTCGATTAAACATTATGATAGAAAGTATAATTTGATAATCATAATATTACATAATAACATATAATTGTAGTCTCTATATTTCTCATATATTTAGAATTAAAGACATTGCAAAAAAAAATAATAAACTAAAATTATACCACAAGTACCAACTATCAACCTTGATCAACTTCAATGATCAATCAACTTAAAACTCAAATTACGTCAACGTCAAATATATGTCAAAATCATATGTCCAACCCATAGAAATATGAATAATATTTAGAGGTCAATGGTCCAACCCGAGGAAGTTACATTCTACCCAGAAAGTTCACACAAGCTTCAAAATCATTCCGAAGAGTACCACGAGTCACGACATGGGTGGAGTGTGTCTAGTGATGAGCAACTCGAGTTACTAACCCGAGTTAACTCGAGTTGTGCTTAAATCGAGTTGACTCGAGTTAGATTCGCCAGCCCTGAACTCGAGTTAAGAGTTGTAAACTCTGAATTTTGGATCTGCGCGACTGAACGAGAAAGGCAAACGATTGTAGGTTGGCGCGATTTGTTGATTATGTAAGACTGTATTCATTTATTTACTATTCACATGCGTAATGACAATACGTAACAAAATTGAGATAGAATTTAAATAAAGGTATAATTTAAATTAGAAAATATAACATTGGGACCTTAAAAGAAATCACGTTTACGAGTTTCAGTAGCCAGAGAGCGGACATGTTTATTGTAAAAACTGTTAAAATTCGTTCGAATATATGGGAAATACGATCACGTTACTTAAACACATTAAAAAGAAGCATCCAAGGTTGACAAAAATAATTCTTTAACTTGGCCGTCATTAGCGAATATTACTCAAAAACTTGTAAAGCCTTATAAGCTGTGATAGTTTTGCTTTGAACTTTACTTTATTTAATACTACCATGATTTTTTCCCATCCCAAAACCAAACGTTTAGTTTGCAGAGGGGGAGAATACTTAACTCTAACAAAATTTAGCACTTAAAAGCTTAATATTTTACAAACGAGTCCTTGAACGAAAACTTGTTTCCACAAACCTGCAATATTTGTTTAAAACCTATCCAACAATATCCAGTACAATGAGGTACGTGAGAAAAAAATTAACATCCCCACTTTACATGTAGGGGAGCTACCATGAAAAAATGTTTTTCAACATTTTATGTTACCACTTAGTTGACGTAACTAATATGTATATTCGTGCCAAATTAATGCTTTCTAGTAGTAAAAATCTCTGAGCAATCGTGCGGACGGAAGGACGGACGGACACAGGAAACTATAAGGGTTCCTAGTTTACTTCGAAACCCGAAAAATGAGGCAAACAAACATAGGCACTTATTCTGAAAAGCTATAAGACATAAACATACATCGAAAAGTTTATAACGTTTAGGTACTAAAAACAACTTTTTTACCACCTACTTAGTGTAACAATAAAATTGTCACAAAATAATTAAATGAATTAACAATTATTAAAAAAATTAAGCAGTCACAAACAACTATCCTATTCAAAGCCTCGTCTTGCTAACTCGAGCTCGGTAACTCGAGTTCAACTCGAGTTAAGTGAATTTTAACTCGAGTTCACTTGAGTCGTGTTTATTCCGAGTTGGCACATCACTAAATGTGTCCCTTTCTACTAAATAAAGCGCCAATCGCCGTATATAAGTGTGGCCATGCGTAGTTTGCAAATTACTACTAAGTAATTCTACTAATTTGAGAAACAGTTTGTGCATTGCATAAGTAATTACGTAATAATTAAAATAAGCACATTTTAGAACTCACTGTGTTAATTACAATACATTTTATGCTAATAAATTTATCGACATGAATAAATAAAAGGGATTTAACGATTACCAAATATATAAAAATCTACCATCAGATAGTTTTATTTACACTGGCAATTTCAAGAAAGGGGCAACCAAGGAACTTATATACGATAACTGGAATCACTACAAAACAATATTTGAAAAATAAAAATGTACTTTATTCCTATCCGAATAAAGATGACATTTGTTTCTTACATAACAGAGGGGAAAAACGTTCTGAGCAAGACAACGACATGAGTGGATGTTGTCCCTTTCTTGCAATTGCCAGTGTAAATAAAACTTGCGGATGGTAGATTTTTATATATTCGTTACTCGTTAAATCCCTTTTATTCATACACGTCGATAGATACATTAGCATAAAATGTATTGTAATTAACACAGTGGGTTCTTAAATGTGCTTATTTTAATTATTACGTAATTACTTATGCAATGCAAAAATTATTTCTCAAATTAGTAGAATTACTTAGTAGTAATTTGCAAACTACGTATGGCCACACTTATATATGGCGATCGGCGCTTTATTTAGTAGAAAGAGACACACTCCACTCATGTCGTGGTACTCTTCGGAACGATTTTGAATCGCGTGTAAGCATTCCGGATAGAATATAACTTCCTTGGGGGCAACATCCACTCTTGACGTTGTCTTACTCAGAGCGGTTTTCCTTCTGTTAAGTAAGAAACAAATATCAACTTTATAAGTAAAGAAATAAAGCACGTTTTGATTTTTCAAATATTGCTTCGTAATAATTCCAGTTATCTTATATAAGTTCCTTGATCCTACCAAATGTCAGCTTTTGACTTCTACTCACAGACTACTTAGAGATACAAGCACTTCCATAATATTACCACAGGCTTTAGATCGAAATTGTTAATAAAAATTCAAACCAACTGTTATTATAAGATTTTGCAAGATAATTGCGACCACATTTTGTCGTTACAAACCGGCATATTTTATAATTTTCCTTCAGCTCGCTCTAAAATGAAATTATTTGACTTGTCACGCAAGTCTACCAAATTTAGTAGACTTTTACTGGGGACACTTTTTATCGCCTAATTATCAATCTAGACGTTTAGTATATCTATGTACTAACCTAAGATACATAACTAATATAGTCAGACTTTCTGAGTATGGGTAATATAGAGTCCCTGTCTGTGACTTCAAAACCGTTTTGATTCAGATTTGATAATCACTATACTATTTCTATTTCTTAATAACAGATCGACGCCTATGTAATTTTGTGTTGTTTACGTTAAAATGTCTCACAAATAATACTGTACTACATGGACGGGTAGTGATGTGCTACACATAATAATTACTGTAGGAGCTATATCGATAAAGTAACACGATAACAGACCCGTTTTTTTACAAAATGTAAGAAACTAAACTACTGCCGGATACTTTTGTACAAATTTATAATTTTAAAAAATCTACAAAATATACTGTTAAATAAGAAAGAAAAATTGCGACGATAATAATTCATAATTCTAACGTGGAGACATATTAACCCAAATCAGCTGTTACTATCGCTCGTATTGTGTCGCACGTACTAAAGATATTTCAAACTTGGTGCTTAATGCTTAATGAACTTAACGTTAAGTAAGTGATGTCGTAAATAATTACATTTTTTCCGCTTACGTTGCAAACGCAGACTGAACCCTACGAGATTTATCAAAATAATGTACTAAGTATTTGTACACCTTGAAAAGGTCTACAGAAAACTCCGCGATGGTATATGTCTATCCCTTATGGATAACCCACAATAGTATTTTTTTGTCTTTTACTTTTTACGAGAAGTAATGGCTTATTTTTGAAGCAATTTTAAGCAATACAGCATTAATCCTTATCCAATTAAGTACCTTAAATACACTGTTGATTTAATATAGATCGATATGGGTGTTTACAGCATATAATTTAAATGAATATTTTCGAAGATATTACAGATTTAAAATGCAGGGGCATAGCGGTGGCGGGGTTACCTGCCGGTCGGCGGCGCCGAGTTCCCGGTAAAGACATATTTTGCAATGACCATATCGCACGGTTAAACCTTCAACGTTGCAGGCTTAGATTTGAACGTTGACTGTTTTTCACGTGGCCAACTATATGTCGCTCTTATAACAAGAGTAACTTCTAAAGAAAACATGTTTTTATTGTCTAATGACAAGAAAGCTGTGAAAGTTGTATATAAAGATATTCCATAGTATATTAATTGTAAAAATAAAAGAAATAGGTAAAAATGTAAAAACTAAAAATTTAAATTTTTACCTATATGAATTTAGATATTCCAAAGAAACCAGGAAATCTTCATGGCATAGGGAAAGGGGAATTGTTATACTCCAAATTTAACGCGCGCGGGCCACGGGCAGTTATGAATAAATCAAACTACTGGATCGATTTTAATCATTGTTAACTTCCCACTACGTATGTATATAAGAAAGTTACTGATTTTAGCCCGATTTTCGAAAATTGCGTTTTCTCCTGATGTCCACGTTTTGAGGTCCTAGGAACCTTTTCCGCCTATTTTGACGATGACGTCAGTATGTATGTATATATGTATGTATGTCTGTATGTATGTGTGTGTGTGTGTGTATAAACATCTCATAACTTTTGAACAGCTGGACCGATAGAAACGCGGTTGATGGCATTCGATTGGTTTCCGCTCAACTTAAACTTCCTGAAAATTTCAACCGATTCGGTCCTGAAGATTGTGAAAAATTTTGAAAAACACCATAAAAAATTTTGGCGAAACAGTATTTTTTTTATATAACTTCTAGATTTATGTACCGATTGAGTACAAAAACTAATCAGCTCTATTCCTCAAAAAAACTACGTCTAATACATAACATCAAATTGCATCAAAATCGGTATATCTGCTTGGGAATAATCGTTGACGAAAATTTTTGAAAAGTGTTTTTTCGGCACAGCTTCGAAATTTTTCAACCAATCATTTTAAGGTATTCTACGATATTTTAGTACTAAAAAAACTACGTCAAATGCCGTTTCAAAAATCAAAATCGAATCTAATTCTCAAACCTTATAGCTTTTCAAATATTAAAATTAAGTTGCATTTAGCAAATTTACTTATTTTTTTAAAATAATTTTCAAGTTAATTCACAGATTCACTTATAAATCTTATCAGCTTTTCTTCTTTAAAAACTACATCAAATACCGTTAATTTAATCAAAATCGGTCAATTTGTTTAGGATTTATCAATGAAGAATATTGAAAATAAAGTGTTTTTTGACATTGCATCGAAAATTTTCAACCTAACGATTATTTAGCTAAAGCAATATTTTAGATCTCAAAAATTAAGTTGAATGCCATCATCGTTTTTAAAATATATAGTTTTTCAAAAATTAGTATACTGCCATTTTTAAAAAACTAGATGTTTGAACTGAAAAATCTATGCTTATATTATTTACTCTTTTGAGCATAAAATACCTTAATTTAGTTGGAAGTTTCAGGGATGGCCCGTAGAGTCAACAGTTTACACATTTTTTCACTGAGTGACATAGGCTATACATATAAAAATTTTATACCCGTGCGAAGCCGGGGCGGGTCGCTAGTTTTATTATAATAACTCATGTTCATTTAACATTACTCACTAGGAAAAAAATTGATTCATACATAAACAAAGCAAAATTTGAATTTTTTTTGTAATCTGTATGGGCACTGGGTTACACTATAAAACCCATAATTGTTTGTTTGTACGTACCTATTCAGTTTTTACGTTTTGGATGAAATATTGTTTTTTCCTGCGAATTCACGAGTAACTTAGGAACCCCATAGATCTACAATAATATTGCGCAATATTGCATATTGTGCAATATTATTGACCGTTTACGGTTAATATTGAAGATTGCATAAAGATTAAGGAAAGTTTGAGCGAGTTTAATTTTTATTGCGTATTATTTGTTTCTTGCACTGTGTAGGCTTAATATTGCACAACATTTTTCACTTCAGAGTTTGGAGCGGTTGCGTTTGGTCAGTCACGGTGTTTATTGCATGGTCGTATCGTAAATTTAAGTAAAATGGCGAGCAAGAATGCTATATAAGATAAATGACGAGAGTTTTTACTTGAGTTTACAAAATTGTATAGAGATTTATTTAACAAAATTTCCGGCATGGTTACCGCCAAAACTTCGTTATCAGACATGTTGCTCGCACGAAAATGTTAATTTGTCAATTTTATTGTGTGAATTTATTGAACGTTTGGAATCAAAGGGGATATTCAATATTATTGCACAATAAAAGTATTGCGCAATGTTATTGCAGGTCTATGGGACGCCTTAAATTTGTTTAAATAGCAAAAAAATAAAATCACCAACTGATTTCCAAGGCAATGAGATTGAAATTGAAAATATTTAAAAAAGTGCAAAAATCTACAAAATATTATTTCTACTTTCCCCGTGTACTTGATATAGCCATATTTCTTAGTAATATTAATATTTAATTTTATGCCTATATTTTACAATGTAACTATGTGCCTCGTGCCCTGTAACATACTACCACAATTACGAGGTTCATTGTGACAACTGCCAAATTTTGTAAAGTGAAATTATTAACAGCTATTTTGTAATAGTTGCATATAAATATATGATTTTAATTTAAAGAACGATAAAAAGTGTTAACACCAAAATCGCATAATTTATTCTGTTCACAAATTTTGTTCAATAATTTTGATCACGAGACTGCTTTAAATGGTTTTCGTGAAATCGTAACCACCTTACACTAAATTAAAGTGTCCTGTCAAAGCTTAGTTCAGAATTATGTCATTTTAATTTAGATTTTGAGATTAGACGTTATATTGAATAAACCTATTGAAGATGTTTGTATCAGGGGATGCCCACTAGCATTTTTATTCTGCGCCTTCATTATTCATTCAAGGAACTTCTGAGTAGTTGGTATTTGGCTGTTTATTGTTGTCGACCGTTACATTTGGAAGCGCATAAACAAGAAGAAATTTGATACTTCAAAATAAATTCTGGCATAGCCATGAAGTATTAGGTATAATCACTTGAAACATATACCTACGTTATATCTCTGTCTATGAGGTCTCATCGTCTCTTTTTTTAGTCGTGGGCGTTTAAACGATAAAAGCTTAAAAAAATTAGGCTTTTCAAAATAAGCCTATAAGCGCGCTTACGGATTAAGGCTGTTTTTGTTTAAACGTTGATGTTTAAGATACAAAAATTTAAATACCATATTAGCATGATTGACGAAAAGTAACCTTATTTCAATAACGTTAAAATTCAAAATAAAATAGAATAAAGAACGTTATTTCTATACTCTAAGACTCAATATAATTTTTAATTTTATTGGATTAACAACCTTATTACTATTCCTTTAAGAAACGATAACATATAGGATTGGTTATCGTATTAAGCGGCTAAATTATTTTCCACTTGTTTACGCAATATTTGTGTCGGACTGACAACGCTCCGTTTTTGGTTGGTTAGTACTTTTTTACCACGAATTGACAACTTACGTTTTTTCAAGTTCCAGTACGCTTTTCGTTGTTGAAGAAATTCGACGAGCTCATCAATTGTTTATTTTACTTAGCGCGCGTACGAACATGACACGAATTCCATTACAAATTTTCAAAGTAATTTTGTTTATATTAATTATTGAAATTAGGTTATGGATAAAAAAGTGTATATTGTGTTACTGTCAGATAGTCCTAAGCCTAAAAAGTACGAAGGGAAGTTGATTGATTGACAAAGTATCTTATATATAAAATTCTCGTATTACAATGTTCTTCATACTCTTCCGAAACGGCTTGATCGATTTTTATGAAATTTTATATGCATATTCAGTAGGTCTGAAAATCGGCCACTGTTTATTTTTTATACCCTTAAGTGATAGGGGTTGTCCACCCCTAACATTATATTTATTTTTAGAACAAAATTTTTTATTTTTATAATGTGGCGTTAAAATACATACGACCCTAATATTCATCCGTCTATCATCAACCCCTATTTTTTAATTTAATATTTATATGGCAAAACAACGTTTGTCGGGTCAGCTAGTATTGTATAATAATTTGTATTGTATTTGATAACACGTCATTTCTATAAGCTAGTATTAAGTAATAACACTAACAAAACCACAAAACATTGAACGCTTTTTTCAGCTCTCGGCTTTATCAGTCGCCACTAATTCACTTAAATCTTCGTTTTATAATCGACCTTCTCCACGATCAACAACTTTTGTTTAAAAAAACGTTTAAACGAAAAGCACCTTTTTATGCATGCTTAAAAGTATAAGCAAAACGTTTAAACGTGTTTATAATTAAAAGCCGTGTATCACATCTCTACTTCTCAGTGCTCAGTGCTCTATAGTCTAGTCTATGCTCTTTCATTTCGTGGCTGTTCCGTTTCCGTTGACAGTTCTTTTTAGTGAAATTCTCCGAAAATGAAAGCTAAAGGAGAGGTAAATTATTAATATAATCACAATTGCTTATTGAAAAAGATGTAATAGCTTAACTTTTATACGTTTTGGACAATAGGTAGCATTTAATTGTAACGGCTTAGAAATTTATGAAATGCTAAGTTTTTGCTTAGATACACACGTTGTCATGACTGTTTAACCAAGTATTTTGATTTTATTGTAGATAAATTCAACCAAAACTGCCAATTATAATAAATTCATATATATTTCCGAATTTTATTTGTGTTTAACACCCGACCTTATTAATTTTAAACTTGAACTAATAGGTTATGTTTTGAGGTTAAGACTGCTTGAGTTATTGGAATCTATTTTATTTACATATATTAACTTTTATTACCAACAGTTGAAGGAGTATGAAGTTATTGGGCGCAAACTGCCCTCGGAAAATGAACCGAAGCCGCCACTCTACAAAATGAGAATATTTTCTCCAGATCCAATTGTTGCAAAATCCCGCTTTTGGTACTTTTTAAGACAGTTGAAAAAGTTCAAGAAAACTACCGGAGAAATCGTGTCGATTAAGGTTAGTGCTTTTTGCTATTGATAAAAATGTAATTTTCGCGACAAAAATATAATGGAGGAGTGACGGAACAAAACATGATTATTCCATGATGTCCAACCTTTCACAAAAGCCCAAAATCTAGATTTTCTTGGCTAGATTTAAAAAAAAGTAGATACTATGTATTAAATAAGGGTAAAATTAATATACATGTTTTTATTTATTTATTTTATTTTACACTTTATTGTACACAAAATACATCTTTTGAAAAATTAATATAAAACATGTACAAAGGGCGTGCTTATCTCTGAAAGAGATGTCTACCAGCAGACCCGAGATTTTTATAAATGTTTATTTCATATTATGTAGTTTTTTATGTCAAAAATAGATGACTTTAAATAAAAAAGGGAGTTGTCATTTTTTGTTGTCACTCCTCTTAGTAGGAATACTAGTTTATTTTTTCTTTAAATTTTTTGTTGTGTTAGTACTTGTCATTGTCATGTTCCGGTTTGTAGGGTAGAGTAGCCAGTAAACTTTAGCATGTATTGCAAGGTATAGGATGCACCACTTACATCTTTGGGTCGATTGTTGCCTCTATTACTTATTTTTTGTCACAAAGTCTTGAGTAACTGCTAGTATGATAAAAAAAATATTTTAAAGAGAGTGGTGCCCTGGGTAAATTAAATAAACAGTGCCTTTGTGATTTCCAGGTGGTAGAATTATGTGAAATATTGAAGACAAGTCACGTTTTCAGGAAAACACTAAATCTACTCAAAAACCACTCAAAACAATGTAATCTTACGTTCACACCCGTGCTTTGGCTTCAGCTGAAATGAGTCAATCAATATATACCTATGTGTGAAACAATAAACCTTTTTATACATGGCTGGTGGAACCGTAGCCATGTCATCAACTTCAATGGCATTTAATACAGCAGCAATGTCACAAAATATTTGTATGCTGCCACTACTAAAAGTTTTGGAAAATATCTGCCGCAACAAATCAGTTAACATATTTCAAGTTATAAACATTGACCACCCTGTTGGTCGAGTGGTTAGAGAATTAGACTAATGCGTCAATGGTTCTCAGGTTCGATTCACAACAACTACAAACATTAATGTGATGAGAATGTTATTTCTAGGTTAAGATGTTTATTAAAATCAAATAAAGTATTTATATATCGTCGCCGCACCTGACAAGTTACATATGTGATATTTGTAAAGTTTTGGGAAGCAACAAAAAATGTGTTGTTATATTAACAGACTATGGTTAATTTATTGTTTGTTATTAAATTATTAAATTAACAACTAGACTGTTAGTTAATTTACTATTTGTCATTTAATTACAAATAGACTATTTGTTAATAATAATAACACATTTTTTGTTGCTTGTCAAAACCTTACAAATATCGCATATGGAACTTGTCAAGCGCAACTATGATAATTATCTATTTTTTAGTATTGTTGACTAACACCCATACTTCAAGCAATTAAATTGCTTATATTGTGGTTAGATCAGTTTGTGTAATTTGTCCAGCAATATTTATTATTATTAAATACAGAAGTATTAAAGTTGTTTATTTATTAATTACAGGAAATCCCAGAAAAAAGTCCAGTTAAAATCAAGAACTTTGGCATTTGGTTGCGCTATGAGTCACGATCTGGGGTTCACAACATGTACCGTGAATACCGTGACCTGAGTGTTGGCGGTGCTGTGACTCAGTGCTACAGAGATATGGGTGCCCGGCACAGAGCTCGAGCCCACTCTATTCATGTTAGTAAAGAAATATGTATATTTGTCTTTTGTCATCTTTAACCCTATTCTTGGCAAAAAAATAAACTGATCATTTTCTAATGGTATCAAAAATGTAACGTACTTAGGCAACTAGAGTTCTAGGAAAAATATTTAAAAAAATCGGGCCTCACCAAATATGGAGATTTTATATGTATCTTTCAGGATACATTGCTAGGTTAGTAATAAAAATTATTTTTGTGGATATGTATCTCTGAGAATACATTGCCAGGTTACAAGAAATGATATTCACGATTTTTTTTAAAACTTATATTATTAAATTAAATTAAAGTAATTTTAAAGTGAGACACTTTAAAATAGCGGTCACCGTCGTCTAGTAAGTTATTATTAAAATGGATATATCTCCTTAACAATTGAAATTTTTTAAGTGACATAATATCAGCTATGGCATCATATCGGAACTCCCGAGACCAATAATCTGTATATGCTGGTAAGTCGACAATCCATGAGAAAGTTTATGGCTACAAAACTTTTAATGTCATCCTTATTTATGTTTAAACTTTTACCTGTCTCTTGCATAAAATATAAATTAGTTTGCTCCGTTATAAAGTCAAAAAGATCTTCCGTAAAAAAATCGCTAAAATACTCATAAGGGGTTTTCACAATTTCGGGTTGAGGAATATTTGCATCTGAAATTTCGGCAGAATGTTTGAACTTACTTTTGGTCCATTTAAAACTTAGTGATTTTTGACGTATTGAGGGTTGTCGGGTTATAGCTATTCTAGGAGTTCTTGATGTAGTGGGTCTCGTTATTGGTCGTTTCTTAGAGGAAATCAAAGATATCTCTTGTATTGATGGTGAGCAGGCAGAGGTAACAGAAATAGGTGAAGGACACCCGCTTTGCGTCAGCGATGATGTTTTGCGAGCTAGAAGTGGTAGTGGCTGAGGTGAAGGGAGCAAAGGAGATTGAGTAACAGCATCTTGTATGTCTACTATTTCTTCATCTGACAATAAATTCAGGTTTTCAATAGAAGAAGGCAAGGATGGCGCAGGTGAAGAATCATCGTTATCTGTACGGTCCATCCCGGTAACATGGCAAAATCTTGTTGAATTCTGCTCCGGTAGAAGTTCATGGTCGGAACTTGAATCATTGTCATCTGATTTTTTGCCAGGTTTTGGTACAAGAGCACAAATTTTTTTGGCTCTATAAAATGAAGGGTTTACCCCACCCTGAAAAAAGACATACCCTTGCAAAACCATAATAAATATTAAGCATCGTGTTATAAAGTAGGGTTATTAGCATGTATTTACAACAGCTAATATGCCCTTTCCCCGCAATACAGTATAATAAAAATAATACAAAAGGAACCTCAGAATACTTTGCAATGTATACTACAAGATACGTTACGTATTTGAAAATAATCTCAGGATACCTAGCAGTGTATCCTACAAAATACGTTACGCGTTTGAAAATAATTTTAGGATACCTAGCAACGTATCTTGCAGGATACATTCATTTTATTTGTTAGATTACGAAACGAAGCATTACTAATTTTGTTATTTTATGCATTCATAGAATATATACGTACATAATAAACAAAAGCACACAAATTTCTCACGTATTTTAAAAGTATAAACTATTTAAAATAACAAACTCTTACCTTTTTTGGTGGAATTGCATCAAACTGTCTCGACATTTTGACAACTTATGAAAAAAGCCGGTGGTGTGGGCTGTCAAATGTCACATGGATGCGTTCAGAAATATGCACTTTGTATAAAAATAAGATAAAGTTTGGTTTTAAAAGTAAACTATCTTAGATATATTTTTTAAAAATTTGATGTATCCTACAAGATACGTTGTCAAGAATAGGGTTTAACAAGAGCAGTATTGCAGAAAAGAGTTATTAGTGCAGTTTATAATGTTATTACATTATTATAAATGCGGTTATGCATCTATAATAATAACACTTTTGCTGTGTAGCCAGCCAGCTTGTTTATTAACCTATTCTATAAAGTAGTTTTTGTATGTAGGCCAAAGCAGTAAAAGAATTTATAGATCCATTTTAAATTTTCAGATTGATGTGAGTGTTTTGAATGCCTTAGAACTAATGTTTACATTTTAATACAGGAGCCCAAGAGGCAATTTTGGGCTTTAGTTTGGCACTTTAACACAGGAGGAATACCTTGCATGATGTTGAGGCCCTCCACCAAATATTAGCCCTTTATAATATAGAGCCAGGCATGTAGGAGCAGTAGGAAAAAAAACCGATAATTGGAAATGGCTTGTGGAAATTATCAGATTATATTTTTAACTTCCCACTACATATGTAGATAACGGATTATGCCCCGCTTTTCGAAAATTGAGTTCATCAGATCTCCACGATTTGAGGTCCTAGAAACCTTTGCCGACTATTTTCACAATGACGTCAGTATGTTTATGTACGTATGTGTGTATGTAACCATCTCATAACTCTTTTAAAAGTTATGAGATGGTTACATATGTATACACTGGACCGATTGAAATGCGGTTGATGGCATTCGATTGGATCTGCTCAACTTAGACTTCCTGAAAATTTTAACTGACCAGCAGATATTGAGATATTTTGAAAAAACCTCAAAATGTTGACAGTATTTTTAATATAACTTCCAGACTCAATCGGTACAATACCGATTGAGTACAAAATCTAATCAGCTCTATTTCTCAAAAACTATGTCTAATGCATAAATTGCATCAAAATCGGTTTATTCATTTGGGAGTAATCGTGGATGAAAAATTTTGCAAAATTTGAACTTTTTCAACCTATCGATTATTTAGCTAAAGCAATATGACATTTCAAAAATTGTTTGAATACCATTCGAAAGATCAAAATCAATCTGCGTTTCCAAAATATACAGCTTTTCAAAAATCATTATACTGCCATTTTTAACTAAAAATGATGTTTCAACTGAAAAAATCTATGCTTATAGTCTTTACTCCTTTGAGCTTAAAATACCTTAATTTAGTGGGAAGTTTCAGGGATGGCCTGCAGGGTCAACCGATTACAGATTGTTTTGTTATTCTTACATCATTTTCTTCAAAATAAAAAAAAAAAACACTTCAACTGCAAATGCAGAATGCCAAGACAATTTTTTTTGCAACTTTGTGACCTTTGCACTCCCTTATTTTACACTTAAATCGTCAGATTTTCTAAATTTTAACTCACAATTAATTCACCATACATTAATTTGACTTGCTTCAATGTTTCCATGTAACCTTTTTTACATTTTCTTATCTGTAGATTCTTTCCTTCCACCATGCAAACTAAAAACACTGTACTAACCTTTTATTTTTCCTATCACCTAATCTTTAAAACCCATCAGATCTCCACAATCCTAGAGTAAATCCCCATTTAGCATCTTGGGCTCCCCTATTTCTACTTTTCTCTATCTCTAAATTTATAGTACTAAATATAAAATTGGATGTGAACAATTGAAAATAGAAAATGCTACAA
Organism: Apodemia mormo; assembly: GCA_036924255.1. Taxonomy (NCBI): domain Eukaryota; kingdom Metazoa; phylum Arthropoda; class Insecta; order Lepidoptera; family Riodinidae; genus Apodemia; species Apodemia mormo. Next base: position 23,502,168 of record JAUPFN010000013.1, on the reverse strand, counting down.
AGAGATTATGCTGTCCGTGTTCTTGTTGGTTAGCAATGTGTGCATTTGGTCTTTGACTTTCTTTATATATTAGCAATGTGTGCATTCAGTCTTTGGCCTTCTTTATATATTTATTTATTTTATTTAAAATAAGTATAGTAACAAAAAACAGAGTAGATAACACAAAAACAAATTAAGACATAATAAACAACAATTTAAAACTGTTTCTGATAAATACTGTATACAAGTTTCAAAACCACACCACCACTTCTTATTTAATGTGGTTTAATGTGCTTGGTTATGATTGTAACTAATAAATTTTACTTAAATGGAAAAATAAGGGGTAGAACGGAAAAAACACTGGCCCTGTTCCCTTGCCTGTAGGCAGAGAATGGATATCTATATATTTCCCATTTATAAAGAGTCCACCGGTTTTTTGGTTAGTAGAAAGTGTAGTGATTTCAATTGAAACATTTTTGTCCTGATATCAATGATAACCTTATTTCCAGTAATAATCGGAACAATTTTATATTCATATCTCATACAGCAATAGTAACTCAAACTGCCCGACTCTAAGATGCTATTTAAATTTTGGATTTTCGCAAAAAAAACTATATAAACTTTAATATTATATATAGTTTTAATATATGTATTTTAAACTTTTGTTTGAAGATAGTCAGATTCTGTTGTGTCAGTGTTCTATAATTGATATACAGGCAGTCCTCGTACTTACGGCATGTTATGTTCTCGAAATACGCGACGTAAATTGAAACGACGTAAGTCGAGACATATTTTTTCATATGTTTACATGTATAACCCTAGGGTTAGATTCCACACGGACTCAAAATAAAAAAAAACTGCATTTATAATAAAGGATATACATACTTTATTATCAAAAGTAAGTTCTTAAATAATTATGTATGTACAACTAAACAAAATCAGCGGCATGTGCGCCCGCTCGTGGCACTGCGCCACGTCAGCCCCACAGACATTGACCTCGCAACAAGTGAATTCTACTATGTCGGAAATCGAAACAATTGACGTATGCTTGAGGAATAGTATCAAAACATTGTTCGACGTAACTTAAAACGACGTAAATCGAAACGACGTAAGTCGAGGACTGCCTGTAATCATGAAAGAGGTGGAAAATTTGAGCCTCTTAAAACAAATTGAACATGTGTAAGATAAGGTGGAATACTCTACCATTAATAACTATATTTTCAGATCATCAAAGTGGAAGTCATCAAAGCAGCAGCCTGCCGCAGACCACAAGTGAAACAGTTCCACAACAGCACCATCAGATTCCCACTGCCCAAACGTGTACATCATTACAAGAGACTCAACACCTTTGCCTACAAGAGGCCAAACACCTACTTCTTGTAAAGTCATTCATTGCTTGTAATAAAATAAAATCTTAATATCACTCTGCCTTTTGTTTTGGAAAAATATTTTTCCAGTTTTATTTTTTCTAAATTCTTATCATGATCACATATTTCCCAATTTTAAAGTTATCTTACCAATTAAATTTAATTAGTGGAGCGCCTGGGGGTTTTCATCTCGGATTAGAGTTATAGTGAATTAATTAATATGATCGATGTGGGATATTGTTTTTTAAACTATAAATTGCAATGTTTACCCAAAAATTTTTTGTGCACTCTATTGTTTCATTGTTTAAACAAATTATTATGAAAAATTAATATTTGACCATATATTTTCACTTTACACAGTATTTTTTTTTTATTTATATGTTAAATCTTACCTGAGTAGACATATAGGAATATTTTTCAAAGATACCTGTGTATAAAAATAGCAGTAGGGATTTTGAACAGGTAGAAAAACGTGGAGGGGAGAGCGGAGCGACAGCTGCTATGTACAATGGAATTTCTCGGCTAGTTTAGTTGCAAGTAACACGTGTTCTGTGAATATTGTGCTTCTATAACAGTGAAAATTTGGTTTTTTAGTGAAAAATTCTTGTATATTTTTGTACTGGAATAATAAGTCATCCAAATAGCTTTTAATAAAAATTTCATCCCCTATTTTTTTTCTATTTCAACCCGCCAGGGACTGATTTTTGAAAAAAAAAATTAGCCTATGTTTGACCCCGGATCTTCAACTATACCCATGCCAAATTTCATGAAAATCGGTCCAGCGGTTTAGCCGTGAAAGCGTAACAGACAGACAGACTTTCGCATTTATAATATTAGTATGGAATGATTTGTCAATTATTTTTATCACACATCAAAGTTCTACGTACGTAACGAAAATAGAATTAAGTCGAAAAGATTTTAGAGTGATGATTTTTATGATTTTAAAAGTTCTCTTTCTCCGCAAGACTGTGCTGCTCGTCTTCAAAATGCTTTTGGGAGAGAAGCACCTTGTTTGAGCACCGTGAGGCGATGGTTTGCTGAATTTAAGAGAGGTCGAGTTTCTTTACATGACGAATTTCGTGAAGGGTGGCCTTCAACTACCGTCAACGAAAATAATGTGGCTACTGTTAAGTGGTTAATTGAAGAAAACCCCCGGATTACCTATGAGACAATTCGATGACTATTGGGGATTGGTATAAGCTAAATTCAGAAAATTTTACACGAAGAATTGAAAGTTCGGAAACTTTGGTGTCGTTGGATCCTTCATGAACTGACAGCGAAGCAAAAGCAGGCTCACGTGGAATGGTGCTCACAGATGCTACTAAAGTACGACCACGGACATTCTAATGCTGTTTATAACATTGTCACAGGAGACGAAACGTGGATTTATTGTTTTGAACCCGAAAAAAAACAGCAATCTTGTGATTGGGTGTTTGAAAATGAAAACAGGCCAACAAAAGTGAGACAGGCGAGAAACGTTGGTAAAAAAATGCTTCTTACTCAGCTACGGGTCCCATCTGTACAATTCCACTTGAAGATCAAAAGAGTGTTAATGCCGAGTGGTATTCTACAATTTGTTTACCCAGGGTGTTAGAAAAAGTTCGCGAAAGACGACCCAAAAGCCGCATTCTCCTACACCATGATAACGCTTGTTCACACACGGCCAACAAAAAAAAAGGCATTTTTAGCTTCCGAAAAAGTACATCTCGTCACTCATCCTGCGCATAGCCCTGACCTAGCACCTTGTGATTTCTGTATTTTCCCCAAAATCAAAGATTTGATGAGAGGTTTTACTTTTACCAACTCCGAAGAGGCAATGTTTGCGTTCAATCAGCACGTAGAAAACATGCCTTCAGATCTGTGGTCCTCCTGTTTTAAAAAATGGTTCGATCGCATGAAAAAATATTTAAAATGTAAAGGAGATTCTTTTGAAAAGCATTAAACATAATATTTTGGTTATAACATTTTGTTTTTTTAAGTTACGCAAAACTTATAGTGTGACCTACGTATACACCTGGGTTCATCTTCCGAAACAGGTGAAATTATAAAAATTAGTAGAGGAGTAACCTCTTATTATTAATAATAATAAGAGAATATTTGATGTAGACAACAATGTGATATATTTAAATAAACAGGTTTTGTACTAATATATTTTTTTCTTTTCATTAGTCGTAATTAATGACGTTATTTTTTTAAATGTACACAATAGAGTACGTTTCATTTATAATTAAAGTGGCCGAGAAATTCCATTGTACATAGCAGTTGTCGCTCCGCTCTTCCCTCCAAGTTTTTCTACCTGTTCGAGTTCCCTACTGCTATTTTTATACACAGGTATCTTTGAAAAATGTTCCTATATGTCTACTCAGGTAAGATTTAACATATAAATAAAAAAAAATACTGTTTAAAGTGAAAATATATGGTCAAACATTAATTTTTCATATTAATTTGTTTAAACAATGAAACAATGGAGTGCACAAAAAAAATTTGGGTAAACATTGCAATTTATAGTTTAAAAAACAATATCCCACATCGATCATATTAATTCATTCACTATAACTCTAATCCGAGGTTTTACGGTTTTGAATGCTCCAGGCACTCCACTAAATGTGTATAAAAAAATTCGTCAGTGAACTTTGACACTGCATTTAAAAAAAACTAATCTTTGAAATCGAACTTTTCGTAATTGAAGTAGTGGAACTTGAAGTTGAAGTATTTTGAGCACAGAGTAGTAAAAAATACATATAAGAGCCCTAGCACATGGCGTATTTATAACGCGCAGACGGCGCGCGTTTCAGGAACGCGCGTTTTCTGCGCCATAGATGCTGATTTTTGCGTTTTTATGGATTCGAATGCGGGTGTTAAGAATGTTCGAAACTCGTTTGATGCGCGTACAAAGGGTCGGAGGAGGCGTGCGCTCACGCGACTGCAGACGCAGTGATATTTTATTGTGTGCTGCGCGTGTTTTTTATTTTAAATTGAGCCTTTCGACACCGACCGCTTTATAATGGAAATAATCCAATAAATTCGCCAATTTTTACGTCTTCTTTTCAAAAGCAGTACTAAAGACTACGTATGCAGTGTCGTCTGAACCGAATCCACTGACGCGGGAGACCCAGACCAAATCGCGGAAGCTAAGAGCGACTACAGCGCGTCTGTATTGCTGTATACGCGCAGTGGATGCACGTTTCACCCCGTGTGCCTAGGTTACAAGATTGCGTTCAAATCTCATTTGAAGCGCGTATACGCGCGTCATCTGCGCGTTTAAAATACGCCGTGTGCTAGGGGCCTTAAATATATAATTTTCCCTGTGTTGGTTCCGGGCTCCTTTGAAGAATAGACCAACTGGCGTTCTGCCAGGCAGGTCGTAAAAGGCGACCGATTGGCTATGTGAGTCACTACCATCGTGGCTACTAGGTGGTAGAGTTCTGCATTGTCTCGCCCGGGTCTGGTGCCACCGCCTTACCTATTCCTGCCGCAATAGCGTCAGTGCTTGTCGCTGACGTGTTCCGGTTTGGAGGGTAAGGCAGCCGGTAAACTTATGCATGTGGCATAAGACCTCGCCACAAGATAGCAACGCACCATTAACATCTTTGGTGTCTATAGGCGATGGTTGACTCTTTCCATCAGGAGACCCATCTGCTTGTTTGCTATCTTATTATGATATATAAAAAAATACTTTTGAGCTCAAAAAGTTCAAATATCTAAATTTAGCTAAAACGACACTTAGGGTTCTCATAAGGGAAAAACAGAACCTTTATAGGATCACTGCATTGTCATTGGGAACGCCTAGAGATATCAAGTTGAAGTTATATCAAATATCCGGTCTACTCGTCCCTCTCGGCTGTAAAAAATCAAACTTAAGTCAACGCGATCAAAAGCACTTGTGTCACATATTTTGCGATTTCAAATGAGAAAAGGACGCGTCGGTAAATTCGCTTCGCACGCTGCGCTAATGCGAATTTAGGTATGGCTGCAGTCAGTGCCGCCTTCGAAGGTGCCGCTCCAGTTTGGAACGCTCTCGGAGTTGACAGTCCAGATTGTGCCGCCTTTTTAAGATTTCAATTTTGACCTCCTTTCGCGACGTCTGCCCAACTGTGCTGCCTTCGGCGAGGGCGGTCTGACTAAGCTCTTATTTGGGGTGGGGTGGGGATGCGCGGTTTATGTGACGGCAACTGTATGAGCTGGATGTCGATGGTACTTCATGTTGTTGAGAGCCTTGAGAAGGGCTGGTTGACTCTTGCGAATGTTGGCCCTTAGAAGGGCACTGACAATGTCACACTGACATGATTACACTTCAAGCGGAGTTAGACGCGAACCACCGGTGACTGTTCATACGAACAGTCACCGAGTACTTTTGGGCAAAGCTGTCACTTCAATAAGGTAGGCTAAGGTTTTTTTTAATCAAACATCGACTCTCGACGGTTATTATTTTTGGTGCACAATAAAGAGTTATTGTATTGTATTGAAAGGCTTTATCAACACTAAATTTTGTATTCTGTTACTTTATTGATATTGCAATTACATTGTAACCTTGAGCTGATTCTTTAAGATCCTCATTCGAAGATCATCAGCATATATAACTTGCAATTTTCGTATTTAAATAACAGAATTTCCAAATATTGCATGCCACTTTTTAACGACTTTCTGATATGCGTTTGTACAAAAAGTTTGCAGATTTGTGAAATTGCTCAGTGACAATGCCATGCTATGGTACCATCCAACTGAGCTCAAGATGTAGGGTCTGGAACTCTGATGCAGAATTTTAACAAGACAATTTTGTTTGGACTAAGTCTTGTTGCTATAAGCGATTAGTGCTTATGATATTATGCATAAGTAACAGCATTAACATCAAAACAATTAGTACCTGCAATATATAAAACCAATAAATAAACTGCAATGTAGATATCTATTTGATCAGCTAATTGCCAATCGTTTCCTCGCCAGCCGCTCGCAAAATTTACGTGCATGTGTTATTTTAAATTAAAATTGTAAATTATCTATTTTTTAAATTGCAAGTGTTCTATGTGTAATTAAGGTGAGTAAAAATTTTTAATAAGAGAGACTCAACGTAAAGATTTTTTAAAACCTTTTTTTCTTCGAAGTAGTAATATAAATATTTTTAAAAACTTTATTAAGGACATAAGAGTGTTTTCTTAATTTACGTCTACATATGCAGTGTGTAAAGAAAACCCTATCGGATAATTAAAGATATTATTTGATACCATAATATGTAATCACATTAGAAACCTCAAAAATTACAGTATTTCTCTACTATATATTGAATGTTATTACACATACAAACCTTCCTTTTCAATCACTCTATTTATTAATAAATCCGTATCATAATCTGTTGCGTAGTTTTAAAGATTTAAGGACATACATACATAGGGACACAGGGACAGACAGAGAAAGCGACTTTGTTTTATACTATGTAGTGATATTTATATTTTGTATTTTATTAACTAGCTGTACCCTGCACGCGTTGCTACGCTACCAACTAAAATGAAGGAAAGACGTTAAGCATTACATTACTAACTTAGAAACCTTCGTGGGCTCATGGCTCAATGCACAACTTTGCTAAAGATTATCACATGATCAAATGCATAGTTTACGATTCTATAAAGGACATACAGACAAACATATATATATATATATATATATATATATATATATATATATATATATATATATATATATATATATATATATATATATATATATATATGATAAAATAAGATAAGAAACTGACTAGGCAAACGTTATTTTGCCATACAAATGATTTGTATTGAATATTTTGGTAGGTTACTTGAGAGGGGGAGGCGACGTTAATTGCGGTATAAACTATCCTATCTTTTAAGTTTAACCAAACAGCAGATCTTAGAATAATTACACTATAGAAAGAGTCTTCATACAAGCGCTCTGTTAAAAATGAAGCACTAATAAATAATAGTTTAAAAAACTAAAAAACACGCTTTTTATAGAAAACCGAAATAAAAAATAGAAAATAAATTTTAATAAATTTAAATTAAGAATAGTGTTAAAAATTTCAAAATGTGAATAAAAAAAAATAATTTTATTTAAAAAAAAGCGTGGGGTGCTTTTTAAGATATTACCGATGTCTGTCTGTCTGTTTGTTCCGGCTAATCTCTGGAACAACTGGACCGATTTTGACGGGACTTTCACTGGAAGATAGCTGATATGATAGCGAGTACGTTAGGCTATTTTTTTAAATTGTTCCACGCGGACGAAGTCGCGGGCTCAGCTAGTATAGTAATAGTCTCTATTATTTACAACTGATAGACAGGATAACATATGGTTATGATTAAGTTGCGTCTATACTTTGTAATAGGTATCCTACTACCTGCAGCCTGCTGCAAATAAATATTTTTGGTGAATCTCGCGAGAATGTCTAACTTTTTCCCTTAATATATGTAAATTACTTGTCACGTTATTTGTTCGCTATGGATTTCTAAACTACTATACCAATTTCAATGATTTTTTACGTCTGCTGCTTAGAATAATTACACTATAGAAACCAAGTCCGCGCGCCCATTTTGAAGCACTTTAATTGGAGCTACAAATGGCTCCAAAATATAAAGTGTGAATCCCGCGAGAACAAATTATTTTCCGGAATAAAAAGTAGCTTATGTGCTATTCCAGGTCATCATCTATCTGAATGCCAAATTTTATCTAAATCCGTTCAGAAGTTTTTGCGTGATTGAATAACAAACATCCATCCATCCATCCATTCAAACGTCTAAACTGTCGCATTTATAATATTAATATAGATTAAAATTACAAGTGACAAGTTTGTAATAATACAACAGCTTTACATTATTACTGTGTTTCATTTAAATAAAAAAAATTGTAAAAAATACGTGTTATTTTCTTTTATTCGTTTCATTTGTATAAACCTTTTTACACGCTTTTTATTAACTTCACCTGTATGTTTGTATGTTTGTTTGTATGTTTGTTTGTAACCGACTTCTTTGGGCGCGATTTTGACCAACTTTAAACGGCCAGATTTCGTTCAAACTTTGTAGATTTATCGAGGACCGATGACAATACACAAATTTGATAAAATTATTCCATTTTTAACCGACTTCTAAAAAAAGGAGGAGGTTCTCAATTCGGCTGGTATATTTTTTTTATGTATGTACACCGATTTCCCCGAGGTTTCTGAACCGAATTACGTGATTCTTTTTTTTGATGCGGAATAGTTTCGAATTGGTCCCATAAAAATTTGATTCAGGTAGACCCAGTAGTTTTTGTTTTATGAGCATTTTTTATTTATTGTACCTATCTCGATGTCTGAAATCAAATCTCGCTAGTAAATTTGATCCACTTCCCGGTTACCGATTGAGCTGAAATTTTGTATACGTATGTTAATTGAATGACAATGAAACCTTATTATGACATGGAGCTGATCTGATGAATCTGAATCGGAAGGTGACCACAGGAACTTAATAATTCAATGGTTAAAAATCGGTTAATAACAAGACTATTGAGTTTGGCCTCATTTGATTCATGTTGACGAGTACTTTGGTGCTTGGTGGTGACTAGGATCCTGCAGGGTCCGATGATGTAGCTAGAAGATGGTTATAGGAGCTCAGCAATTAAATGACACAACTCTATCGAATTTGGGCTCATTTGATTAGTGTTGCCGAGCACTTTGGTGTTTGGTGCTAACTAGGATCCTGCAGGGTTCGATGATGAAGCCAGAAGGTGACCATAGGAGCTCAGCAATTAAATAACACAACTCTATCGAGTTTGGGCTCGTTTGATTCGTGTTGACGAGCACTTTGGTGCGGGTGGAAACTAGTTGTAAAAGGAACTACTCTTAACAAAAGTATTTGTTCTACGTCTGTAAAGTCGGTCAGTTCAAGAGGTAAAGATATAACTTCCATGTTGTTCCAGTAGGCCTGAGAAGGAACTTTTCTTTTTTTTATGGTAGTCGAGCAAAAAAAAATCAAGACGTGCTTTAACTAATGACGTCTGTTGTTTTGGATATAATAATTTCTTACAGATTGTACATGGTACTTCAGCAAATTGATTTATGGTGCTTATAAAATTACGCTCAGTAATTGAACGAAGTCTTTGTGACGTCTGACGCGCTACCGCTAGGCGGTTCTCACGTGACTGAGCAGACTCAATTGCTGTACGGTTTCGTATCACTACTAATCCACAAGCTCTCTGCTCGGCGGACTCCTTAGCTAAACGCTCCTCAATGAGACCAATTCTATGAGCCTTCTGCTCGGCAGACTCGCTCGCTAGTAGTTCTCTCGCTAGTCGCTAGTTCGCTCAATAATGAGAACAACTCTAATAGCTCTCTGCTCAAAAGACTCATTCGCTAGACGCTCTTGGATCTTACCGAGTCTACTTCTACCAAGGATGGGCCAAAGCGGGTTTACAAACATGGGCCAGAGATAGACAGCATTGCGCCAAGCATGGCCCATATCTGGCCCCGTCGTATTGTCCTGTATGGGAGTAAGACAGGAACGCCTTGCACACTTACACACACACACACACACACACACACACACATATGTCTATAAGCTTGTAAGTAGTTCCGTGCTTCTACCGCGGCACTCGATTAGGTATGCGCATTAGAGTTTGCAACAGTCTCTGCGCATATAACTTAGATTTCACGAGTCACGAAGAGTCCGCCACCGTCTCTGTGACTGAGTTTAATTGACTGAGTAAAAAAAACAAAAAAAAAAACAAATTAAATGTACATAATATTAATAGATATAGATATATCACCATCCAAGTTAATTTTACATGGATATACATAGATATACAGTCTTGTAGTTTTCGTTTTTTATTAATTGTAATTAAACGACACTGAATTTATTAGCCATTCGCTTTCGATGATCTACAATTGCCGATTAGAATTAAAAAAAATAACTCAAATAATTGATTTTTTCATAAGTTACAGTGTTTCCGGAGTTTCATACATGACGGACATGAAAATTTTTTGACCTATTTTCATATTTTTTTTCCGTTTCTATTGCACTAAATTAATTTTTAGCAAGTATAGAATTAATCTCCATTAAATTATCTCGACAATAGTATGCAAAATATCTTGATTCCGTTAACTAACAAGGCTATAATACTAAAAATAGTTGCCAAAATAAGGCGAAAAAAATTTCCGAAGGTGGTATCAAGAGTCTTCGCAACCGGCGTGTGTGTATGAAAAGAGAGATGAATGTGGAGGAAGCGAGACAAGCCTGCAAGGATCGTAATGTAAGGCACTCGGTTCTCTCTGCCTACCCCGTAAGGGATCTGGTGTGAAGATATGTATATATGAAAAAAAATTTCGATCGTAAAGCACTCTCTGATGCTTCGCATCATGAGTCGTGCAATAGTTTAAAATTAAAAAAACCAGCTATTATAAATAAACCAAACTAAAAAGTAGAAAATAAATAATAGTTTAAAAAACTAAAAAACACGCTTTTTATAGAAAACCGAAATAAAAAATAGAAAATAAATTTTAATAAATTTAAATTAAGAATAGTGTTATAAATTTCAAAATGTGAATAAAAAAAAATAATTTTATTTTAAAAAAAGCGTGGGGTGCTTTTTAAGATATTACCGAAATGATAATCACTCTACTCATATGTGTCAATAAAATATTTATAACTATTGACACCATGCACCCCACGCTTTTTTTTAAATAAAATTATTTTTTTTTATTCACATTTTGAAATTTTTAACACTATTCTTAATTTAAATTTATTAAAATTTATTTTCTATTTTTTATTTCGGTTTTCTATAAAAAGCGTGTTTTTTAGTTTTTTAAACTATTATTTATTGAGATGTCATTACATAATTATTATGTTACAGGAGTAAACACTCAATTTATACCTAGTACCTACATCATTTTAAGGCCTTTTTGTTGGCGTACGTCTCATGCATGTGATTAGTGAAATACAGAGAGATTATTGAACTAGGTACGGTAGATCATAGAAGTTTTTGGTGAAAAAGGTAGATGAATGTGCAAGGGCTTTTTGAGGTTCATTCATATCTAGATCCCCGCAAACCACCCCCCCCCCCCCTGGATTGGCTCTTGTGGATGTGTGTGTTCAATTTTAAAATTCCACGATCAGAGACTATCTCTTACCCCGCATTTACACATTTATGTTCGCTATTCGCCTCGCTATTTGTACAAATGTGTAAATGTCGAGGCAAGGAACGATGCGAATAGCGAGCGCACTGTTTACACAAGCGTGTTCGTGGTTCGCCTCGCTATTCGTACGAATGTGTGATGCGACATTAAGTTAATGTTCTTCTAAGTGATACAATACAGTAAAGCAAAAGATGAATTTAAGAATAATTTCAAAATTACATAGTTTTTGCGAATTCCCGATAGTAAAAGTCACCTTTAAAAAAAGTAAGAACCCAAAAATTTTCTCTATACACGCTTTCACTAGATAACCTGATAAAATACCTACAAGCAATTACCTATTAACTGAGTAGAATATAAAACATTCGAACATTTTTTTATGTATAGGTACATTACCGGAAGACGTTATCAACTATAAAGTTCGAAACTTGATAAACGTGTTCATTAAAAAAATATATGTTACGGGGATGATAGTGCAGTCAGCAATAGCCCGTTAACAGAAGAAACTCATAGAAAAGAGTATGTACTTAAAACTTTTTAATGAGTTCTGATCCCCCGTGTTGGTCCGGGCTACCTTTGAAGAATAGGTTATCTGCGGTTCTGCCAGGCAATTCGTGAGAGGCGAAATATAAGCTACACGAGACACTACCATCGTGGCTACTAGGTGGTACAGGTCTGCCTTGTCTCGCCCGGGTCTGGTACCACCGCCTTACTTATTCAATAGCGTCAGTTCTTATTACTTTTGTGTTCCGGTTTTGTTCCGATTTATACATGGGGGGGGGGGGGGGGCAGTTGCCCCCCTGATACACCCATGCATGTAGCAATTTATACATGTGCAAATCTATAATTTAGCATATAATTTATAATTGTGGCATTTAGGTTCTCATGTTGGTACCGGGCTCCATTGAAGAATAGGCCAACTGCCGTTCTGCCAGGCAGGTCGTAAAAGGCGACCGATTGGTTTTACGAGTCACTACCATCGTGGCTACTAGGTAGTAGAGTTCTGCATTGTCTCGCCCGGGTCTATTCATTGTCACCGCCTTACTTATTCCTGTCACAATAGCGTCAATTTTTTTTTGTCACTGTCGTGTTCCGGTATGGAGGGTATGGTAGCCGGTAAACTTATGCACGTGGCATTAGACCTCGCCACAAGATAGCAACGCACCATTAACAGCTTTGGTGTCTATAGGCGATGGTTGACTCTTTTTATCAGGAGACCTATCTGCTAGTTTGCTATCTTATAATATAAAAAAAAAAACTCAACCAGTTCTGAAGGGCTCGTTATGTTCTACTAGCTGTTGCCAGCGACTTCGTCCGCGCGGACTTCGTATACTCCGCACTGCTCCTCCCCCGTAGGTGATAGCGTGATAATATGTAGCCTATATGTTGTTGAGTAATATTTATACAAAATTTGAAGTAAATCCATGCAGTACTTTTTGAGTTTACCCCGGACATATATACAGACATACAGACAAACAGACAAAAATTCTAAAAACTATATTTTTGGCTTCGATATCGAATGTAGATCACGCCCCAAGTATTCTTTAAAAAATATATTCAATGTACAGTTTTGACTTTCCTACGATTTTTTTATATGTATAGATTAGCTGTTGCCAGCGACTTCGTCCGCGCGGACTTCATTTACTCCGCACAGCTCCTCCCCCGTAGGTGATAGCGCGATAATATGTAGCCTATATGTTGACCCGACCTGTTAATAATATTCATGCAAAATTTGAAGTAAATCCATGCAGTACTTTTTGAGTTTACCCCGGATATACATACAGACAAACAGATAAACAGACAAACAGACAAAAATTCTAAAAACCATATTTTTGGCTTGGGTATCGATTGTAGATCACGCCCCAAGTATTCTTTTAAAAAAATATTCAATGTACATCTTTTAAAAAAATATTCAATGTACAGTTTTGATTTTCCTACGAATTTATTATATGTATAGATATAGATATTCACCGTAGATGTAGAGAAACGGAGATAAGAAGCATCCTTGTTTGACACCATTCCGTGGCTTAAAAGATTTTTATCTATACATATAATAAAATCGTAGGAAAGTCAAAACTGTACATTGAATATTTTTTTAAAAGAATACTAGGGGCGTTATCTACAATCGATATCGAAGCCAAAAATACAGTTTTTAGAATTTTTGTCTGTTTGTCTGTATGTATGTCCGGGGTAAACTCAAAAAGTACTGCATGGATTTACTTTAAATGTTGCATGAATATTACTAACAGGTCGGGTCAACATATAGGCTACATATTATCACGCTATCACCTACGGGAGAAGGAGCAGTGCAGTGTAAACGAAGTCCTCGCGGACGAAGACGCTGGCAACAGCTTGTAGAGAATATTTACCCTTATAATTGTGCTCCCATTCTATTATAGGTGTGCAACCATAGAATAATAACGCATAGAAACCAAGTCGACCCGCGCAATATTAAGCCATTTCAAAGAAGCCTGAAAAGGCTTCTTACGGTCGCCGGCCGCTCAGACATATGACACGTGCCACACGAAGTACCTACAGCTCTCGCATTTAAAAAAATACGAGTTACTTTGTGGTGAAAGGCTATCACCGTGCTTCACAAAAGCGTATTTAAGACTTGAAGATCACATTTTAAAGATAAAAACTACTTGGCATCGGATATTTTTGTACAAAATCTAAACAAATAAATCGTAAATATCTACGTAGAATGATATTCAAAATGTTGCCAGCCGAAGAGGATACTATTCTACCATGTATTTGTTTTTGCCTATTTTCATTATAATTAATAACTTATGTATTCCTATTTTATGTGCGATATTACATAGTCTGGACTTTGATTTAATTTATAATAATTTTTAAGTGTTGGGACTTACCAGTATACTGGCACAAATATTACAAAGCACTAAGCAGTTTGTCAGACCAATATTACAAGGCCTTTATTCGTGTATAGTGAGGACATTTAGAAGACTAAAAAATTGTTCCAACTAGCATTATAGATGCCGCAGTGATCATTAATCATCAAAAATACTGTCGCTGCCATAAGGACTTTTTTAATTTATCTTATGAAATAATATACTGTTACGAATAATCTAGAAGCGTGTAGAGTTGGAGCGCGCGCGCGCTAACTATCTAGAAATAAAAGAAAGAGATAGCTACTCCTGTTGACAAACAAATAGTTGACCTGGGCTATGCCATAATGGACTTTGTGGGTTATGGCATAAGGTTGAAAGTAGCGTGTACTAGGATTTATGACTCATAACATGTTTACGATAAGAAGTGATTCATTGTTTCCCGATACATTTAGATTTTTCTGGATCCAGCTAGGACTTTACCCTGCCCATAAATAGAGAGGGTGTTGATAAACACAAGGCAGTTTTTATCAAGCGATCGAGAGCGATACATCAAGTGACCAGTGCGAAGCGAGAAGTGTTTTATTGTGTAGTGTTCTAAGTTCAGTGATAGTACAGCGAGTGACTAGGGTGTAAAGTGTATTTTAGTATTACGTTGTGTTGTGTTGTGTAAATACACGGATTTAATATAAGTGGTGTTTTCTTACAATTACGAACCCGAGTACGTAACAATACTATCGTACGGCATTATTTCATGATTTGCTCAGTATCAAGTTGTTTTATTGGCAATATTTTCGAATTTTATCGACGAAAACATATAGGGTAATGTACTAAAGTCAGTCTGCGCTGAATGTCGGCCTCTTGCTGATGCTGATAATAACAATAATAAATATCACTGGACAAATTAATCTGACTGAGTGAATTGATCTGACTCGAAAGTAAGCAAATTATGTGCTTTTAGTATGGGTGTCTGTCAACGATACTAATACATAGAAATACATATATAAATAATATATTTAATAAACATCCAAACCCAGAAATACAAACATCTGTGCTTATCACACAAATGCCTGTCCCTGCCGGGAATTGAACCCGGACCCCATTGGTTGCGTAGTCAGGGACGCTAAGCACTCGACTAACGGGGCGGTTTATACTAATAATTATTATATTTCAATTCTACATAGCTTGAAATTTGTGTTGCAAATGACGACTTTGCTCACTTGACTGAGTGTTAATACACGACTTAATTATTTTGTGTCATATACTCCAATGCATATATAGCACGTAGAAGCCAAAGAGTCGCCACAAAGAGCTGTATTGTCTCCGATTCAGCTAAAAAAGTTAGGGGAGATTACGCACGGGGACTACGTTTTTCTATATTCTAAGATCTGAACCAAAACAGTTGCGCACGATAGGTGGTGCTCAAGTCATGCAAAGAGCCAATAGTAGCTTGACTCAATATAGTACGTTTAGCTTAAAATATTTTAATTTTTTAAGTTGATTTAAATAAATACTTTGATTAATAAGTATCTTATTGTTTTTTACCTTAAAACGTTCGTCTATAATGTAAATATTGTTTCTGCTTGCCCACCCATTTGCTAATTTTCAAGCTAGTTTGAGGTTTAGAATCATGGAAAGGTTTGTATGAAAGTTATAACAAAAAAGTTCCAAGGTGATAGCTTTGAACAAATATACACGTACGCAGACATACACATAATGACACACAAGTATTTGCCAAGCAATGTATTTCAAACATTTGTATTATATAGGATTATATATTAGTAGATACATTTCAATAGGGTTTTTTTTTAAGAATTACTTCAATCACTATTTTTATAACTTAAATAATGTAAACTCGTATTGCCCATATTTTTTATTTACACTCGGTGCTGGTTACCGCTGTTTGATTACTGAAATATACAAAAAAATATATATCTGGAGAACTCTAAAACATTTTCCTGAAAGAAAGAAATAAAGAAAGAAAGAAAGAAAATATTTAATTCTATCTGTATAATCCTGTAATTCTATCATTTTACCTCACCGGAATAAAAATTGTAAGTTCTAAATTTTTTATATGACTAATAATACTACTGGAAAGACAGACAATCTTTAATTCAGTGAGGTGAGAATATTTGAAATTACAAATAAAAGCGCAAAAACTAAAAAATATAAGGTTAAATAGCTTTGGAATCATCTTGAGAACATCTAAAATATTTCCCGGTATTTAACATATTTTACCTAACCGAATAAAAAGTGTACCTAAGTTTCAAGTTTATACTAAATGATTAATAGTGTTATAATATGAAAGATTATTTGTATACCGGTCAGATAGATATATTTTAAATACCGTCTTGGGAAAATATTTATTTACTTGCAACGCCATTCGAGTCTTTGTGTGCGTGACGACGCAAGTGATTACACGAAGCTCACACGGACATCGACACGGTTTTGGCCTAAAATATGAACGAAACGTTGAATGCAATTATCACTCTGAGCGTTATTACTCTAAGTTTGGAACAATAACAACAAGGTGCTTTGGTACTTCCATTTCTGTCATAATTCGGTATAGGTGTCATATTCGGTAAAGGTAGCAGCAAAGAGTACCTATGTAATGTAGTTAATGAGCAGTCAGAACGAAGCACACCAGCAATGAAATGTTAACTCGTACTTAGCATCTTTCTATGATCTGCTCAAAGACCTATTTAATGAAAATGCGGGTGCTATACAATCTTTATTCCACGTAAAAGGAATACCTACGTTATTTAATCTTAATGACTATAGTAAAAGTAATCGCAAGAAGTCAGGTTTAAAAAACCTATAATAATGAAATAAAATGTTGACAAGCAACATTTTATTCGGCAGAATATACAAGTGTTTTTATGTATAATTACTACATGTCGAGTCCGCACAAAACAACATACAAATTTTATATAGAATAGGTACATTCTTTATTAAGCTGAAGTTAAGTATTAAATGTTTATATAGTTTGCAATGTTCTTATATCTATGTAAGTTTTACATATCAAAATACTCGGATTAGATGTTGCAGGACTCTACAACCTAGAAGTCACGATAGTAGTGATTCCTATAGCTCAGGGGTCGGCAACCTTTTGAGTAAAATGAACCAAAAATTACAATTTGCGAAATTTCAAAGTATTTGAAGAGCCACAAAAAATTCTTGCCAATAATAAATAGTACTTACTAATATAACGTTTTTGATAATTTTGAATGATGAAATGTGTTTAATGAATGATTTGTTTTTATTGTTTCGCGTATGGAACTAAAGAGCCGCAGCTTCACATCCAAAGAGCCGCATGTGGCTCGCGAGCCGCAGGTTGCCGACCGCTGCTATAGCCAATCGTACCCAGTAGTAATGAAAATATGTTAAGGTGTTAAATTTCTATTTACAGTATTTACATACGTAATAGCCAATAGGCTTTGTCTTCCTGCTAGGCAGCTTATAAAAGGCGAAAGTTTGGCCATCCGAATTAACCGAACATCCCCTTTTCGATTTTTACACAGATGCTTTCTTTCAATCCCAACTTTCCTCTTACTTTAGTGTTACGAATACGAGTAGTTTAGGTATGAAGAAGAGACAGACAGACAGATTAACTTTCACATTAATTATAATACTAGCTGCTGCATGCAGCCCTCTGCATTATAAAAGTTTTTGGCGAATCTCGCGAGATCGTCTAATTTTTCCGGAATAAAAAGTAGCCTAGGTATGTACTGTTCCGGGTCATTATCTACCCGTGTGCCAAATTTAATTCAAATCCGTTCAGAAGTTTTTATGTGATTCTACAGACCACACGAATATTAATGTGATTCCATCCATACAAACATCCAAACTTTCTCATTTATAACATTAATATAGATTAGTATGAATTACAATGAAAATTCCGTTCTCACAACCTCTACGTGTGTTAAACAATCGCACAATGGATTAGTGGAAGTTACGGAATTTTAATATGTAATATCATTTACAGATGCTGCCAACAATGATGTTAAATTTTTCTTTACTGCTTCTGAGTCTTATATTTAAAGTGGATTTTTATTCAATACCTGATATACCTGACCTGGATCTTGGAAGATGGTGGGGTGATGGAGAAAAGCCTCTTAATGAAGATGAGACTATTAGGAGTTTTGATATAAATTTTAATTACACAGTGAGTTAATTATTTATTATGTTTCTGGCGTCTTTACCAAATACAGATCATATATCATATGCCTATTTAAATGCGTGTTTTGTATGCATGCTGTAACTGTAGACTATAGTTATATTTATATCCAGTTTTATGACTGCTTTACAATAGGTAATTCAATGTTATGAAAATTGTGTTTTTTATTCTTCGGGTCAGTTGGAAGAAATCTTAAATAGCTTTATATATATTTCATTTCAAGTGTTTACGACAAAACATGAAATAAATAAATAAATACATGATTATTTAATCAATAACTTTATAAAAATAGTTGAATAGTTTAGACTTTTTAGCGCAGAAGACAAAAACTTCTATAGACACAATTATTAATAATGCACTTTAACTTCACTTCAAAACATTTATACTTATTGTAAGTAGGTACTAGCTGTACCCGCGACTTCGCTCGCGATTGCCATCCCAGCAGAATAATTAATCGTATTTGGCCACAGCATTCCTCATATTCAGCAATACTTTCGGCGGTGAAGAACTTTTATCAAGAAAGGAATGTTTTAGTATGGGTTTGATAACACGTTGACTTTGACCCTTGTGCCCTGTAGGGCATCAGAGTGTGTTTAACTGAAGTCATCACAAAACATTGGAACGCCGAATGTAGTCCTGTCGTAACGCCTTATATTTTCTACAATCAAGCTTACAGTTTTTTTTGTCTGCCATAATATAGTCATCCCCTTATTAACTAAATCTAGTTGACTAAAGAACATTTTTGCAAAACCTATTATTATTGACAGAAAGAATAAAAATGGTGCAATTAAATGACTGCCAGGGCAATTATAAACAGATAAGGGGCTGTGAATTTGATCCTTATTTGTAAAAAAATGTTTTCGTCTACCTCCAAATCTATTTAACCCAAACTTTTCTATTTCGAGTTGTTTACGCCGTTATCGCTGTTTAACAGTTGCACGGGTTAGTTTATATTTGTTATATTATATAAATATATAAATGCAAATGCAATGTATGTCACGTCATAACCAGATTCAGAGAAATAGGACCACCATCCATACAGGAGTTACCGTGAGCGAAAATTAAAAAAAAATCTTTTTAACATAATTTTGAGATTTTTCAACCAGTTAATTTTGTCCCAAAGATAATGTTTTTAGAGCTTACGAAAACTGCCGTTAATGCTATTTGAAAAGTAAAAATCGATAAAATCGCGTTCAAAAGTTACAGCTTTAAAGAATTAAAATAGATATTTTTGGTGTTAACAACCTTAGATATTATTATTATAACAACTTACAGATTTTTTGAGGAAAAAAAAATTGAAAGTGAAAGTATATTGGCTTGTATGAATTTTTAAAACCCATGGTGTATTTTTTAACATTGACTCTTTTGCAGTAGTCTAAATTAAACAACAGGCCTATTGGTCAGAGAGAATTAGTATTCGCTTCCAGTAAACGTTATAACTGTAAATTTATTACTATTAAGCCTAAATCTTGACCTTATAGGAGGTCAGGAATATTTTGTATATAACTAGCAAAAAGCAGAGCTTTGTAAGGGCTCGCAAAGTTATACTAACTAGTAATATTGTTAGGAAAGTATTTTTATGAGAATTACATCTTTTAATGTATGGTTTACCCCGTTTTGGTTCCGGGCTCCTTCGAAGAATAGACCAACTGCCGTTCTGGCAGGCAGGTCGTAAAAGGCGACCGATTGGCTATACGAGTCACTACCATCGTGGCTACTAGGTGGTAGAGTTCTGTATGGTCTCGCCCGGGTACTGGTACCACCGCCTTACCTATTCCTGCTGCAATAGCGTCTGTGCTTGTCATTGTCGTGTTCTGGTTTGGAGGGTAAGGTAGCCGGTAAACTTATGCACGTGGCATTAGACCTCGCCCCAAGATAGCAACGCACCATTAACACCTTTGGTGTCTATAGGTGATGGTTGACTCTTTCCATCAGGAGACCCATCTGCTTGTTTGCTATCTTATGATATAAAAAAATGGACTTCATTTATAATTATCTAACCTAAAAAAAGCCAGCGATTTTAGGCTTTTGTCTAAAAGGGCGCAGGAAAATAAAACCAAAATAAAAAAGAACATAATAATATACTTTATTGCATACAACACACAGAATTGACAAAAGAAAATAACCATGTACGAAAACATGTTTCTAAGACAAATTTTTTTAGTAAGTACTTACAAGGAAAATTCTTTAAAATTTTCTTAATTTATTAAAAACACGATTTTTATTATTAGCAATGTTATCTACCCAGAACAAACATAAAGGTTATCTACTAAAATATTACACCATATTTTCTGGTCTAGCTATAATATAGTACGGTTTACCTATAATATGTAGCAACTCAAGATCCATCTCGCGCCACCACTTCGCTCTTAAAGCCTAATATTGATAGAAATCAATTTTTATTTATGGTAGCTTTCTTGCAAAAAGGTTTTCAAAGAAAATGGGTATCACTACATAGTATAAAACAAAGTCGCTTTCACTGTCTATCCCTATGTCCTATAATGTATATGTATGCTTAAATCTTTAAAACTACGCAACGGTTTTTGATGCGGTTTCTTTTAATAGATAGATTGTTTCTTGATGAAGGTTTTAGTGTATAAACCTTTTCGATATTCCCACGGAAACAAAAGCTACGCGGGTGAAACCGCGGGCAGGTCGCTAGTTAAAAATAAAAGTTGATCTTTTAAAAAAACACATTTTTAACATTTTGCTAAGATAAATGTTTTTTTTTCTAAAATCGGGAACTTCCAGATCTTAGAAAAAAAACATGGTTTCACATCGATTTTCGAAATAAAGAAATGTATTATTTAATTAACCTTCAAAATTTTTAGGACTAATATTAGAATTACCGCAGGCACGAAAAATTGGCGGTATAAATACAGCGAATAAATTTTTCGAATTTTTCTGTCAGAGAAACCCTCGGGGTTCGACTCCCACGTCAGACAAATCAAAAATGTTTTTTCAATTTTCTAATAAAAACAACGTTCCCAGGATTGGAAAGGTGCCCGGTTGGTGATAGGCTGGTCACCTATCACGTTGTGGGAGTATATTCGTCTAATCGTGGATGCACACGTTGTACCTCTGCCTACCTCTTCGGGGATTATTTCAAAAATTTCGACGTAATTTTTAACTTCCCGCTACGTAGTACGTAGTGTACGTAGATAAGAAGTTACTGAATTTTGCCTTGATTTTCAAAAATCGAGTTTTGAGGTCCTAGGGATCTATCCGACTATTTTCGCGATGACGTCAGTATGTCTGTATGTGCGTGTGTGTGTGTGTGTGTGTGTCGGTCCAGCCGTTCAAAAGTTATGAGATGTTTACATACAAACATCTCATAACTTTTGAACGGCTGGACCGATCGAAACGCGGTTGATGGCATTCGATTGGATTTTGCTCAACTTAGACTTCCTGAAAATTTGGACCAAGTCGGCTTAGGAGATTTTGAGAACCCAAAAAAATGTTTGAAGATACAGTATTTTTTAAAGATAACTTCCAGATTAATACCGATTGAGTACAAAAAATAATCAGCTCTATTCCTCAAAAAACTACATCTAATGCATAAATTGCATCAAAATCGGTTCATCCGTTTGGGACGAAAAATTAAAAAAAAGTGTTTTTTCGACATAACTTCGAAATTTTTCAACCAATCATTTTTTGGTATTCTACGCTATTTTAGTACTAAAAAAATTACGTCAGATGGCATTTTAAGAATCAACATCGAATCAAATTTTCAAATATTAAAATTACGCCATTTTTAGCAATATTACTTTATATTTTTAAAATAATTTTCAGGCTAAAAAATCTTATTAGCTTTTCTCCTTTAGAAACTGCGTCAAATGCCGTAAATTAGATCAAAATTGGTCAATTTGTTTAGTTAGGTTAGTTAGTAGTTGGTAGTTGTTCGGATTTATTAATGATGAAAATATTTAAAAAAATGTTTTTTGACATTGCTACGAAATTTTTCAACCTATCGATTATTTAGCTAAAGCAATATTTTGGATCTCAAAAATTGAGTTGAATGTCATTCGAAAGATCAAATTCAATCGGCGTTTCCAAAATATACAACTTCTGAAAAATCAATATACTTCCATTTTAACAAAATAGATGTTTGAACTGAAAAAATCAATGTTTATAGTTTTTACTCTTTTGAGCTTAAAATACTTTAATTTAGCGAGAAGTTTCAGGGATGGCCTGTAGGGTCAACCACTTACAGATTTTTTTAGTACTAAAATATTGTAGAATACTAAAAAATGATTGGTTGAAATATTTCGAAGTTATTGAAAAAAAGTCTTTTTTTCAAAATTTTCGTCAACGATTACTTCCAAACAGAAAAACCGATTTGATGCAATCTATGTATGGAACTTAATTTTTTAAGAATATAGCTGATTAGTTTTTGTACTCAATCATTACATTAATCTGGAAGTTCTATTAAAAAAATCTGTTTCGCCAAAATTTTTTTCGGGTTTTTTCAAAATTTTATCAAAACTCCTTGGGCCCATTTGGTTCAAATTTTCAGGAAGTCTAAGTTGGGTGATATCCAATCGAATGCCATCAACTGCGTTTTGATCGGTCTAGCCGTTCAAAAGTTATGAGATGTTTACATGCAGACATACATACACACAAACATACATACAGACACACTGACGTCATCGCGAAAATAGTCGAAAAAGTTTCCTAGGGACCTCAAAACGCGGACATCTGGTGAAAATTCGATTTTTGAAAATCAGTATAGTACGTAGCGGGAAGTAAAAATGCACAAGTGTAATAATAGATTTATATTGTATTGAAATAGCGTTAGAAGTAATAAAATTCTAATACATGTATTTTTACTTTTTTTCTTAATGTTTATAAAATGGTATTTTAATGGTAGATCAT
The DNA here is from genome assembly GCA_036924255.1 of Apodemia mormo. Taxonomy (NCBI): domain Eukaryota; kingdom Metazoa; phylum Arthropoda; class Insecta; order Lepidoptera; family Riodinidae; genus Apodemia; species Apodemia mormo. The sequence continues at coordinate 23,478,798 of JAUPFN010000013.1, read as the reverse complement.
ATCTAAACATGAATTTTAACTACCACGTCATAGCTTAATCTTCAAAGTGCGATACTTATTCAGTAACAGATACCACAAAAGTGCATAGAAAGACGCCTATGTAGTATAGGGCTCGCTTCGCTTGCCCTAACGAATACAGAACGGTTTTTTGGATTTTTTTGCCAATATTTTGGACGATGTGCATATTTTCGACGTAATATTATGTATTACTAAATATTCCCTATAAAATGATGCCACAGACAGACAGACAAATACACACCTGAAACTTATAACACCCCTCGTTTTTGCGTCAGAGGTTAATAAAGAAAATGTTCTCGGCCTTATAAGAGGTCAAGATTTTAGACTTACCTTGTACAAATATTTTACGTATTTTTAATACCGTAAAATTGGGGTTATAACATTTACTAAAAACGGGTATGTATATAGACTTTAATCTGGGAGAATCAGTTTTAGATAGATAGATGTTCCCAGATTAAAGTCGTTGAACAAACACCATGAAATGCATACGCTAACTTATAATGAGCCTTATGTTCAAAGAATTCTATACATTCCCGGTGCCACGTTTAACTGGATTTGTCACCTTTGAAACTGGTGATGTCTGTAACTTCTGAATCACAAAACCGATAACCTTGAAATTTTTAAGGGAACATTTTTATAGTTTCTAGTTTTTACGTTATTGTCACACAAATAAACACACTAACAGACAGACAAAAATTCTAAAAATTTGTTTTTGCTTCTGTTATCGATCCTTTAACAGAACCAATTAAACTTGTATAATAATAATCTCAAAATAGTCTCCTTTACATTTTAAACATTTTTTCATGCGATCGAAACATTTTTGAAAACAGGAGGACCAAAGATCTGAAGGCATGTTTTCTACGTGCTGATTGAACGCTATCACTGCCTCTTCGGAGTTGGTAAAAGTAAAACCACGTTTCGTCTCTTATGACAATGTCATAAACAGCATTAGAATGTCCGTGGTCGTAATTCAGTAGCATCTGTGAGCACCATTCCACGCGAGCCCGCTTCTGTTCCGCTGTCAGTTCATGAGGGATCCAACGACAACAAAGTTTCCGAACTTTCAATTCTTCGTATAAAATTTTCTGAATTTGGCTCATACCAATCCTCAATAATCCTCGAATTATCTCTTAGTTTTCTTCAATTAACCGCTTAACAGTAGCCACATTATTTTCGTTGACAGCAAACTAACAGCAAAATAACTGCGAAACTTTTAGTGTGCTCCTTGTATATACTACAAATTTATTACCATAGCAAAACTACTTATTTAAACTGGTTGTTCAAAACAGTTTTATGATTAAGATAAAAATATAAAAATAGGTGCCAAAAATTCTTTACATGCCAAATTACAGATGTGATGATTTTCAACTGCTTTCCCGAAAAGGAGAGTCTTAATTCGTCTGCATTTTTATGTGTCATTACAAAACTTGGTCATTTATAAACTGATATGATTTTTTTAAGGACACTCCTCGTTTCGTTCCATAAAATTTGGTTCAGGTAAATCAAAGATCAATAAAGGTAAAATCAAAGATTTGATTCAGGTTCCCAGAGATACTTACAGGCGTTGTTCGATTGTTGTGTTGCGTTTAAATTATTGAATCGTACCTATATAGGTAATACGGACCGTATTATACGGTGTACCACTTACATATTAGATTAATATTAAATTATTATAAAATTTTACAATAATCTACTTACATAAAAATATACTTATTTTTGTACCAATTGTTTTATAGTGTGTACAATTTTTTAAGATTGCTGAGTTCATGAGTATGAGCAGGAAGTGTTTGCATAGAACATAAATCTCATGCATATTGTTTTATATTAATCGCATACATAACGTTCAATAAATCGTAGTGGGGTAGTAGATTATTTTAGAATCACTTCCAGCCTCATTCTACCCATATAATATGTTCTAGTTGCATCACATTATAAGCGGATGACCCAGATATGATCACGAAGGAGGTAATGATCGTAATAATTTAGTTCTTGAAATCTGTACAGAATTATCAAGGTACTAGAGAAAAATAAGCAAAATGTTTAATTAAACAACGCAAAATGTTGCTACTATCTTGTTACTTCGACCGCCCCGTTGGTCGAGTGGTTAGCGACCCTGACTACGCAATCGACGGGGCTCGAGATCGATCCCCGACGGGGACAAGCATTTGTGTGATGAGCATAAATGTTTGTATTTCCGGGTTTCCAGTATTTATATATGCACTTCTATGTATTTGTATCGTTGACTAACACCCAAAACACAAGCGAATAATGTGCTGACTTTGGGCTTAGATCAGTAAGTGTAATTTGTCTCGTGTATATTTTTTTGTTACTGATCTTCAGATATCGGGATTCCATACAGTTCGCAGTGGGAGTTGATACAGAAGTGTGACAATGAGAGTAGGTATCACTCGATATCGCGGGTTGTAATTTTCCTGGTCTTCAAGAAGTATCCTTAGCGCTTAGCTGATGATCTTCTATACCTGATGCATCATTGAGCATTGACAATTAGTTTGGATATAGCAAAGATCTTTAATCGGATACGGGCATGGCATAAAGCACTTCTCTCGAAGTTGCCTTCCTGTGGGCTCCCTGAGAAATTATACACCTGAATCACCAGTTTTTGGCTGATCGGAGCAACAAGGTCGTAATCGATGCTACATACGCCGATCTTAAACCCGTCAATGCTAGTGTTCCACAAGGCTACGTGCTATCACCAACACTATTTCTTCTGCATATCAATGGCATATTGCTGATTAGTAAACATTCATTGTTGTCGATGACATTACTGGTAATTCTTCATACTCCGGCCGTAGCAATATTTTTCAGAAATATGTCGAAACAACAACAACAAGCTTATGTTTTAAGTCAAAAATCGATTTACTGATGTTTCAATCGTCGTCGAAGTTTATTCACATGTAACTCCAAGACACAGCTTTGTGGATTCATCACCAAACAAATAAACAGTTGACACTCCCGATAGAAAAAGACAACCAGCGCTTATAGTCACCAAAGATGTTTAATGTGCGTTATTATCCGTGTGGCGGGATGGTGATGACACTTGCATAAGTTACCTTACCTTCCAAATTGGAAACTGAGAGTAATTAGCACCGACATTTTACGGCAGGAATAGGTAAAGTGGTAATACCAAACCCAGGCGAGACTTTACGAAACTACCATCTATGTAATAGTTACGATAACAGTCACTCTATAGCTAATATGCTCCGCACACGAGGTGCTTGTCAGAAAATATAATGGAACTTTGCTGCTAATACATTAGATATATTTCCATCAGTGGTGTAGCTAGGCCTCGCACCTAAAGGGGCCTCGCACTACCTTATTTAAAATCTTTGTTTATTTTTAAATTAAATAAAAGCCTGAAAAATATTGGCCTCACCCTTCTGTATCTGAAATACAAACAAAACAACTCCTAGATCCTAAGCTAACGCGTTATAAAGACACGATAGCTTTTCGCTTATTTCAAACTTGGCGCGTGTTTTTGTGTAACTTTTGGAAACGAACGGAAAGGGGCTTGCCGATGCGACTTTGCCCATGTCCACGCTACGCCACTGATTTCCATTATATTTTCAGTAAGTTCATTACTACTTTACTCTGTAGGTACAGTGTGTAAAAAAAGCCATGTCCAATCGACAAAGCTGAGAAACAGACAAAAGAAAAAATCTTTTAAGCAATGATATTCTAATAACAAAAGAATATCTAGCTGTATTGGTGTATATTATCATGTATGTCACATGAATGAAGTGTGTGTGATTTTCATTTTATTAATTTAAATGTATTTCTAATGCATATTATTTAAAAATATTAGGTTTCTGTAGTCCGTCTCAAGGTAAACTTTAACTGTGCCAAATTTTATACTGTACCGTTTGCGAAATTGTCTTAAAATGGGTACAATGGTTTTGCTTCACGTATTAATGTATAGATTTTATTATGTTGTGACATACATAGATTAATTTTCCTCGATCAATAATTAAACTTAAATGAAATTTTAAAATATTAGTTTGAAAACACAGAAAACCAGAAAACTGGACAAAAATATCACCAGGCGCAGGGCGACTACGACTTCAGAGAGGTCGTGGTCGTTGACTCAACGTGGTGTGGTCCTGTTTAAAATATTCGCTAAATTTGAGGGAAATTGAAGGATAAAAGTAAAATATTTTTTATTAACGAATACAATCATTTCATTATTTTTTTATAATGTCATCGATCTACCTATATACCTCTTTCGGATCGGACAGGGGATTTGTTTTAACCTTTAAGTAGAATATATCTATGGTTTTAACTTTTGTCTTTATATGATGATTGTTTTAATTTTTAACTTTTTCAGATCATGTCTGACTTGAAGTATCAAATAAAAAATCGTCCACCTTTTACTCCCCCTATGGAAGGTATTCAATCTGAATATGGAATAAATACCGTTTATTTGGATAAAGTGCTCAATTATTGGCAAAGCGAATATGATTTTGAGAAGAGAGCGGCGCGTCTTAATTCTTATCCTCATTTCAAAACGACGATACAAGGATTGGAAATCCATTTTATTAGAGAAAAGCCTAAAGTCGAAGGTCACAAAATACTTCCATTACTCCTAATGCATGGTTGGCCGAGTTCGTCCGCTGAATTCGCATCTATAATACCAAAATTGACAACACCTAACATGGAATACGATTTCGTTTTTGAAATCATTGCTGTTGATCTTCCTGGCTTTGGATTTTCACAGGTAAATATTTTTTTTTTGTGAAGTAAACAATATTTTAAATTATCTTATAGTTATGTTTAAGTCCGTTTGGAAATTGCTATAAAAATCTAATCTTATGTACCCATATTATAATATGCAGTTAAAAATTATAAGTAAATATATTATCCCAAATGCTTATTTTAATTGACGGAACCGAAAAAGGGCGGGAAAGGCATACAAAGCGGACGCGGATAATATAATTATAGGATATTTAGTTATTTTTATATATTTTAAGCTGAATTATAAATGTTCAATATATTTTGTATAAAAGTTTTATTTAATTTGCATATATTGGTAAGATTTTAGGGGTATTTTATTTTAAAATGGGCCCGCTAGATGACCATGGCGGTGTACCTACCGCCTGAACCAGCGTGATATGTCACAGTTGATGAATCAACAATGGACACAGATTGCTCAGTAGACCAGCCTAAAAGTAGAAAACGTTGAAGTTTGCTTAAAGTGTAAAAAAAGTCATAAAAAGAAGTATATTTTGTCCGATCACTCTAACTAACCAATTCTTTGAAACTGCCTTTGCGAGGAAAACTACTCGATTACCCCCCCCCCCCTCGCCTTAACATTTTAAGTTTTTAGTTTTAGTATTTGTTGCTATAGCCGCAACGGAAATACATAATTTGTGAAAATTTTAGCTTCCTAGCTATCGCAGTTTATGAGATACAGTCTGGTGACAGACAGACAGCGGACGCTTAGTAATAGTTTTTACCTTTTAGGTACGGAACCCTAAAAACTGATAGATTCGCTAGGTAATATTAAAAACATTTTATTTTAAGGGTACAAATAAACCGGGTCTGAATCCAGTACAGATAGCTATAATAATGAAGAACTTAATGAACAGATTGGGCTTCAAGAAGTATTATATACAAGCCGGTGATTGGGGCTCACAGGTCGCCTCTCACATGACTACTTTGTTTCAAGATGAAGTACTAGGGTAAGTAAAATATTATATGAAAAGTGAACATACATACATCTTTTTGCAGGCATATTTGTCCTTCTTGCCTATAGGTAAATTACTTGCTTCATATCACTTCATACAAACACGTTGATTTTAGAGACTATTGATTGACGTCACCTTGCGTCAGCCTTGGTTTACATCCATCAAAAAATGTCGACATGCCAGGACTTGAAACTGCGGCCTCCCCTCAAGCCGAGGCACCCTAAGAACCAGTGTAGACTAGTTCAAAGTGGCGAAATTCTTCTTTGCTTTGTGATCGATTCCTTCGAATGTACCTACTGATCTCTAGATATAGTGTTTACTTTTTGTTGTTTTTAAGTTTTTCAAGTTTTCCCAAGTACCGCATATAAGTGCAAAAACACATATATAGTTAGAAATACGAAAGTATTGATCAATATTACAAAACGTGAAATTCATCTGTAACGATGAACTCATTTAACTCGTATATCCTTATGTATGTAAGTATATCGATTATTCTGATCGCTTGATATACATTGGTATATAGTTATGTACCTATATCAAGTGATCAGAATAATTGACGGAATCGATCAAAAATCAAAGAAGAATTTCGCCACTTTTAAATTGTTAATACTGCAAGAGCGGATCCGGCCTTCGAGTCAAGGGGCTCACATATTTTGATTTGTAGTCAAGATCTTTAATAATCCTTATTTGTTTGCAATAAATCCGTACCTAAACCGTTGCCTGGAGGAATAATGACCGCCTCTGGATCCGCCCTTGAGATACTGGCTTAGTTGTCTAAAGCGCCCTGGCTTGAAAGGAGGTCTCAGATCCAATTCCTGGCGTGTTGGAATTTTCCTTTGTTATTTTTAAGTTTTTCAAGTTTTCAGAAGCACGGGATAAGTGCTAAAACATATATTATATAGATAAGACATATCGGTATTGGTATTTTGGTATAAAGCAATCAGTGTCATTTAAATTTCCTTATTTTTTTTCAGATTACATATAAACATGCCGGTGTCAAGTCGACTGATAAGTTTAGCAAAACATTTGACAGCCGCTTTGTTGCCCAGTATTTTCGTGGATGAAAAATACAGATCTAGGATATCCTTGGACAGGATTATCAGGGTTGGGTTTCGTGAAATGGGCTATTATCATTTACAAGCTACCAAACCTGATACAATAGGTAACTCAATACGAATACATTAAAATGTTGTAAGCAGCGAACTCAAGCTGGTTTTAAGACACCAAATGATGATGTTAAGAATGTTTGTTTACCACATAAGTCTATTTATTTGTTGTCATTTTACATCAGCTTATGCCCATAGCTGGATATAGGATTAGGAGAAAGCCACAGGACTTGCCTTTCAGCCTTTCTCATCCAATCTTTGCTAGTTGTCTCCTATCAGTCTCATTCGGCCTGATCGTAGAGCGCTGTACGCTACAATTTTTTAATTACTTCAGGAAGAATATATAAACTCAAGCTGGTCTTCAGCAAGAATATATAAACTAAAAGACCTTATGATGCTATAATAGGCGAAACCGGTTGGCTTCACAACAATTAAAGGCGTGAAATATTTGTGAAACAGTACAAGTGTTTGACAAAATCAATATGATGCAGTTTCACCGAGTGCCGACGATGGAAAGTATAAATTATATTACACCATGAATATTTATTACATATTTTATAGCAACAATGATGGTCCTGCCAATATTAATGGTTACCTATTACACAACTACCCACTACCTGTACCTAGCCTAGTCGGCCTAGGCCGGATGGGCTCGCGTGGCCGAAACCAGATATGGATTATTTTCGTGCCAAAGTTGTACAATTTTCGCAAAATATTTACTACATTGGACATTTAAGTAGATACTACCGTGTTGGTCCGGGCTCTTTTGAAGAATAGACCAACTCCCGTTCTGCCAGGCATGTCGTAAGAGATTGGTTATACGTGTCACTACCATCCCGCCCCACGGATAGTAACGCACGATCACTTTTTATTAGAAGAGCAATTTGCTTGTTTGCTGTCTTATGATATAAAAAAAATCTTGCAATTGTTTTAGGTGCTGCCTTAACTACTTCGCCAGTAGCATTGGCAGCCTATATGCTTGAAAAACTTGCCAGTAGCACTAATACCGATCAGTTGGATACGCCGCATGGGGGGCTAGAAAACTTAGATATCGATGATGTTCTTGATATGGTAACAATAATGTGGATGAACAAGAAAATCACCACTTCCATGAGAATTTACGCAGAAGCCTATGCTTGGAAAGAAGTAAATGTGGTTAAAAAGTAAGTATTAAGCAAATCAACAAGCAAAGCAAAAAAGCTATCATATAGCAGTTACTAAGCAGTTAGCAGTAAGCATGGAAATTATTGCTACTTTTAATTCATTTTAATTGGCTGAATTGAAACAAAAAATCACAATGATTTTACATGTGATATTTCATTGGCAATGATGACCGAAATGTCAAATGACCGTAAGCTAATAAACTTACTAAACTAAAATAACTAAATTCTATACATATAATAAAATCGTAGGAAAGTCAAAACTGCAGTACATTGAATATTTTTTTTTAAAGTATAACTGGGGCGTGATCTATAATCGATATCGATGCCAAAAATATAGTTTTTAGAATTTTTGTCTTTTTGTCTGTATGTATGTCCAGGGTAAACTCAAAAAGTACTGCATGGATTTACTTCAAATTTTGCATAAATATTACTAATAGGTCGGGTCAATATATAGGCTACATATTACCACGTTATCACCTACGGGGGAGGAGCTGTGCGGAGTAAACGTAGTCCGCGCGGACGAAGTCGTGGGCAACAACTAGTATTATATAAAACGACTGCCACTCTTCAGTCCTCTATGAAGTGGATGATTTCATTGAGTGTGCCATGTCACAGACCAAATGAAGAGATGTAGTAAATACGATGTGTGAAAATATGAAATTTCACATGGAAATTGTGAAATGTTCCATGTTTATTAGCATGCATTAGCATATTCATATGTTATTTGTTTTTTTTTTGCAGTATTCCTACACAAGTTCCGACAGCAGTTATCAATTTTAAGTACGAAGTTGTTTATCAGCCGGACTGGATTTTACAAGATAAATATCCTAACTTGGTGCATTCGACCACGTTAGATTTCGGTGGTCATTTCGCAGCAATACAAACCCCAGAAACATTAGTAGAGGACATATTTGCGGCATTTAATGTGATTTTAGGTTTCTACTCAACAGAATAAATTATGTCATTTAAAATATATTTTTGTTTATTTGTATACAAATAATGAAGGTTAAAACTGTAAACGAGCAACCATATAAATAGGTACTTACATTTATAAATCCATTGTTATTTGCTTTTTTTACTGTCGATATGGAAGCGCTTGGCCACGATCTCGCCTGAAGGTAAGATGAAACGCCTAAGATGGAACGCGCTTCCCTAGAAGGTACCTGTTCACTCTTCCCTTGAAGATCCCCAGGTTGTATCCGTCGGGGAACACAGACTCTAGAAGCATATTCCAGTAATAACCGCAAGGTTCGGATCAAGAATGTCGAGTCGAACCGCTTTATCGGGTACGTGGAACTTCCACCATATGGCGATGCCTAGTATCTGTGCGCCTCGACGATCGATATAAAATGAAATCGATCGATCGGCAAAAGTTTTGTGTTATTTTCTGTGCCGTTTTGAAGTACCAACTATATTAATGCGACTATTTTTTTCACGGAATATATATTTGTTCTGTGATTTTTTTAACCCCCGATGCAAAACGTGGGGTGTTATGTCAGGTGTGTATCTGTGTCTGTACATGGCATAGTAGCACCTTAGCGGATGGTATTATTACATACACTCTGGATCAAAATAATTTCCAGGGTTTAATGACATGGGCATGGCCAGCTTTGCAATAATACAACTTAAGCTCATTGAGTAAGGAACCTGATGCTGCAAGACCGTTTCAAAAATCATTAGGCCGTTTCACGTTTTGCTCGTAAAATAATGCATAGGTATGTAGCAGAATGGCGGTTTGAGGATGTTTCGGGGATTTTCGAAATTTTTAATTTTATCTTGTTTGAATTTATTAATGGAAATTGAAGGTAGCTATGGGAACCTTTAAACTAGCAAGATAAACCCATCGAGTTTGTACTCATTTGTTCTGTTTAGAGAAATACCCTGGTGCTAAATAATTTCTATGGTCCTGTGATGAAGCAGGAAAGAGGTTATGGGAACGTTGAATTTAAATTGAGTAACGCCATCGATTTTGGGCTCATTTGGTTCGTTCTAATAAGGACTTTAGAATAGAATGATTTCCAATTTCTGAATATAAACCTGGAAGAAGTCCATGAGATCTTGCTAAACCAGATAAACCCACCGAGTGTGGGCTAATTGGATTGGTTTTGGTACACATTATGGTGCTGAATGATTTTAACAATCTACTAATGTAACTGGAAGATGGCTACAGGATATTTTAAACTAAACGAGATAAACTCATCGCGTTTGGGCTTATCTGTTCTTTATTGACAAATAATCTGGTGTTAGATGATTTCCAGGTTTTTACAATAAAGTGGGAAAAAAGTCATAGGAACGAAACGAACGAATGAATGAAAATTGAGCAGCACCATTAATTTTGGTCTTGTTTGATTCGTTCTTTTAAGGACTTTGGAGCAGGATGTTTTCCAGTGTCTGATGATAGAGCTGGAAGGAGTCCCTGAGAACTTATAAGCTAATCTAGATAAACCCACGAATGTGGGCTGATTTGGTTTATTTTGGTATTGCGGATGTCCATGGGCGGCGGTGATCACTTACCACCAGGTGCTCGTTTGCCCCCTCTATTATATAAAAAAAAAACACTTATGTGTCAGATGTTTTATTATCAGGAGATTCACAGAATTTGATAATGAAACTAGAAAGTGGCCATGGAACTAATAATTTTTTCCCAAACGCAACATAAGAATTATAAGTTTAAAAATAGAACTCTCAATATGGCGACCAAAATCCGCCATTTCGCATTTTTTGTAATTTCATGTCTAGACACTCGCGTCACTGAAATGAATTAAACAACATATAAAATTTAAAAAACGGTTCATCCAATTATCAGCTACATAAAAGAACATAGAAAAATATATTTATAACTTAAGCATGTGCTTACCTATACGCCATACTTACATACTACAAGGCGAACTCATTACTTAGGCTTCCTTTTAGACTTATCTGGACTCGCGATAAAAATCCTACAAAAACTAGAACTGATGGTGTAAACCATCAGTTCTAGTTTTTGTAGGAGTCAACCCTAGCGTTCCGCTCATCTTAGGTATATAATTAAAAACACGGCCTAGTCAGTTTACTGTATTTTATTCTATTGTGTCGCCATGGCGTCCTTATGAGTTAGAGCCCTAACTTGAGTGTGACGCTAGAAGCCTACGGTGCTCACGGAAATTAAGGTATTTAAAAAAATACTGCAGAGGTCAATAATTAATCCTTTATTTCTCAGCTATGTGTATTTTTATCTCACTCCACAGTCACGTCAGTTGCTTATGTGGCCAAAGCATGATGTAAGGTACACATTACGCTTTCGCCACATGAGCAACTGCGACAACAAAGTCTAGTAGTGACACGTTCCGAAATACTGTCGTTGTTTGTTAATACAAATTAGGAGAGCAATCTTTTTTATCCCATTCTATAGATTAAAAAATAAATGAAAATCGATTTTTAATAAAAAATATAATATCAATAATTATAATAAAAATAATTTGGATACAAAGATTTCTATCATGTAGTTGCGAGAATTTACAATAAATAATTCATTCTATTGAAAATATTATGTTAAGTCAATATTTTAGATGTATTTCACGATTATTAAATGTTACACTATGGTCAAACGAATAAAAGTAAAAAAGGATCTTGTTTTTTAATCTCCAACTATTTTTTTCATTCATGCAGTACAAAAGTTAGTCACGGTATAGCGTTGAACTACATCTGGACCATCATCTGTCGTTCAGAACCGATATTTGCTAGAGTGAAAAACGATAGCGGGAATAAGTGTTCACAGCTGTGGTACAATCCTTATAGACCCATTGAGGAAAAACGTAGTTTTGAGAGATTCAAATAAAAACAATGCGAAATTAAAAGCTGTTCTAGATCGAGAGTAGAATTGATTAGGTACACAATTTTTCTAATCAATTATTTTTCAAGTATCACTCCGGTTCCCCTGCGGGTTAGGTAGGTGTGAACCGAATTTCTATAGAATTTCTGGTTCACCACGATTCACCGTTCATCAGTTGGCAAGATGAGTGGTGATCTCCATGGCCACGTTTCATTTACGCCCTAATAACAATTATTTAAAAAAAATAATAGGCCATGTCAATATTATTATATTAGTGTTCGCCCCCGCAAGAGAGGAACTGGAGACTAGTCTATCAACGCTTGTATCTACTTTTATTACGACATAAACCTATGAATTGACCAGAATAACACAAAAAATTAATTTCTATAAATTTCAAATTAAGATAATAATTATCATAGTCTCCGTCGACGTTGAAAGATATAACTAAAATACAGTTTCGGAGGTTTTGCGTTATTTAATTTACATTAAGTCTTTATTTTCTCTTAATGCTAATAAAATAATCTGAAGATACATGAACGTTCGATAAGAATGACTTGAGAGGCTTTAAATGCTTCATATCGAATATCAAACTAAGTGCAACTGTAAAAATAAAAATATTAATTGTACGTTCAATGCTAATAATATTAGGTATTTGAAAATTTGCTTGTTCGACATTAAGCCGTTGCGTGGTTTCTAAAACTTAATGTTAAAAATCAAACTTTTAGCGACCATACAATAAGAATATGAATTAACACTTCCAGACGCAGTAGCAGACATTGTCCTAGAACGTCAATAGTGCCACCTATCTAAAGATCCTTGTATAAAATAACATTAAAAACGGGTCAAGCTGTTGTGACGGTTATGGACACATTAATATATTAAATTTAAAACATGCTTATGCCAATCCAATTACATTAAATGTATACACTAATTATTATAATACATTACTTCTATAAATATGATTAAACTAATTATATTATATAAGGTCCTTCTATAATTGGTGAACATATTTCAAGAGCCATTCAGAGCCAGCCAAAGGAATGTGATTCAATATTTTTGATTTATTCAAATAAAAATAATTCATCTTTAACGCAAGAGTGAGTAGTAAGTGGTTAATAACCACAAAGTGGATTATTTTATTTAAAAAGGCGTACATCGTTATGAGAAAAAAACGTTTTGTTCGTAGAAATCAAAAAGGTTTTAGTCTCCTGAATGACGTTATTTTTTTGGTAGACGATCTATATTTGGTTAGTCGTACTGAACGCTGTGGTGAAATATGATCACCTATTTTGGAAGCACCTCATATAAAGTTTTTCAATTAAAAAACTTTAAAAAAATTTGACAACTGGACTTGAACCTGCGACCTTAATGAAAGCCAGGCAACGCCCTGACTGCTGAGCTACGTGTCGGTAGTTCAACGTGGCCAAATGCTTCTTTGCTTTGGGATTAATTCTGTCGATTATATTTATTGTTAGATAAACATACGTATATAGTTCGTTGACAGGTAAAAAATAGTTTTTTTTTTAAACTAAACCTTTACCGGTTCGGAAAGTGTTTTATTTACTCACAGTGAGTAACTAAAACCCTGTCCGATCCGAAAGAAAAGGTCGACGAAATCATAAAAAATATAAGAAAATATTTTATTTACAAAACCAATACAATTTGAAATGTTCGTATTTACCCTTCAATGTCGTTAAAATTTAGCGAATATATTTTAAAATTGGACAACACCATGTCGAATCAAAAGCCGTCTGATCAAAGGATGCCGCTCTTGATTTCGCAATGGTACATAATCAGTTCTATGTCTCCCGATCTTTATTCGCCCGAGGTTTTGTGTTGCTATACTAATATTTGATATATCATTTAAGATTATGTTGATGAGGAAAAATGTATCTTTTTACACGTTGATTGATAAATGATACTGAATGAGCGTATTGAGTACGATATTCCGATACTGAATATGTAAAAAATAGGTGTTAAAATTTTGACCTAATTATTATACGGGCTACGGGACCTAATTAATAGTACGGGCATAGATATCGAAGTTCATTGTTTACATACTGCAATTTGTCACCGCGGCACGTGTAAGTCAAGGCACACGCCGTTCGTCCACACGGTAACCATATTTTGTGAATATTACTACACTAATTTCGTTAAGGTGTACTATGTGGTTAAGCAATATTCACTTTTTGTTATATTTTTATTGGTCATATGTGACCATTAACTATCCTGTCCTACAATATGTAGTCTCTGATCAGTCAACATGTATATCCACAAAATAAATTATGAAAAAAAAAAATGTATGGATTACATTCATTTACCAAACAATGCTTTTGACGATCAGATATTTAACCGTAGCAATTTATTAAAAGCGGCGACAAATGTCATGCATATTATATAATGACGACATTTTACATCCGGCGTAAGGCATTTTCTAAAACGTATTTATCTTTCTAATCTGACAATTCCATTAGTATACGGACGGATTTTAAAATTTGCCCGCGACATAAATATCATTAGAAACTACAACACATCCAATTCATTCTTAGTGTAAACAACTCTATTGGGTGACAGGGTTAGAACACCACATTTACAAGTTTACTGACTACCTAAGAATTTATAAAAAAAAAACAAATTTCGACTATATCAGAGTTGCTACAATTAGGTAACAAAATCAAAATGTTATTGTTTCTCCCTATATTTCAGGTTTGTATTACTTAAATTATAAAGAACTGAAATTTTATGGTTTGTTAGAAGATTAGGAGGTATAGGTGTATTAGTACTTATCCCGTGCTAGAGAAAACATTAAAACCAAAGTAAAAATTATTTAAAAATGCAACCTTGGCTTGTCTTGTAACGTGAATCGGATCTTAGAGCGTGACCTTCTTTAGGCAAAGCTCTGGAGTCCGATTCACGTTACAAAACATCAATCAAGTCGAAGCTTTTAGGGCTCTTACACATTTTCTTTCATATTATGCAGCGACGCAGCAAAATGCGACATCGTAACATTTTTATGTGTATAAGAGTCCTAAGTGTTTCGACGCGATTGATATTTAGTTACGTGAATTGGAGAGCTGACCGATGATCTAAGTATCGGTTGAGGCAGCGTATCTTAGCGATCAGAGCGTTGACTGGTTTTAAGGCAAGGTCGCTAGTTCAGATACAGTCGTGTCACAATTTTATTGTTAACTTACTCCACGCTACAAAACTCTTAAAAGCTTAGCTTTTAAGGTGTTTCTAGCGTGGAATAAGTGCTGAAACACATTAAAAAAATCTGGATTCATTATTACAAAACATAAAAAGACTTTCAACAAAATGTTTATTAAAGAGCATAGCCGAACCAATCGCCAATATATTGCAGCTTCTGATTGGTGATTGGTTGACATTCTTAACAAAAGTAATCTACATCTTTCTTTACTATATTTAATTATAATTTGACAACTATATTTATTTTAAAAATACATTAAAACAGTAAATAATCATTTAAGTATACTTCCTACATCCTTAAGATTCCAAAAAAATCACACAGCGACAGCCTAAGCGGTTATTTTGGGTAGAGCGAGATTGTCTTACATCGCAACTCGATTTACCAAAAAGTCTACTCGGCCCATTGCTAATCCATACCGTAATAAGATCAATTCTGCCTCACCTACTCCTACCACAATAGTATCTATGCTTGTCCCTGTCGTGTTCCAGTTTAGAGGGTTAGGTATTCGGTAGACTTATATATGTGGACATTGCTGTCCCGTCACACGGATAGTAAGTAACGCATAATTAACATCTATAAGGCGAACACCGATTGGCGCCCCTTTAATAAGACGTCCGCATCTGAGAAGAAATCGTAATTTCGAACGGCGCAGTGAACGGGTTAAAAAACTTTGAAAAACAATTACACAGCGGCGACCTAAGCCATTATTTCGGGTAAAACGAGATTGTCTTACATCGCAATTACGCAAAGTTTTATCTTCGTGTAAATTGTTTTTTTTTCTACAAATCTATCCATAGTCCATAAGGTCAATTCTGCCTCACCTACTCCTACCACAATATCTATGCTTGTCATTGCCGTGTTCCAGTTTAGAGGGTTAGGTAGCCGGTAGACTTATATATGTGGTATTGCCGTCCTGCCACACGGAGAGCAACGCGTAATTAACATCTATGGTGTTTAAATGCAATGGTTTCTCTATCAGGTGAGCCATCTGCTTATTTCCTATTTATTGATATTAAAAAAGCGATATTCCTATTTAAAAGAGGTAAGATTTGTTTAATTGATAAAGTATCCTACAGTTTGCCAATACGCTTATTATTATTATTGCCTTGCCACCTAGCGCCTATAACGACCGCTCTCTCGCTCTACCCCAGAGCCGCCACTAGAATTACACAATTCAGATATAATATTCGAGCAACGCACCATAGACACCTCCGCGATATCTCGGAATGGTTCGGGACAGTTTGTTCCGAACTGTCCGTCCGTTGCTCGAATATTACTTGTTACATACAAGTAATATTCGAGCAACGCACATATAATTGATCTCGTTATTTCCCACAAATAATTGATCTCGTTATTGCTAAAACCTTGTCACATCGTAAATAATAGATATGTCTACAATAATAAATAAGTAAAATTAATCTTAAATAATATAATATAAATTTGTGACTCAATCATGACTCAATGACGGATTGCATGAAATTTGGTAACCTATAATCCATACTTATTATATATTTACATATATATTTTTTTATAATCCATACATATAGACTAAGAAGTCAATTACCGTTAAATCCTATTTTAAGTTTCAAAAATTTTGAGTTGGTTTGATGATTTTAATGTGGAGCGTTTTTTTTAATTCCCAGGGATGGCAAAAACAAAAATTTTTTCCAATTTTGAATACTAAGAACTACAAATTGTTACCTTAAAAGTCAAAGCGCACAAAACTTTTACATAAAAAAGTCTAGAAATTTCGCCATTATTGAAATTAACAGAGGTAATAAATAATCTAAAAGATGATACATAAAGAACTAAGATTATAAGATAATATTGCTGCGCAAATATTTTCCCCGATATGTGGTACCACCACCTTACGAATTTGCCGTAATAGCATCAAGCATAGTGCTTGTCATTGTCTAGTTCCGGCTTGGAGGGTAATGTAGCCGGTAGACTTGTGCATGTGGCATTGCCATCTCGCCACACGTATAGCAACGCACCATTATCATATTTGGTGTCTGTAGACGAAAGTTTCTCTTTCCATCAAGAGAGCCATTTGCTTGTTTGCTACCTAATTATACACATTAAAAAGAAAACTAACTAAATTTTATTTCAAAGTAGTTTTTACTACATTGGACATATATATGGGCTATGTCTATAGCAGAAAAGCAGATGGCTATTCTAATGGAGTAATAACTATTGTCTATAGGATACAAAACATGTTAATAGAGCGTTACTATTAGTGTAGTACAGGGCTCGTTTATTGATTCAGGCGTTACTTTGCGAAATCTATATCTATACATATAATAAAATCGTAAGAAAGTCAAAACTGTACATTGAATATTTTTTTAAAAAGAATACTTGGGGCGTGATATACAATCGATATCGAAACCAAAAATATAGCTTTTAGAATTTTTGTCTGTTTGTCTGTATGTATGTTGGGGTAAACTCAAAAAGTACTGCATGGATTTACTTCAAATTTTGCATGAATATTACTAACAGGTCGGGTCAACATATAGGCTACATATTATCCCGATATCGCCTACGAGGGAGGAGCTGTGCCGAGTAAACGAAGTCCGCGCGGACGAAGTTGCGGGGAACAGCTAGTATTACATAAAACTGGCTGACCCGGAAAACGCTGTTTTACCATTTTGTGTGGGTAATTGAGATAAAAACTATCCATCTTTTAAGTTTGAACAAAAATAGGTACAGTAGTTTCATAGTCCATCGTGGACAAACTACGTGACACGTCATTTATATAAAGATATTGCATTAAATTAAAATGGAATTGCACCACGTGCCGATGACAAAAAATATATATCCGCTCATACAACGAAAGCACTGATGTTATTTCTTCCTTGTATATTCTACGGTTTTTGTCAGGTTGTTCTTAGACACGTAAATAAATTTATTTTATGTATACCGAAGTTAAACAAAAAAGTATGTAGGTTTTACACAGGTTAACAAGTAATAGTCGATTAATGAATTAACTTGGAAGTAACAAGGAAAATTTCGTACAAATTCTATTGAAAATTTCTTACATGAAGTTGTAAAATTGTAAAGAGATAACTACGGAATTCAACATTGTGCGTGGTCCAACACGCACTCGCTGGTTTCTTATTGTTTCTCGTCGCGATCTAACTTTTTAGTACTAGCCGGCTATTATTTTAAGAGCTAATTTAGCAGCAGCTCGTTTAGCCTGTGATTTGTTGGCGCCCACTCCGTAAATTGTGTGCTGTCGGCCTTCTTTCGAGAAGGTTACAGGAATCATCACTTTCGGTATTTCGGAGGCAGTTACTTTGGGTTGTCTGAAAATTGAAACGTATTAAAATATTAAAAGGTTTCAGCCAAATTTAAGAATATCTCATGATATTAAGAAAAAATACAATGTTTATTTTCACACCATACATGCAATGTTGAACAATATCAGTAATACATGCATATTTTATTTAAGTACTAGCCGCAGCGTACAGCCCGCTGCATTATAGAAGTTTTTGGTGAATCCCGCGTGATGTGCTATTCCGGGTCATCATCTACCTGTGTGCTAAATTTCATTCAAATCCGTTTAGTAGTTTTTGCGTGATTGAGTAACAAACATCCATCCAAACATCCAAACTTTCGCATTTATAATATTAATATAGATATAGATTTGTAAGTCTGTATGTATTTTTTGGTATTTGTGTAAATTTGAGTCATACATTTCAAAATTAGTTTAATATACTCGTAGTATATTATGTATAATGTATGTAGCATATTTCAGGATTTGCTTGGGGGCTACATAATATGTCCTTACAACTGAGAGGCACCGCATACCTACTCTCTGTTAATCTCTCTCTGAGAATGAGACTAAGCATTAAGTTCGCATTTTGTGCAAATTATTTTAAGGTGTAAAATAAAGTTAAATAAATAAATAAAAATGTTGCTTGCCTACAAGCATGGGCATATGGGCCCGAAATATTCTGAATAGTTACGTCGGTATAAAAGGTATCGCTGAACTTAAAATGAAACAAACAAATAACTCTTCTGTATATTTTTTAATCGTTTACAGATTTTTGTAAAGTATTCTAAGAAACGGTCAAACGCCACTTTATTCATTTTAAGCTACATTACCAGCGTAAGTTGAGCCCTCTTGCATCTCGTGCATCATCGAGGGTAAGAGAGGTCGACCAAGTCTCTTAATTAATAAGTAGGATTGTAATTTAAAGCTTTTGCATGATTATAATATGTACATAAAAATTGAAAACAATTTAAGTTCCTATACCAAGAATAAAGATCTTTGCCAAACATCTTTTACGACACAAATACTTAGTTTTTATATTACACTAGCTAAGTTTGTTTTATTTGAGAAAAAGAACGATTGAAAATAAAATTTAAAATGACAAATCACTACATAGTATAAAACAAAGTCGCTTTCCGTTGTCTGCCCCTATTATCCCTATGTATGCTTAGATCTTTAAAACTACGCAACGGATTTTGATGCGATTTTTTTAATAGACAGAGTGATTCAAGAGGAAGGTTTATATGTATAATAATTTATACAACAAAACAACGTTTGCCAGGTCAGCTAGTGAGAAATAATTTTAATCATCAACATGATAATATTTAGCTTAAAACCTCCTTTGAATCACGCACTCGAGAAAAATCAATCAATTTTTCAAGTTACGACAACTTAATAGGACCCGTCGAGATATTTTTACATATATATATATATACTTTAGAAAAACTTGGACTTACCCAAACACAGGACACGCATGTATGTTTTCGTACAGTACTCGCACGGGCTGTTTTGGAATGCACATAGAGAATGCATCGATTTCTTTGCACATCACCCGGTAGATCACAGACCATACGGCTGATAAATTACCACCGCTGTCTAAGTACATCGCGCCAGTTAGCGACTCGAATATGTCACTCAGCACCTGAATTCAATAGTTCAATACTTAGTACATCCATGCTTAGCTTGTTTCGATCGCGTATTTAGGGTAAAGGTTCCCAAACATTTTTTCTCATAGCCCACTTTCAAAATTTAGCTGGTTCCGGTTGACCCCCTGAATCTAAATTTCTACAACACTCCCAAAACTTATTAAAAAAAAACATGAAGCTTAAATCTGACTATGAAAACTTGCGTTGCAGCTGAGTTCCAATCGCAAATTAAGTTTTCGAAAAAAAGTGAGAATTGAATGGATAATTAATGGATATTTTTACTTCGCTTACAAATTGTGACCCCCATTTTGGTCACGACAACGTAGATCGTCTCCCGTGGACTCCTGGGGGTTCACCTGGACCACTTTAGGAATCAATGATTTAGGGTATCAAGACGCACATCGATTGAGACGCGACTGAGTTCGATCATTCAGGTCTTTCTGCATTTAATAATTATCATAGATTTGTTTTTCATCACTGACTAACACTCAGGTGACTCAGGCCATAAACAAATAACTGGCATATTTTGGAGTTAGATAAATTAATGTAATATTATTGATATTAATTAAATAATCGCTGTATAACATTGATTACTACCTATTTTCATTGACTTCGCTCCCCTGATTCACACACAATACTTCTGTTTACTCGATCGGGTAACAAAGAAGCCTGTCAGTGATGGTAATAATAATAGTAATAATATTGTCGCAGACAACAATATTTATCTTTGATTTGGAGGCTTTAAATAGAAACTTCTTTGTCTTGTTTATAAACTCATAACATACACAAGGGGGCTTGTATACGCTAATAACAATAAATTGCTCAAACTCAATACAAACAATCGCAATAACTCGTTACATAGAAAGGCTCAATTGGTTCAATGGAATGGATTTTATAGTTTTAGGGCGGCTTGCACCAAAATGCTTACATGCATTTAGTCCCTTAACATGTTTAGCAAATGTCAAAACGTCTTAAAAGCTGTCACTTTAAACGTATTTAGTGACTTAAAATGATTTAAGCATTTTGATGCAAGTCGCCCTTATTATTTATTATTAACGAGCCACCATATATTACATTAGTTCTTCTGAACGAGCTGGCAACCTGGTTATTGAAGCTGTACAGTACCCGGCGATAAATATTGCACATCGACCTTTGGAAAGAGACAATCGGCTAATTTCGGCTTCGTAGAGCGTTATCTCTGTCGCACAAAATACAAACAGTCCGGTACCTATTAGGAGCTGTTAAAACAAGTATGATTTGCTTCTTTTGATATTTTTATTCTTTGTATAAAATACACTAATTTTTCTATAAGTGATGGCTTTAGGTTGGGGTAAAATAAAATAAAAAAACATTTTTACATTATGTTTACGTATTTAATTATTTTGGAACATTACAGCTTTAGTGTACATAATAAACACCATTATACCTATTGCTAAAATGAGACATTGCAATAAAAATAATAATAATTCTAATTCTCAATTACTTCCATTTCACTATCTGTGCTCTCAAAGAGGTCAATATCACTGTCACTATCAGCCGTATTTATTACTAATCTATCAGTGTAATTGTCTAAACTGTGTTGAATGCTTCTATATTCATTCTCACATTTGATTGCATGATCGCAAACCTTTTTCCACTCTTCAGCGCCGATCATGTTTACTTTTTCAGTCAATAATGTTTTTACTGTAGTTAAGTTCATACCCACATTTCTAGAGGCTACATAGCCTTTCAGTTGAGACCATATATTTTCAATTGGATTAAAATCCGGATGATATGGTGGCAATCGCAACACAGTGTGCCCATGTTCGGCAAGTATTTTGTCCACAGAAAACTCTGTATACCTCTCCTTGTGCTGACATATAATAGCGTAAATCTGGGTTTTTGTTAATTTTGGATCAACTGGAATTTCATGTCTGTTTAACCAGTTGATCATTTCCCGTTTAATGGTGTTTGAGTTGGGGGGTCTCAAACGTTAGTTAGACGTTAGTCTCAAACGAATGGAATACCTTGATAAAATACGCAAATTTCGCGAAACAGGAAAAAATATCGTCTACATGGATGAGTCATATATACATGCATCCCACACTAAAGGGAAATCTTGGAGTGACGATAAGAAAAAAGGAGTAAAAAAGCCAATTTCAAAAGGTCAACGTTTGATAATAGTTCATGCGGGAAATGAAAAAGGCTTTGTACCCGGTGCTTTTTTAACGTATAAATCCACGGACACTACAGGTGACTATCACAATGAAATGAATAACGATAACTATGAGATATGGCTGGTTAACCAATTAATCCCAAATATACCCAGTGATTCTGTTCTAGTTATCGACAACGCACCCTATCACAACAAGTATGTTGAGAGACCCCCCAACTCAAACACCATTAAACGGGAAATGATCAACTGGTTAAACAGACATGAAATTCCAGTTGATCCAAAATTAACAAAAACCCAGATTTACGCTATTATATGTCAGCACAAGGAGAGGTATACAGAGTTTTCTGTGGACAAAATACTTGCCGAACATGGGCACACTGTGTTGCGATTGCCACCATATCATCCGGATTTTAATCCAATTGAAAATATATGGTCTCAACTGAAAGGCTATGTAGCCTCTAGAAATGTGGGTATGAACTTAACTACAGTAAAAACATTATTGACTGAAAAAGTAAACATGATCGGCGCTGAAGAGTGGAAAAAGGTTTGCGATCATGCAATCAAATGTGAGAATGAATATAGAAGCATTCAACACAGTTTAGACAATTACACTGATAGATTAGTAATAAATACGGCTGATAGTGACAGTGATATTGACCTCTTTGAGAGCACAGATAGTGAAATGGAAGTAATTGAGAATTAGAATTATTATTATTTTTATTGCAATGTCTCATTTTAGCAATAGGTATAATGGTGTTTATTATGTACACTAAAGCTGTAATGTTCCAAAATAATTAAATACGTAAACATAATGTAAAAATGTTTTTTTATTTTATTTTACCCCAACCTAAAGCCATCACTTATAGAAAAATTAGTGTATTTTATACAAAGAATAAAAATATCAAAAGAAGCAAATCATACTTGTTTTAACAGCTCCTAATAGGTACCGGACTGTTTGTATTTTGTGCGACAGAGATAACGCTCTACGAAGCCGAAATTAGCCGATTGTCTCTTTCCAAAGGTCGATGTGCAATATTTATCGCCGGGTACTGTACATGATCTTGTGGCTTCTGAGCGAATGTTCTGTAATGCATAGAATATAAATATTGTTACAGTTTATGAACATC
Organism: Apodemia mormo; assembly: GCA_036924255.1. Classification (NCBI taxonomy): domain Eukaryota; kingdom Metazoa; phylum Arthropoda; class Insecta; order Lepidoptera; family Riodinidae; genus Apodemia; species Apodemia mormo. The sequence continues at coordinate 23,455,591 of JAUPFN010000013.1, read as the reverse complement.
GCCAATGCGAATTCTTTAACAATCAGCCCTTGAATATTCTGATGTACCAGGTTTAACTGATAAGTTAAAGCTTTTTTTCTCACAGGCTACTGTTTTTTTTTTTATTCTTACAGACTACACTAAAAGGTATCTGTTATAACCTACAGTATATTTCAAATTTATTCCCTCAGTAGTTAAATTATTGCTAGAGGTTGACTCTATTGTTTTGCTAGAGGTTGACTATATTGCTAGCCTAAGATATTTATTTGACTAATATAGTCAGACATGCCAAAATAAACAAAATTTTATCGAGCATTTGAACTCAGCCGGTTTCGATTAAGACACACTTTATATCTTTAACTTTAGTGTCAGAATTAACAATGGCGCCTTGACTTACAAAGTTAAATGACGGCATTGGGATATTTTAACTATCTATAAAGTATCCTGGCAAAATCTTAACTCCAGAATTCAGGCAATCTAACTTAGATTCTGAGATTAGAAGTTGTACTGAATAATACACTTAGTATTAGTATAGATAACATACCTTGGGCACTTCGATGTACTCGGCAATAGTACAATCTTCTTCGTCAATGAGGTATAACACGTCTTCAACTACTTCATGATCCCTTTGAACTTGGTGTTCCACAAAATTCATAACAGCATTTTCTAGAGCCGGGTTCAATTGAGAACACATGTATCTGGAAGAGCGATGTTATTGAGATTATGAAAATATTCTAGACATAAGGAAGGGGGAGGGACGGGGGGTGGAGACGATATTTGATTTTTAACAAAAAATAGCAGTTTAAAGCTTAATACTTAAACGGATCCCTTGATCGAAAAATGGGTAAGATTTTATTTCACCATTTTGATGGGGTGACTAATAATGTATATTCGTGTCAAATTACAGTTTTTAATTAGTACTTAGAATCTTTGAGCTACGGTGCGGAAGAGATATTTTTTACAGATTTAATAGATACTTATTGATTTTTTTGACTGATTATTAGGTGCGGACGAACGGATATGGGGGGGGGGGTTCCCCTTGTTCCTATTTGACTTTGGAACCCTAAAAATACTTACTTATGAAGTCCCAATTTGACGACGTAAGATGCGAAAGTGACATTGTTCACTAGAGCTGATCTTAAATCTGTCAAATCGCCTGGTTTCAAGTCATGTGTATTTTCGAAAATGTGCGCAGTTATTAAGAAATCCAGAATCGCATCTCCAAGAAATTCCAACCTTTCATATGATCTTGTGTATCGATTTCGGATGTATGACGCGTGTGACATCGCCTGTAACATAAAATAAAGAAGATTGATGAGGCCCCATACAATTTTGGCCTAAAACGCAACACATGATGATAGCTGCTTACCGTATTGTAATACGTACGTAATATGTAGGTAGTTAAGACCCAAAATAACACATAGGCTACTTTTTATCCCGGAAAAATTAGATGATCCCGCGGGATTTGCCAAAAACTTTTAAGATGCAGCGGGCTGCACGCTGCGGCTAGTAATGAATATTTTCATTTTTGTTGCATTTTATACAATAGTTTATTTAAAATTTTGCGTCTTATCTATCCAACATTTTTATAATTTATTTGGTTGGTCAGAAATAAAAGAAAGTGTTAACTTTATGGCAGAAAAGAAAATCTTTGCTTGAATTAGAAATAAGAAAAAGCGTACAAGTTTGATTAGTTTCATGATTTTCCGACTAAAATCCTTTTAAAATTAATTTGCTATTAAGTGTCCGTTGAATTCTAATATTGACTTATTGTGAATAAAATTAATTTAATAATTTCGGCTGACGCTATATTCTTGTAGTCCATTTAGGCCGATCTCAACACTCTCCTTTGTCTCCTTATTATAATTTAAAATTTGGATACTATACAGGCAGACGGCTCTCAATACTGCATTGAGATAACCACTATTTATAGAGACCTTTGTTTTGTTTATGTGATTCCAAACATTCAAACTCATCACGCAAAAATTACTAAACGAATTTGAATGAAATTTGGCACACAGATAGATGATGACCTGAAATAGCCATATGCTACTTTTTATCCCGGAAAATCAGATGATTCCGCGGGATTTGCCAAATACTTTTATAATGCAGTGGGCTGCACGCTGCAGCTAGTAACGTATATTTATTTAAACACACAAACATCTATTATTATCTGTTTATCACACAATGTCTATGTCGGTAATCGAACCCGAGCCGCATCGATTAAGTGGTCAGAGTTGTTAGTCCTTGACCAACGGGTCCGTTGGTCGAGGACTAATAACTCTGACCACTTAATCTAACTAACTAGTCTACTAACTAGAGACTAACGACTCTTTAGTTAAATATAAACATGATAAAACAAATACAAAATACCTAAATACCTCACCGTACCGTATCTTACCCTTCGGCAGCACCAGCGTGTATTGTCCTAAAGGTAGTAGCGCGATAAGGCACACGCAGTCGGAATATTTGCGACGATAGCCGATAATAGCCGGTCTTATTTTTTTTATATCATAAGATAGCAAACAGTGACAAGCACTGACGCTATTGCGGCAGGAATAAGTAAGGCGGTGGTAACAGACCCGGACGAGACAATGCAGAACTCTACCACCTCGTAGTCACGATGGTAGTTACTCGCATATCCCATCACTTCTTACGACCTGCCTAATGTCTAGATATAGTCTACCTATATGTGCCAAGTTTCATGCAATTCATACATTCCACTGTGTGTGTCATGTTTGTATTCTTGAGTTTGGGTGTTAATTATATATTTCAGTATTTATACATGAACATCTATTATATACATATAATAAAATCGTAGGAAAGTCAACGTATGTCCGGGGTAAACTCAAAAAGTACTGCATGGATTTACTTCAAATTTTGCATGAATATTACTAACAGGTCGGGTCAACATATAGACTACATATTATCACGCTATCACCTACGGGGGAGGAGCTGTGTGGAGTAAACGAAGTCCGCGCGGACGAAGTTGCGGGCAACAGCTAGTTATCCTATATATTAGTATCTTTGACTAAGATCCATATCATCAGCAAAAAATTTGCTTACTTTGGGGTTAGATCAATTTGTGTAATTTGTTCACCGATATTATTATGTTACTATGTATATTTATGTCAGTAGTTTAAATACTTACTTCAAGCAGCAAAGATGGGTCTTTAAATTTGTAATTTAGAACACGTTCAATATCGTGGCGACAGTTGTTGAGCAGATGTTCTATTTCAGAAACTGTAGCTTTTCCTTGAGTTATTACTGTTGATTGTTTTTTAGGAATAAACTGAATAAAATTGTCCTGTAAGATAATAAAAATAAATAAACTAATTAAATCAAAAATAATATTTATACAATTTAAACGCAGTAAAACTGCAACAACCGTCTTCCAATACTTCCAATGTATAGTATGTCTGGAACCCTAGATCAGATCTTCGCCAAATTTGTATAGGGCCAAATAGTAAACGGTATATTTCATAAACAAGAAATAAAATTTAAATCGGCGTTTCAAGCAATCGGAGAACTTACCTGAAAAATTTCCGACGAATTAAGAACTTCCTCCCTGTTCTCAAGTAAGTTAAAAAAAGTTAGTGACACTACCGATTGAAGTTAAGTTAAACTTAAATAATAACCTTACGTTACGATACCTAAAATGGGACAAAACATACATTGTACAGTCAAATTCATACTGTCAGGAATAACAAAGACACTAGGAATGCCGTATTGTACAGTGAAAAATTCTACAAATTACGCGGCCAAAGAGAAAAAAAGATGGAACATCATATATCTTGTAAGTATAATAATTGTTTAACCTATTATAGCATGTATTTTGCCTCAGAATACGACATTTCATTTAATTTGGAATTTTTATTAGCTACTGATTGAAAAACCAATTAATTAAATTGACAATATCTCTTTGAATATATATCTCGTCCTACACACGCTTAGATATACCTACATGGAAAGATGGCCATATATGAACTCAAATATGTCACACGTTTGCGACTTGCTACATAATTGTTCGCAAAGAAATGGAGTCGCTTCCATATTATTTATGATATTTTACTTATTATAATACTTTAATAATTTTATTGTTTAATAAAATTATTAGTTTATCAATAATAATTGATTTAATCATATAAGATATTATAGCATATATTTATTGTAGTTTTCCACGAAATCCAACAAGTTGCGCAACATGGACAAGAAGGTGCACCTGATGGTAAGTGATCACGGCCGCCCATGGACATACGCAATTCTTGCAGCTGCGTTGTCGGCCTTTTAAAATAAGTAAGTTTGTTCCTTGAAGGTGGTATCCGTTTCAAGTGGTATCCGTTCGGAAACACCCGCACGGGTAATTGACTCTACAAAAGAGTAGTGCGAGGCAAAAGCGTCGACAAAAGCGCACGGTTGTTAATTTCCAAACATCGAGGTGGTGAGGATGGAACTTCAAATTTTGACGCGATGTCCGATGATGGAATTTAACGGCAGAAAATTACATTATAATAATGTAAATTTCATTTCTAATGATGAACTCATTTAATAAGGATAATATACATACTATCGATGGAACATAATCTAACAATCAGTACAATCAACGGAATCGATCAGAAAGCAAAACAGAATTTCGCGACATTGGACTAAGCCACATGTGGTTGTTTGTGAGAGCGTGCCGGCCAGTGGCAAGGTCGCAGATTCAAATCCTGCCGTATCAAAATTCTTCTTTGTTTAGTTTTAAATGGAAGAATTAAATTCGAAACACAGAGTTCTTTATGACAGATATAAATACCTGCTATTAAATATGCCATAGCGCGTTCACGTTAAGAAGCTGTCAACACCAAAAGCACTGCGCGTCGGCGCACTCTGACTATTTCTATCGGAGTACACGAGAGCCCACTATCAGTGTAACTGGGCAGTCAGTCTTATAATAAACAAACATTTAAATAAAAAAAGTGTAAAATATTTGTCAAATACGATTCGTTAGCTGTTTAGGTATGAATATGATGACTTTATGTTTTTAAGTGCAGACCCATACGTCAAAAGAATAAAGATATAGAACCGTTTAATGATGATTTTAATACCAATCTTCGCAATTGACCCGATTTTGTCAATTGTCAAATACATATGATGAATATTAACATATATTTTTGTGACGTGCTATAACAAATAATTTTTCTTAAAAAACTGAAATAATTTTTCTTGAAAAACGAGAAGAAAGTACCTAATTCCAAGCGAACCAATATGCGAGCGGCAAAAATGTATGGGATTTACTTTCTCCCCTTGGGGAGAAAGTAATTTTCTCCCCTCCTTTAACTTTTTAAAATTCATAAGTTTGTATCTCGAAGCACATCAAAATGTTACTGGCCACTAGCATTTACTAAGGAAACTTGGCAGTATGTGCTTTATTTCATTTTCCTCCTCAATATTAAAAAAAAAACGATTGTACGAATCTTCTTTTTATTGTATCTTCTTCTTACATTCTGTTCTGATGTCTATGTCTAGTAGCGAGAAAGAAGATTTATTGACGCCGTCTGAATTAAAAGAAGCTGCTCAAACAGTCATTTTAAACCTTTTGGCAGAAAAGTCCAAGCATAAGTACAACAAAACATTGAAGAATTTATGGAGTTTCAATCATTGTAATAATTTTGATATAATTTTTAACTAAAATGTTTTTATTTTCCTCATTGGTGTAGTATAAAGCAGTATGTATCACTCGGGAGAAAATGCGATACCTAACTTGAGTGTATTGAGGCCCTCAGCACTACACTCTCGTAAGGCATCGATCATTATCTCGCCTTGGTGAACAAACTACTATTATAGTTGTGTCACAACACTAATAATGATTATTGTAATGTCACACACTATGCTGGACTATATAATGTTTATTTGATATTGAATAAGAGCAGTCTTAAATAAGTATCGAGTGGTTTCATTTTCTCACTAACCACCACCTTACATGGCGACCCTGCCTGGCGCCTGCATGTAAACCGTCGCGTTTGGTGTCTCATAGATTAACTTAGAACAATGGATGTAATTAAACGGTGTCCTGAGTCGAACTTACAAGTGCCTATAATGCGAGCAAAACATGGGCAAGCAGGATCCTAAAAAAGAGACGGGCATCGTACAAAATGCAGCAGGGGGATATAACAATTTTATGCCAGGGGGAAATAAAAAAATTAATAATACCTCTGGTGGAATTATCTTCATCCATTCAAGAATGGACACGGCTGCTGGGATTCCTTCATTAACGAGATATGTACCAATTAATGCTTCGACGCAATCGGCTACAGACTGAAAATAAATAACATAATATCGTTATTACCACGATTGTTACTACTTTTTTAATATACTAAAAACTATCATAGATTATTTATGGAATATGGAAGACACAGTCAAGCGCACACATGCACAAAAAGTACAGAGTAAAAAGTACTACTTATTTTTTCATTCCGTGTGGATAAAATTTTCGACTACCTGCCATTTGTTTCAAAACACGACATGATAAGCGACTACAAGAAATCTCTGTGTTGCTCCGGGCCTCCTTTGAAGTATAGACCATCTGTTATTCTGCCAGACACTTCGTAAAAGGAGAAATATTGGCCAAACAAGTTACCATCATCGAGAATACTTTGTGGTGGAGTTCTGCAGCGTCTTATTCGGGTTCGGTACCACCGACTTAACCATACCTGCCGCAATAGCATCGATGCTCGATACTATCCTGTTCCAGTTTGGGGAGTAAGTTAGCCAGTAAACTTACGCATAAAGCATTAACATATTCGGTGTCTATATATATGGGAAGGATATCTGAGGGAGATTAGAAGATCCATCTCACCAACTATCGGACCGGTGAATCGTGTAGATCTTTGTTTTACTCTGCCTATCCCGCAAGGGAACCGGTTTGATGATACTTGGGAAAGCACTCGTCTCGATTATTGCGATCGGCCAATTAAAAATTAGCAATATAAGCCGTGTTAAAGTGCGTATCATTCACCAGCGAAAAAGCTTCGAGCAAGAGAGGCGAATATTTTTTCTCTATTTCTATTACCCAGATTTTGTAAGATAAGAATAAGTAATCCCCAATAATAGCTAGATACTACTATTACTATAAATTAGTATCATCACGCCCGGTTCCCTTGCAGGGTAAGCAGAGTAATCCAAACGTCTATAGATTTTCCTGTTCACCATGAATCACCAGCTTGTCGGTTGTGATTCCTTTCGTCGCATTTTACCGACATGTTAACGATTATCGACTATGTCTAGTCATTGATATAAAAAATCCAAGATACACAATCAGAGTCTCAAAAACATCCTCGCGCATAATTTTAAATTGTGCGCTCATTTCAAATAGAATTACGTTGGTCGCTATACTGTCATTATTTAATTACTTTTTGTACATTGTTTTCTAAAAACAACATAAAAGATTGCGCTTAAAGTTGGATATGCAAAAATATACATTTTTGCCACATCTATAACTACTTGTGTGAAATTAGCGACAGTTTTGAGTGTCAGTTTTTTATATTCATGTGTCTAGTGATAACGATAACGGATACCGAAATCTTCATGTGTTCATTTGAGGCACGGGAGTAATAACACATCACCGGCTCCGAGCCGCTACTGAGATTTTGGATTTTCGAGAAAAACCTCAAATAAACCTGAATTACACTTTCGTCTGACTCGGAAATCGATCCCGAGACCTCGTAACCTGAGCGGAGTAGGCTAACCCCTAGATCACGAGGAAATCAAAAAAATCAATATAAAATTACCTTATCAGAAACGGCTTGAGCCCGAACGTAGCATTGCATCGCCTGTAGTACTTGTCCTGGCGGCACCGCTTCAGTTGAGTTGAGACACTCAAGCATTTGCTGACGCAACATCTCCTGGCTCATAGGAGACAATCTCCCGCTCAATGCTTCCTCTAGTGTGAACTGGATACCGAAGAATGTTGGCCTTATCTAGAAATTTTTTTTTTAATTCATTACATCGATAAAACGGATCCTTTCTGTTCACGTCCTATCTTTCATATTTTTTTAATAAAAGGTGATGTGGGTGAATGTTGTTTATTATATATTGAAAATATAATTATGTATCTCTTTACACATAATATGTAGTATTAGCTTAGGGTTGCCATTCGTCCCAATGCGTCGAGACATGTCACCGTTATTAACAGTAGTGTCTCGACGTCCCGACAAGCTATAAAATGTCTCGAGCACAAAGCTACAAGTTTTTAACAAATTGATAAAGCGTCATCTAGTGAGCGTCGAGCGCAGACGTAGGACTCGCGCACGAAGGGTTCCGTACCATCCCTATTCAAGTTTCTATCTGTTTATTAATACCGAGTAAAAAATTGCTTAAAAATTACGTTTGTTGTATGGGAGCCCCCTTTTATATTTACTTTATTACTATTTAATTATTTATTTTGAAAGGTAATATACAACTAAATATTCTGTGAAAATTTTAAGGGTCTTCCTGTTACCGTTATATAATACGAAAAGAACACGTTTATTGTATGGGACCTGGACCTGAGTCTGGTGACAGACAGACGGACAGACAGACAGCGGAGATTAGTAATAGGGTCCCGTTTTTACCTTTTAGGTACGGCCTAAAAAGGACCCCAAATTTTAAATGACTCGACAGAGCATTTCGGATTTATAGCAACACTGTACTAGCTGCTCTCTGCAGCCCGCTGCATTATAAGTTTTTGGTGAATCCCACGAGAACAACTCATTTTACCGGGATAAAAAGTATGTGCGTATGTGCTACGTACCCTATGTGCTATCCCAGGTAATCATCTATACCTATGTGTGTCAAATTTCATCCAAATTGGTTCGGCCATTTTTGCACGAAAAAGAAACAAATATCCCATCCATCTATCCAAATATACTTTCGCATTTATAATACAATAACTCCTTATTGCGCACCAAAATATGACAACATATAAATTACAAAATAAATATTGTACAAGTAAGACACACAAAGGCGGTCTTATCTATACATATAATAAAATCGTAGGAAAGTCAAAACTGTACGTAGAATATTTTTTTAAAAGAATACTTGGGGCGTGATCTACAATCGATATCAAAGCCAAAAATATAGTTTTTAGAATTTTTGTCTGTTTTTCTGTATGTATTTCTGGGGTAAACTCAAAAAGTACTGCATGGATTTACTTCAAATTTTGCATTGAAAATTACTAACAGGTCAGGTCACAACATATAAGCTACATATTATCACGCTAACACCTATGGGGGGGGGGGGGGGCTAAGCTGTGCGGAGTAAACGAAGTCCGCGCGGACGAAGTCGCTGGCAACAGCTAGTCACTAATAAAGTGATCTCTTCCAGACAACTTTTATAATAAGGATAACAATATACTAGGAAAAGTGGTGCTAACTACAAGATAATTTATATTTTTTTATAATATTAGTTGAAGTAAGGGAAGACATGTGTAAAAAGATATACAGAATTATATTTTTGTCCTTTTCACTCGCTCAGTGTATAAGTACGGAAAATATCGAAACTTTTACGGTTATAGCCTTATTTTTATCTATATCGTATCGTATCGTATAAATATTATGTGTAGTTATGGAAACTTAGGATGGTCCAAAATTCAAAGTTTTAATACAAAATTTCGGAAAAAATATTTTATGCATTTAATATATTTTTAAAAACACGCTAACGGAGATACAATGGTGTTCAAATGTGAAAAAAGTGTTAACAATACACAGAATCTGTGGTTTCGGTAGGTATTACACGTACGTCTTGTCTGGATTCAGACCCTGGACTAAGACAATATATACGTCATGCCAATCACTAACATTAATTTCGGCAAATAGTACAGAATAAGTATTGTTTGTTTTCCTGAAAATTACAACTAGCCCGAGACTGAAATTCACAACGCCTGAGAACGTCCATCATCGTGTACATTATACATCTGTATATGTACACGATGATGGACTTGTATTTACAAGTATATCTTCATTGCAAATCCCTTATGTGGTAAGCACCTTTGAAGAACAGGGTAACTGCCGCCAGGCAGGTGGTAAAAAGCAACCATTTGGCTATAGGTACGTGTCACTACCATTGTGACAACTAAGTGATAGAGTTCTGCAAATTCTCGTAGATATAGCGTCAATGTTTGTCATTGTCGTGTTCCGGTTTGGAGGGTAAGGTAGCCGGTAAACTTATGGATGTGGCATTCCCATTTCGCCACACTGATAGCAACGTACCATTAACATCTTTGGTGTTTATAGACGACGGTTTCTATTTCCAATAGGAGACCCATCAGCTTAAAAAAACACCATATGTTTTCCTTCCGCAATAGCTAGGGGGGACTATCTTCGGTTTGCAGATAAATATAAATGATAAACATATGGTGTTTTTTTATATTATTAGATAGCAAACAAGCAGATGGGAGATCCATCTGCTTGTTGGAATGCAATGGAAAGAGCAACCATCGCCTATAGACATCAAAGATGTTAATGGTGCGTTGCTATCTTGTGGCGAGGTCTAATGCCACATGCATAAGTTTACCGGCAACCTTACCCTTCAAATCGAAACACGACAATTACAAGCACTGACGCTATTGCGGCAGGAATAGGTAAGGCGGTGGTACCAGAGCCGGGCGAGACAATGAAGAACTCTACCACCTAGTAGCTACGATGGTAGTGACTCATATAGCCAATCGGTCGCCTTTTACGACCTACCTGGCAGAACAGCAGTTGGCCTATTCTTCAAAGGAGCCCGAAACCAACACGGGAGAAAATGGTACCTAATCTGGCCAGATACTCCCTGTGTTGGTCCGGCCGGGCCCTTTTAGAGACTATTTAGTATACTATAGAGTAATATTGAGTAATAAATATCCATCCATCCAAACATCCAAACTTTCGCATTTATAATATTAATATAGATGTGTCCTCTTCTATTTCATTAATTAATTATTATTTATCACGTATTTATTATCTGTTTATTACTTATCGATTTGATAACAAGCACGCGTGGACACAATCTCAATAAATTATAGGGCAAGGGCATAGGTAAATTGCACCGAAACCGATAGTATTTATAAAAAATGTCGACCTGTCAAAAGTACCCATAAAAGTTTATTTTAGGGTCGCGTACCTAAATGGTAAAACGAGACCCTATTACTAAGCCTCAGCTGTCCGTGTGTCTGTCTGTCACCAGGCTGTACTTCATTAACTGGAAAGCTGAAATTTTCACAAATTATGTATTTCCGTTGCCGCTATAACAACAAATACTTAAAATAAAAAAATAATAAATATTAAGGGTCCCCATCATTGACTTAATAATATATGGACATTGGGTCTCATAGTAAAATCGCGAAAAAAATGTACCAATTACACATCACAGAAATAGAAATGTTAACAAAGTTATTTAAACACTAAATTTATTATTTTACGATTTAATTTCGATTGCTTCGATAAGAAATGAAAAATTGCTTGTAAATTTTAGTAACTTACGTAATGGGCTCATAGAAAATTCAACATTAAGCCCGTAACTAACATGTAAAATTGTAAGACATGCTACTCATAAAAAGAATCCTTGTTCTATCAAATTCTTCATTTGATTTTTCATATAGAGAATTCAAATAAAGAATATGATAGAACAAGGAATGCATGAGATCGCTTTGTTGACAAAATTTGTTAAAGTTGTTTAACTCTATGAACTAGTTTACGGAGGATAAAAATAGAAATGTTGACTAAAAGTTTTTTTACGATCTTCTTTAGTATGGTTTTTCAAAAACTAAAAAAAATATTGGATACTATTTTCTTTTTTCTCTTGTAAACAAAAAACGGCAATAATACGTTACGTTGAACATTTGTATGACAATATTTTTCAATTATCTAAAAACTGGACAATTTTTTTTTGAGTCAGTCAGTCTTATGTAATGCACTAAAACTAAAAAGTATTTTTATTACAAGTTTAAAAATATTTATTCTTAATAAATAGCTACCCACTAAACGACCATTTTGATCTTGATGTCAAATGTTTGACAATACTATATTTGATAACTAGATGTTTGAACTGAAAAAAACTGTGTTAAGGTATTTAATTTCCTTGAAATAAATTTAACTCATTAAGTAGTTGCCGCTTTTGATTTGGTTTTGCTGTTAAATGTTTACTTTTTGCCAATATAATGGAACCGCACATCAATGTATTTTTGGATTACAGCTGAAATGGGTTAATATTAATAAGTGATACAATTTTTCAGTTCGACATAATCTACCGACCATGCCTGTGCGCAAATACATAATATTAATCTACTAAATACTAATTACTAATAATATTTTATAAAATTAAACTAATGAATTATGTTTACAATTAATGCAATTACTACATAGTACAAAGTCGCTTTCCGCTGTCTGTTCCTAGATCTTTAAAACTACGCAAAGGATTATGATGCGTTTTTTTTAAATAGATGAGAGTGATTCAAAAGGAAGGTTTATATTTATAATAACATTTTATAGCAAAACAACGTTTGCCGGGTTATCTAGTTATATAATACGTAAATTAAATAACATCTACCTACTTGCAAATTAGGTATAGCTGTTTTTTTAATCTTTTTAATCCTTTCTGTTATTTTTATACATGTCGTCTTCTGTAAACTGATTTGAAAAAACAAGACTTGATAGTTTCGGAAAAAATATTCATCATAATGTGAATGGGCTATTCAAATACTTGTCCATATTGCGCAACGTATTGGGTCCCTTGGAAAACTGCAATAAATATATGGTATAATATCTAACATGATTAACTCAATTATAGATAAACTAATAATTATTATTAAAAAATAAAATTATTAAAATATTATAATAAGTAAAATATAATAAATACTATGGAAGCGACTCTATTTCTTTTGCGAACAATTGGTTAACAATTCGCAAACGTTTGACATATATGAATTTATATATAGCTATCTTCTTTCTACGCATATCTGAGCGTATGTGAGACAAGGACAAAGAGATATTGGCAATATGATTAATTGGTTTTTCAATCAGTAGCTAATAAATAATACGAAATTAAATAAAATATGGTGTTCAGAGGCCAAATATATACCATAATAGGTATTATACTGTTACGTACTCGAGTTCGTAATTGTAAGAAAACACCATTATATTAAATCCGTGTATTTAGTCTACAAATACACAAGACAACACAATGTAATACTAAAATACACTTTACACAATAGTCACTCACTATACTATCACTGAACTTAGAAACACTTCTCGCTTCGCACTGTTCACTTTAAGTATCGCTCTCGATCGCTTGATAAAAACTGCCTTGTGTTTGTCAACACCTCTCTATTTATAGCCAAGGTAAAGTCCTAGCTGGATCCAGAAAAATCTAAATGTATCGGGAAACAATGAATCACTTCTTATCGTAAACATGTTATGAGTCATAAATCCTAGTACACGCTACTTTCCATATATTAGTAAGTCAATGGTCCCCATTCAATACACGTGGTTTTTTTCGTATTTTTTTGCTCAATATTAATAACGGTAACAGGTAGACGCTTAAAATTTTCTCAGAATATTTATTGTATATTACCTTTCAAAATAAATCTATATATATAAAAATCAATTGCTGTTTGTTAGTCTCGCTAAAACACGCGAAAGGCTGGACCGATTTGGCTAACTTTGGTTTTAAAATATTCATCGAGGTTCAGGTTGGGTTTAAGGGGTGAAAAAATGTAGAAAAAAAAAAACGGAAAAGTAGACACAAAGTTGGCAGAACAATGTTTGCCGGGTCAGCTAGTAGTGTATAAAAATCAATTGCTGTTCGTTAGTCTCGCTAAAACTCGAGAACGGCTGAACCGATTTGTCTGATTTTGGTTTTGAATTAATCGTTGAAGTCCAGGGAAGGTTTAAAAGGTGAGAAAATATAGAAAAAATAAAAGAGTAGTTAAAAAGGCAGAACAACGTTTGCCGGGTCAGCTAGTAATTATATATAAAAAAAAATTAAAGCTCCCATACAACAAACGGAATGAATATAAAAGGAATGCTGACATAACATTTGTGCAAATGTACTCAACTTTTTTTTATCTTTCCCGTGTTGATCTGAGTGCTAAGTGTGAGTTTTTCTTTTCGCATTCGATCGTGAGCGCGTTTGGAGTTTACTAGGAATTTGTATGTGATTTGTACAGCGCCACCTAGTGGTAAAAGTGAGAAACCAGTTTACCACTAGGTGGCGCTGTACAAATCACATACAAATTCCTAGTAAACTCCAAACGCGCTCACGATCGAATGCGAAAAGAAAAACTCACACTTAGCCCTCTGATGTAAACTTCAGTAATCGACTCCCTATTTTCTATATCTCCAAAATCCTGCACCAGATCTTCACCAAATAGAAATGGGATCTCACGGGAAATAAACCCTCCCTCCCAAACACAAAATAAATAATTTTCAACATCGGTTTATAAATGACGGAATTCTGAGGTTACAAATATAAATATAAAACATACAGCCGAATTGATAAATCCCTTTTAGGAAGTCGGTTCAAAATCAAGTGCCTTACTATAACTGTAGTATCTTCACACCCGTATCCCCGAAGAGATTAGCAGAGGTACAAGAATGCACCCACGATTAACCCAAGATGGACTAAGTCCCACGATGTGATAGGTGGCCAACCTACCACCAACCGGCAACTTTTTCCAATCTTCACGCCCGTATCCCCGAAGAATTTGGCAGAGGTACAAGAATGCACCCACGATTAACCTCAGATACTTAGTCCCACCCACGATGTGATAGGTGGCCAACCTACCGCCAAACGGCAACTTTTTCCAATCTTCACGCCCGTATCCCCGAAGAGTTTGGCAGAGGTACAAGAATGCACCCACGATCAACCTCAGATACTTAGTCCCACGATGTGATAGGTGGCCAACCTACCGCCAACAGGCAACTTTTTCCAATCTTTTCGTAAAAGGCAAGAGGAAATTAATATGTGTCACTAACATCGTGACTTCTAAGTAGAGTAGCAACCGTTTGATCGAGTTTCGATACCATCACATTGGGTCCGATTAACGTAAAAATAATGTGTAAACGGTTGACCCTGCAGGCCATCCCTGAAACTTCCCGCTTGATAAATCCCAAACAAATTGAACGATTTTGATGCGGTTAGCGGTATTTAACGAAGTTTTTAAAGAATAAAAACTAATAAGATTTTTAAGTCAATCGGTGAAATAATCTGAAAGTTATTTCATAAATATTAAATAACTTTGCTAAAAACAACGTAATTTGAATATTAGAAAAGCTGTAACGTTTGAAAATTAAATTCGATTTTTATTTTTGAAACGGCATTTGATGTAGTTTTTTTAACTTCCCGCTACGTAGTACGTAACGTACGTAGATAGGAAGTTACAGTACCCGGCGATAAATATTGCACATCGACCTTTGGAAAGAGACAATCGGCTAATTTCGGCTTCGTAGAGCGTTATCTCTGTCGCACAAAATACAAACAGTCCGGTACCTATTAGGAGCTGTTAAAACAAGTGATTTGCTTCTTTTGATATTTTTATTCTTTGTATAAAATACACTAATTTTTCTATAAGTGATGGCTTTAGGTTGGGGTAAAATAAAATAAAAAAACATTTTTACATTATGTTTACGTATTTAATTATTTTGGAACATTACAGCTTTAGTGTACATAATAAACACCATTATACCTATTGCTAAAATGAGACATTGCAATAAAAATAATAATAATTTTAATTCTCAATTACTTCCATTTCACTATCTGTGCTCTCAAAGAGGTCAATATCACTGTCACTATCAGCCGTATTTATTACTAATCTATCAGTGTAATTGTCTAAACTGTGTTGAATGCTTCTATATTCATTCTCACATTTGATTGCATGATCGCAAACCTTTTTCCACTCTTCAGCGCCGATCATGTTTACTTTTTCAGTCAATAATGTTTTTACTGTAGTTAAGTTCATACCCACATTTCTAGAGGCTACATAGCCTTTCAGTTGAGACCACATATTTTCAATTGGATTAATAGTTATCGACAATTATAGTTATCGACAACGCACCCTATCACAACAAGTATGTTGAGAGACCCCCCAACTCAAACACCATTAAACGGGAAATGATCAACTGGTTAAACAGACATGAAATTCCAGTTGATCCAAAATTAACAAAAACCCAGATTTACGCTATTATATGTCAGCACAAGGAGAGGTATACAGAGTTTTCTGTGGAGAAAATACTTGCCGAACATGGGCACACTGTGTTGCGATTGCCACCATATCATCCGGATTTAAATCCAATTGAAAATATATGGTCTCAACTGAAAGGCTATGTAGCCTCTAGAAATGTGGGTATGAACTTAACTACAGTAAAAACATTATTGACTGAAAAAGTAAACATGATCGGCGCTGAAGAGTGGAAAAAGGTTTGCGATCATGCAATCAAATGTGAGAATGAATATAGAAGCATTCAACACAGTTTAGACAATTACACTGATAGATTAGTAATAAATACGGCTGATAGTGACAGTGATATTGACCTCTTTGAGAGCACAGATAGTGAAATGGAAGTAATTGAGAATTAGAATTATTATTATTTTTATTGCAATGTCTCATTTTAGCAATAGGTATAATGGTGTTTATTATGTACACTAAAGCTGTAATGTTCCAAAATAATTAAATACGTAAACATAATGTAAAAATGTTTTTTTATTTTATTTTACCCCAACCTAAAGCCATCACTTATAGAAAAATTAGTGTATTTTATACAAAGAATAAAAATATCAAAAGAAGCAAATCATACTTGTTTTAACAGCTCCTAATAGGTACCGGACTGTTTGTATTTTGTGCGACAGAGATAACGCTCTACGAAGCCGAAATTAGCCGATTGTCTCTTTCCAAAGGTCGATGTGCAATATTTATCGCCGGGTACTGTACTGAATTTGCCCCGATTTTCGAAAATCGAGTTTTCACCAGAGTGCTAAGTGTGAGTTTTTCTTTTCGCATTCGATCGTGAGCGCGTTTGGAGTTTACTAGGAATTTGTATGTAATTTGTACAGCGCCACCTAGTGGTAAACGTGAGAAACCAGTTTACCACTAGGTGGCGCTGTACAAATCACATACAAAATTCCTAGTAAACTCGAAACGCGCTCACGATCGAATGCGAAAAGAAAAACTCACACTTAGCACTCTGATCTCCATGTTTTGACGTCCTAGGAATCTTTTCCGAATATTTTCGCGATGACGTCAGTATGTCTATATGTATGTGTGTGTGAGTAAGTGTGTGTGTGTGTGTGTGTATGTATGTAAACATCCCATAACTTTGAACGGTTGTTGTGAAATTTTAAGTTTCAAGAAGATATAAAATAAATATTCACCGGACAAATTACACTTACTGATCAAAGCAAGCTAACTATTTGACCAAAGTAAGCAAATTATTTGCTTGCGTTATGGGTGTTAGTCAACGATACTAATACATAGAAATAATATATAATATGAATATTAGAATATATTTAATCAACACCCAAACCCGGAAATACAAACATATATGCTCATCACATAAATGCTTTTCTCCGTCGGGGATCGAACACAAGCCCCGTCGATTGGCATTATTTGGTAGTATTTTATGGATATTAATACATAAATTTTCAAAATATTTGTTTGATTTAAGGGGAAGGTGCTCAATTTTAGTACTAAAATGAGGCTTTTTATACTACGATATTTTTCTTATCTTAATAAAAATAATTATTTTTTTATTTTTTTCGTAATGTCCTCGACCTACCTGTATACATCTTTCGGGCCGGACAGGGTTTTCTTTACATTCTGTATATTTATCGTCGCGTTAGAAATAGAAAATCTTTGAACTGGTGATGAATAGAAATATTTTTTTTGTGTTTGCTATAAAATATATTTATTAGTTCGATTAAATTTTATAATAAAAACTAAATAAATATTTTTAATTCTTAAACTTTGTGTACAATCATTTGAAATTTATTATATTCAGAGGGTCTTAGTTTTTGTGACGAAATATTTCTAGAGGGGTCACAGAAATTGTGTCACAGCGTGACAATAGGGCGGGGAGGAGAGACAAAAAAAAGCTGATTTTAGCATGACATACTTGATGAACGGCTCCTTATATGGAAACAATTTAATTCCCAGACAGTAGGTATTCATTTGTAGACTATTTCTAGACGTTTACGTCTAGACGTCTATCTTAGATCTACCGGACGAGATAATTTAAATATTTGCCGTAACATCAATAAAAATACGACAGTCATGGAAGGTTTTGAGGTCAGGTAAAAATATCTGGCATACATTAAGCATCGAGTGCATCAGATATTGTTATTATGTTAAATGAATATGAAAAAGTGGAAAAGTGTGTCAGATACAACATTTGAAATAATCAAACAGTTAGGCATAAAACTGTTAACCTGTTAATCATGAATTAACGAAGTTAACATTTCGATGAAGTAATTATCTTTAAAGTTATCTTTAACAATGGTTAACGTACACAATAACTTTCATTAACTTTAAATATTGTTAACGGACTTAATAACTTACGTTAACTTTTCACACGTTCGTCAATCGTTAAGCGGCGTCTTCATCTACATTGCGTAATAACCAATTTGACAAGAAGGCTCTTTTGGGTTATTCATAGGTTGTCACGCGCAGGCGCGACCCAGACGCTAACAGGCGCTAACAGAAGCGTGAAATGAAAGTTAACTGCTAAGATATTTGTTTGATAAATTTCTTTTGATTTGTTGAGACAGACCTGTTTACAGTTTTATATGTAGCCTGCGATTGCTCACAATAACTTGGTTTGTTTTATAATTTCTATTAAGACTTAGCTTTTTTTCGAAATGAACTTAAGCAGTTGGTCCAAATGACCGCTACTGCGAAATCGCGCTTTTGGGGCGAGCAAAGTGCTCAGCCAGAATTTAAGTGGGCTAAGAGCCCGCCCTAAGGGTGTCTCCTGTGAGACCGAACCTCGGCTTACGATTAACATTTACCGTTAATTTTCGGTAAATCTTCTGATATGTAAAGCTTTAATAAAGCGTTAAAATAATTAAAGGAGCACAGCGATGCATAACATATATCCTAGTCACGTGCGTTTCATAATGTCTAATTCATACGTGAACGGATTTGCCTTTTGTTTAGCAGGTCATGTTGATCAAATAGTATATTATTAACTAATAATACGCAATACTATAACCGCTTGAATTGTAAATCAAACCGTGGTTTCATGAAATAAGCCGAGCAAGCAGAATATTTTGCCAACGAGCAACATCACAAACTTCACTATGTTATTAAGTGATAGGACTACTCCGTAAGCTATATCCTCATATAGCTTTCATTGTATAGCTTTATCTGGGTGGCTGCCAGGGTCTGTAAAACGGGCACGAGTGAATGCACGTGACAACTACTGGCATGTCAGCAGCCAAAGAAGATGTCACCGTTGCATGCAAGTTTAATTTGCAAATGTAACTGTGTGCAAGTTACTTCTACATGCCATAAACTAACATGCATGAAACTATTTTCTTTTTACAGGCATGTGTATTCCTGGCCTTACTCCTTTTCCCATCCGTGCAAAAAGTCGAAGGCAAGACAGTGAAGATAAGAAATCAAAATATTATGCTAGGTTTACACATTCGCACGAATAGCGAGGCGAATAGCGAGCTCCTGTTTACACATTCGTGTTGCTATTCGCCTCGTGCCTCACTTTGCGATTCGCGCGCTCAAGTCCCGTTTACACATTCGTAGGAATAGCGAGGCGAGTAGCGAGGCGAATAGCAACACGAATGTGTAAATAGTGAGCTCGTTATTCGCCTAGTGCCTCACCTCGCGAATCGCGAGCTCGCGTCATATTAAATATCATGTATTTGAACTTATTTTTAGTAAAAAATCGCAGTTATTGTTAAAAAAACAATACACCGTCTGTTTTTTTCACTGCGGCACAGTCACGACTAGAGGTGGCCGTTTTTAATAAAACGCTGTTTACCAACGATGTGTAATTGCTGGCGGCATCCGATGCCGAAATGTTCAACAAAGGATGGGAGTGACACCATTCAAAGCGATGACAGTACACAATTTTAGCTAACTAAATAAATTTTAATTTTTGATTATAATTTTTATAATTTTCGGTGGAAAAATTACACAAATTGATCTAACCACAAAATAAGCAAATTATTTGCTTGTGTTATGGATGCTAGTCAACAATGCTAATACATAGAAATAAATATATGAATACTGTAACATACATAAAAGACACAAATCCAGAAATACAAACATTTATGTTCATCACACAAATGTTTGTCCCCATAGAGAATCGAACCCGAGCCCTCTCGATTTGTAGTTAGGTTCGCTAACCACTCGACTAACGGGGCGGTCGAATGAAAAAATAAAAAACTTTATATTTCATGTTTTGCCTATTTATTTACATTTACTCTTATTAATTCTCATAAATGTTTTTACATTGAAGTAGGTACGAGAGTGTTATAACGTTTATAAATACGCCAAACTATAAACATTAAAAATGATTTTGATGATGAAATTGATGTTCCCCGGCCAGTACATAAGTTGGATGTCTCACACCGGTTTCGGAAACAACGGTGTTGCCAATGGGTGACATTAGCGTAACAACGATTTGCATCGATGTTAAAAAATAACAAAAACGCCCATTGCTAGTCGCGACGGTCTGCATGCCGAGATCGAGGCGCTTATTCGTCCGTTTGTATGAAGATGGAATACTGTATAAATTATATTACCGTGACGCCGAGGACTATAGCGTGCATGACACACGTCCTTCATGTTCGTGTGTAAATATCAAAATGAAGCACTCACAAATGTGTGAACAGCCACTTCGCGACGGTACTCGACGAATGTTTCGTCGAGTGACGAGGCGAATAACGAACTCGAATGTTTAAACGCGGGGTTACAATCAGTGAAAGACGATAAACACATACTACAGCGCCCGTCACTCAATCATAACAGGTCTTCACACTCAAGCCGGTGATTTTAAATTCCGCATAGCAGCGGCCGCACGCGCTGCCTGTGTATAATGGTTAAGTTTCTAAAATTTAGCATAGATAATATTTATTGTGTTTTTGTGTCGTTTAAAAAGCAAACATGCAGGTAAGGCTTAAAATAGCTTTTACTATATTTTATTTTATAATATTAAAAGCAGATAAAATAGAACCTAATCTTTAAAGCTTTTAGGTTTGTTCGAGATATTTTCAATTTGAAATAGATTTTTTTTCGAGTGTATCTCATTTTCTTTATATTCTTTTTATCGAATTGAGAATAACGTTTTTAGCAGTAATTTAGATTATAAATTAAAGGATGACTTGTATATATACAATATTTTTTGAATATTGAATTTATCTGGTTCTCATGATTAATACCGCTAAATTGTAAAGTTATGGTAGGTAATTCCTGAGATTCTCAGTGGCTTTTACTAGAGATGTGCCGGATCGTTAAAATACTAGATTCGCGGATACGGATACGGATCATTGCTGTTAAGATCCGCGAATACGGATACGGATCTTAACTTTTTTACAATTATTTTATTACTCAGGCATTTAAATACTACAAATATTTCATGATAATACCATTAATATTTTATAATATTCTATAATTATTATTTCGTTATGTTTATAGCTCCGGTCCGGGTTCCTTTAAAGAATAGGCCAACTGACATTCTGCCAAGCAGGTCGTAAAAGGCGACTATATTTCTTCAATATCTCGGCCGGGTATTACCTTACATCGGCCTTATCTATTCCTGCCGCAATAGCGACAATGCTTGTCATTGTCGTGTTCCTGTCTGGAGGGAAAGGTAGCCGGTAGACTTATGCATATGGCAATGCTATCCCGTCACACAGATAGCAACATACCATTACCATATTTGGTGCCTATATGCGATGGTTTCTCTTTCTATCAGGAGAGCCATCTGCTTGTTGCTGTCTAATGAGGAATTGTATAAAAAACTGGCCAAGTGCGAGTCGGACTTGTGCACAAAGAATTCCGTTACACCATTTATATAACACGGCAAAAAAATCACGTTTGCTGTTTGGGGGCCTCTCTTAAATATTTATTTTATATTCATTTAATTGTTTGTTTTAAGATTGAATATAGATTTAAATATTCTGTAAATATTTTAAGCGTCTAATAGTTGTCGTTATTACGATCGAGAAACAAATTGCAAAAACATCAACTTTGTTGTATGGGATAATATTACCCCACAAATATTTTTTTAATCTGTTTTTAGTATTTTTTTTGTTTTATAACGTAAATACATCATTTGTGAAAATTTCAACTCTCTAACTATCCACGGTTCATGAGATACAGACAGATGAACAGATAGACAGACAGGCGGACGGACAGCGGTGTCTTAGTAATAGTTTCCCGTTTTACCCTTTTAGGTACGGATCCCTAAAACGCATATATTTGTGATTGATATAATTTTTAAGAACTTTAAGTACTTCGTTTCCACACACCATTTCAAGAAGAATTAGTAACTCAGTTCAAATCATGTTTAGATATTTGATTTTTGCAAATCTAAACCAGATATGATCCTACGAAATAAGAAATATTTTAAATGGAATTTAAAAGAATTTTACGCTTTATTTAGAATTTTGCACATGTGATGAATTCTAATAATACAAAAGATCCGTTCAAGATCCGCCGGAAAAGTAACGGATACGGATGCGGATATCCGGCACATCACTACTTTTTACTTCCAACTTCCAAAACATGACATTTCTATATTATTTATTTTACTTTTTTTTATAGTATAAGACAGCAAACAAGCAGATGGGTATCCTGATGGTGATAGTATGTAGCCTATATGTTGACCAAACCTGTTAGTAATATTCATACAAAATTTGTAGTAAATTCATGCAGTACTTTTTGAGTTTACCCCGGACATACATACAGACAAACAGACAAAAATTTTAAAAATTATATTTTTGGCTTCGATATCGATTATAAATCACGCCCCAAGTATTCTTTAAAAAAAATTCAATGTACAGTTTTGACTTTCCTACGATTTTATTATATGTATATAGATTAAACTTTGTAGTGAATAATGACAGTTGTAATTAAAAATTAACAACCATTTATCTGTAAAATTTACTAACTTTAAACCATTTCTAAAGTGTGACTTTGAAAATATTATTTTAATTAAATTATTTAGTAAAGTAAAAAGTTTAAAGAAAAAACATTGCATGCCATGGAGTGGTGAAATAGAAGGAATTCAAATGATATTATAATAACCCTAAAATGTAACCCTATTTCGAGCAGTAGGTACATGATATTAATTATATTTACTAGAAAGCTAATCTGTTCTGACTAAAAGGGAGTAATGGTTTGCCGGCTTTTAGGGCGGGCAAACCGGCTAATCGCCTAATGATATAAAAAAAAAAATATTTATTATTTTCTGTAGGTACTTTTGGATTTATATGACATCCAGTAGGTAATGTAATATCACAATGATAGTGAAATGCTGATATTTTTTGAGATAAAAGATTATGTATTTAAAAAAATATATATCGTGTTAATGTGGAGTCCTAATCTATTGCATATTAAACGTGATAACCATTTATCAATATTTATGCACTTATATTGCATGTACGAGTATGTACATGACTATTTACATTATAATAATACATTAGACATTCTCAAACATTACTAATTAAGCCATCATAAAATAATAATAATTTATTTCTTTCAACTTAACCTTTTTTAACATTAATCAGTGGTGAGGGCAATCCTTTTAAGTATGTAAATACCTGTGTTAGGAGGCCCCGCCCCAGAATCGAACTCGGGGCCTCATGTGGTCAACGCCAACGCCAGACCACTAGACGACAGAGGCGATTTGCTGCTAATAAACGTAATAAACGTAAGCTGAATTTAATTGTCGTCAGTTGAGTTTATTGGCAGTTGAATTTATTGGTCAGCCGTGTGTGTTTATTGTATTGCATGACTACAAAAATCTCGAGAAAGTAACAGATGTGACCTACTTTTTATAAATAAATATGCATTTATCAGTTACGATTGCAGAATGCATTCGTGTCCTAAATTTTTATATGTAGTGAGTTATTGTGTGTATTTTCTCTTCACATCCTCTGTGATGAATTTCTTAACTAATATAACATCGATATTTAGAGGAGTTATTACATTATGTATTACACAGTTTAGACATGATTACACTGGCAGCCTACTTATACATTTTTTTACTAAAATTCAGTGTTTATAGTATCTTCACGCCCATATCCCCGAAGAGGTAGGCAGAGGTACAACAAGTGCACCCACGATTAGCCGAAGATACTTGATCCCACAAATGTGATAGGTGACAAGCCTATCGCCAACCGGGCACTTTCCAATCCCGGGCAACTTTGTGTTTCTCAGAAAACTGAAAAAACACTTTTTTTTATGTGCCCGACCCGGGAATCGAACCCGGGACCTCATGTGGTCGACGCCAACGCTGGACCACTAGACCACAGAGGCGATCTGTTTCGCGAATTCAGTGTTTATATTGATAATTATTTCTTATTTGTCACTTCGACGACTTCGACTCTTCAGATACCTCCGCCACAAGGATAGCATCGCATCAGTTAACATATTTGGTATCTATAGACGATGGTTGTCTCTTTCCATCAGGAGAGCCATCTGCTTGTTTGTTATCTTATAATATAAAAAAAAGTTGGTTTGCAAGTTTTAGCCATTAAATCTATATTAATCTATATTAATTATTATTATTATTATATTATAAATGCGAAAGTTTGGATGGATGTTTGTTACTCAATCACGCAAAAACTACTGAACGGGTTTGAATGTTTGGCACACAGGTAGACGATGACCTGACATAGCACATAGGCTACTTTGTATCAAGGAAAAATTAGATGATCCCGCGGGATTCGCCAAAACTTTTATAATTTAGCGGGCTGCACGCGGCAGCTAGTAATAAAATACCTATATTGTTAGACTTATATCTGTTTGATAATTATCGGATAATTATCATGATAATTACGGAGCACATTAATTTAATTTCAAGCTCTGCTAAAATCCTCGCGAACGATAAGTTATGTAATATGTAGGTATAAATAATTACATACATAATAAGTAGGCACCACAGGCCAGCAAGTACTTATAAATTGAGAAGTGCGTGTCATTAGTAGGTACAGATAAAGAAAGTAAAAAAAAACCGGAACGAACACTGCTTTTAGTGAATTTAACGCATGACCAGTGAAAGTAGAAAGAAACTCAAACTTTCGCTTTCAAACTTATATGTAACTAGCTGTGCCCGCGACTTCATTCGCGTGGAAAATATTCTAAAATAAAAACCCGCATAGTTCCCGTTTCCGCGGGATTTCCGGGATAAGAACTATCCTATGTCCTTTCTTGGGTCTCAAACTATATTTGTACCAAATTTTATCCAAATCGGTTTAGTGGTTTGGCCGTGAAAGCGTAACAGACAGACAGACAGAGTTACTTTCGCATTTATAATATTAGTATGGATCGAAAAGCAGATATAATATGATTTAAGCTCCGTATACAGGGTATAACAAAAATAAGCACTAACTTTCAAGGGTATACGTGTACATGAACTAAACAAACACCTGGTAAAATATTATACCAAAAGGCACACATTTTTTGTTTCATATAAATTTAGTAAAATAAGAAATTAAAGTTTATTTTCACACCCCTACCTTGAAGATGGAAGTGATGTGACGTCAGCAACACGTTGAATGAATAGCGTGACGCACACATAGACATGAAGAATACCGCGTACTTGTACTTACACACATTTAATAAGCAATTTTTTACATATCACTTTCGTCACTGATTAATTATTATACATTAATCCAAATTCACTATTTACAGGCAATAATAAAACAACACTGTCTTCAAATTAATTTATAAGTAAGGTTCAAAATGACCACCACCCTTCTCAATGCAAAGAGCAGTTCTGCGTAACATTGATAACCTTACATTATGCAACATATGTGGGGTTATGGACCTAAATGCTGCATTAATTTTACCTTCCATCTCTTCACGTGTATGACATTCCACAGAGTAAACTTTATTTTTCACATAACCACATAAAAAGTAGTCTAGGCACGTGAGATCTGGAGAACGAGGTGGCCAAGGCACCGGGCCACTTCGACCTATCCACTCTGCAAATCGATCGTTTAAATAATCACGCACAGGGCGTGCAAAGTGAGCGGGTGCTCCATCGTGCTGAAAAATTATATTACGATATACATTCAGTGGAAGATTTTCCAGATGTTCTTCTAAATCCTCTCTCAGGTGTTGTAGGTACCTTTGAGCGTTAAGACCCTGAGGTAAAATAGTCGGCCCCAAAACATAGTCCCCAACGATGCCTGCCCAGACATTAATTCTCCACTGGTGCTGAAAGCTACTTTCACTCGAGGCATGCGGGTTATTATGTGCCCACACATGCTCGTTGTGCAAATTGAGCACACCATTTCTTGTGAAAGAAGCCTCATCTGTCCATAAAATATTAAAAGCAAATTCGGGATTTGCTTCAGCACGGTTCTGGTACCACCTACAAAAGTCCATTCTGGGCATATGGTCTGCAAGTCCTATCTCCTGAGTCCTTGAAAAATGGTAGGGATGTCGTCCATCATCCTGCAGAGTACGCCACACCACCATATGGTTTACATTTAACATAGCACTGCATCGGCGTGTGCTGGTCCGAGGATTCTCGTCAAAATGATTTAGAATCCGAGTCTCAATAGCAGTACCTACTCTTGAATTAGGACGTCCAACGTTTCGTTCGCGGTGGAAGGAACCAGTACGCTGAAGTCGTAAACACATGTTACGGAATACTGAGTACGGAGGTAAATGACGTTGTTCTGCTGGTGGCCTTCCATCAATAAACCGTTGTCGGTAAATCTCCCTCGCTTCATTAATGCTACCATTCCTAGCAGCACCAACACATAGCATCATTTCGTAAAATTCACTATTAGTGTAAAGGTGACGGTCATTATTATTTCTACGTGGCATTTTTAAAATCGCGATTTCCAATCAATGGGTATTAAGTAAGATTCATAAAAAATCGGCAATAATAGCAATAGTTACGCTCTCCAAAGACAAACGGCAACTGAATAAAAAAATAAAAATTCCTTTACAATTATCTAGGTACTTTTCCGAACTAATTAGGGTTCAGTGAAACAAATTTAAAAATAATCTTCTTCATCTTAGAGTTTATTCCGGTTATTCTCCACGCTTGCGCTAGGAACGAGTTTGAGTTTGCCGTAGCGACTGTCGTCTAACCTCCGAACCTCTCTGGAGGAAGCCGGTGCCAGGACCTCTTTCATTGTACAGCAGTCAGGTTGTCTTGGGTCCCGAAGGTGGTGGTGGGACCCCTTGCACCATAAATAAAAAAAAAAACAGTAGCAGTCGTGGGACTGCCGATAGAAGTGAAAACGGAACTATTAAGTTGAGAGTAATTAAAACTATATGCAAAACATAGCTATAGATATACTATTATCATTAGCATGTCGGTGACGCGAAACGAGGATTTTACCCTCTACCAAAACGCTCAACGCGCCTAAAGAAGTTTTCACTTCAAAAATCATTTCCCGTGTTAGTTTGAGTGCCTTAAGAAGAATTACCCTCCATTCTACCAGGCGAACTGAGAATCGAACCCAGTACCTTACGAAGAAACGCCTAAACCGGCATCACTCTTATCATAAAAGTGACAAAAATGTTGACTAAAACTATACGGAACTACATATTAGTATGATTTTACATAAAAACAAAATGGCAGAAAAAAGGAGTGTCTTGTCTCTTTCCGAAAGTGGTCTTTTCGCCAATCAAAGCGTTTCGTTGCACTTTGTATAAGCCGCAAAACACGTGTAAGTTCTAAAGGCCTGTACAAACGACCGGCGGCGGCTTTAAAGTTAACTTAATACTTTTTCATTTCCAGTATGATAAACAATATTTTGATGAAAAAGATTAATTTTTCTGAATGAATGAACAGGTTGATATGTAATCCCGGCAATCGCTAAAATTAGCAATAGTTTTCGTTGGTTTCGCTTGCGTGGTTTATTTTTGACATTCACAAAAAACTCTAACCACGCGTGCGAAGCCGCGAGCAACGGCTAGTATTTTATAAAATCTTTGATCTAAAATGTAATCAAAAAAACGTAGTCAAAAATTATCTTTTTCCTGAAATAACTACTACTTAGAAAGGTCTTGCCAATTTCTCCCGTGAAACAGCTTTGCTGTGTTTCGGAGAGAAGGGCAAGACAGGCACTGTAATTACTGGCACCGAGACTTAACATCTTATGTCTCTAACACATGAATGGAATACCTGGGCTAGTTCCAGCCCAGGTATCCCATTTTTGTTCATTAGCGACGTCGACCACTTACCATCAGGTGGCACGTCTGCTAGTTTGCCTATCTCAATAACATAAAAAAAGGTAAGAAGAGGCGCACCTAAAACAAACTTTAGGTAGGTACTAAGTTCCATCAGCCATGTAGTGATAGTGACAAACGAGCCTATCAACTCACCGGGAACATTCCGATTCTTGACATTTTTTTAGCAGTGCTAGCCATGTCAAATTTCATATGTAACGAAAATTAATTTGCGCAATTAAAATTCCCGCGGAAAATATTCAGTAGTGTGTGTGAGCAAGGCCTTAAGTCGGGCGCTTGGTTGAGACCGCGTTGCGCCGCGTTGAGACGCCTAGCGCGATGTCGGTAATACTTCAAATCAAAGGACTTCTAGGCTAATCAATGCGTAGGTTTATTTGTCAAAAATGCTTATAAAAGGTTGTGTTGTGTCTTAATTCTTAATGATAATGCATATTTATTTTGCGAAGTGTCGTGTTATCAACGAGAAAGTTTTACTAAGTTTTTAGAATTGTGTGTAAAAAAAGTGATAATAGCTATGATTTACCTGCTCAAAAACTAATTACCTATTTAGACACCTTGTTATGTGAAGTTAGAAGCAAACAGGGTAGGTACTAGAGGTAAGTATTATGCCATTAAAACAGTTTGTAAGTTGAAACCATGCCAGATAATATATTGTAAAATGCCTATGAATCACGGAATAGATTTAGGTACCTACACTGAAAACACATGTGAATAGTTGACTTTGAAGGTGGATATTGTGTGATGAAGTAATTTATGTAATGTGTTTTCATAACAAAAAGATACCTTAATTAGTTATATTGGATTATTTGCCACGATTGTTTTAGAATGTATGTACCAAACTAATAGTTTCACTCAGAGTTAGAAATAATAATCCAGGTCACAATAAATTTTAGGTACACAGCTGATATAATTTTGTTGCCAGGCGGGAGATTTTCCTGCATGAAATGCCTAATAGCCGCAGGTTTGCCTTACGTAAACTAGGTATGAGACTACTAGGTAGGTATTTACGATTAATAAAATTTTATGAGATTTTTTTTATTGAATATGAGTATAGTAATTAATAATTATTTTAATATGATCGTAATATGCTATCGAGTGACACCAATAGTCGGACAGTGTTTTTTTTAACATAATGTAATAATTATGGCTATCAAAACCCAGTTAAGTTACCTATGAATCAAATTGTCCAGCCTGGTAATCAAACTAAGGACCCTCATGGGTTTATTCCAACATCAGTCCTGGTAGAAAAAAATATAAAAAAACTCTTTAAATAATATCTACATTATTTACTCTGTCAAGTAATTAGTACTTTGTTGTGCGTCTAGCAGTTCATTGACATCTATCATATGATTGTGACCTTTCATAGCTGCGTAAACCGTGCGCGTACGTTACTGCGTGCTATACTTCAGGGCTGCCACAGATCATTTTGAAAAAAAACTTTGACATTCATTTTCTCAGAAATTTCATAGTTTTTATTTATTAAAAATGTATAATTAAAGAGCTAACCACACATCCTGAACGCTCCTTCAGTATTAGTGCTTATTTTTGTTATACCCTGTATATCTATACATACATAAAATAAAATCGTAGGAAAGTATGTGTATGTCCGGGGTAAACTCAAAAAGTCCTGCATGGATTTACTTCAAATTTTGCATGAATATTACTAACAGGTCGGGTCAACATATAGGCTACATATTATCACGCTTTGACTTACGGGGGAGGAGCTGTGCGGAGTATACGGAATAAACGAACTCCGCACGGACGAAGTCGCGGGCAACAGCTAGTATTGAATATTTTGGTCGGGTACTAGATACCCCGTACTTGACCACTTTATGGTTACAACCATAGTAACAACTTGAAGGTGCTTGGGACCTTGCAGATTTTGTAAGAGCCCAAATCTATAAGGTCCCGCTTATGGACTTATTCCTATTATGAAAACCAAAAGGTGTAAGGCAGAGAGTATTAACTCTGAAAGGCTATGCCAGAGTACCACGAGTCCGCGCAAACAAAAGCAATAAACATAAATGTGTAACATTATTTAATGCCTAATTTCAGAAATTAAAATTGGTGGCGTTGCTGATTATCCTGCTTGGCGTTAGTATAAATTATGGAGTTAGAAGACTTCAACAAGCACCCGATTTACCAAAGTTCGATCTTGACAGATGGTGGGGCGACGGCACTAGACCAAAAGAAGAAAATAAAAAGATTTATCCGTTTAAAATAGTGTTTAATGATACGGTGAGAATTAAGACTATTTATGTCATATATTATAATACCAACCCACTTATATGTAAGGCAGCACATTTCGTGCATTACAGACGAGATAACGTTGTCCAATATGAGATATACCTTTTCATCCACACACGGTTAAGATACTATAATATTTTATCTTAAGATGCCCTAATATAAAGTATTATAGTATCTTAAGGTATCACACATGATTATCATACGATAATATTAATTTTTTCATTTTATCACGAGACTGCGTCGTTGCCACACGTATTATTTGTAAGAGTTCTATATACAGGTTGATTAACTATGAGTGATACGGCCTTACTGTCAGGTGACATATTGCTCCGAATTTTGCAAAAACTTCATAAGTGATGAGTTAGGTGTGCAAAAACATTCTAACAAAGAAATATTTTAAAACAAATTATTTTCATTCTAATTGGTATATTTTTTATTTAGATTTCCATCAGATCATGTTACCATGAATTAAAATAAGGTGTAAAATTACTAACACGAATTAAATATATATATATATATATATATATATATATATATATATATATATATATATATATGAATATTATATTTTAATACTTTTTAGCCTATTTTGGACAAAGACAAAACAAACCCACAAAAATCGCAACAAAATTGTAAGCGGTGTAACTAACACGACTTTATATATATATATATATATATATATATATATATATATATATATATATATATATATATATTCTCAGTTGGAACGCATAGTAATTATTATATTATACTAGATGCGCCGTGCAGCCCGCTGCATTATAAAAGTTTTTGGTGAATCCCGATCACCAAATTTTTCGGGATAAAACGTTGCCTATGTGCTATTCCAGGTCATCGTCTACCTATATGCCAAATTACATTCAAATCCGTTCAATAGTTTTCGCGTGATTGAGTAAACAACATCCATCCATCCAAACATTCAAACATCCCAACTTTCGCATTTATAATATTATAATATGTGTGGAATGAAATAGATTAATTTGCGTTTGCCATATTGATTGTTGTAATTGGGTAAGGATAATTTGGATTTTATCATATTTCTAGTTCGTAATTGATTATGGTCATAATGCTCTTGTATTTTTAATTTTTCGTCAAAAAAGTTTTTTACCAAAAGTGTTTTATAAACTTTCTCGTGCACTGGAATAATTTTGCAGAATTTAAATAATTGTGAGTAGTCTTTTTCGAATTTTTTTAAATATTTTTTGGTACTGTTTGCTTTAAACATCTAAACTGTAATGAATAAATTTTGTCCAAATTACTCTTGTAGGTCCTCCCATAACGAGACAAGCCATATGCTATAGTTTGTTCTACCAAGGAAGTATATAACAATAAAATTGTGAATGGTATTTTCCACTTTATTACAGAAAATTTTGCCAACAGACTTCGAAGTTTATCACACACATGATTGATGTGATGTTTCCAATTTAGGCGATTGTCAATGATAAATACTAGATATTTTGCCTTTCCACTACGTCAATGTTTTCACAGTCACAAGGAATCGACCTATTTTCTTTAACATTTTTATAAACGCATTTGTGGTTATGAAGTATTAACCTAGGTTTATAGCAACTTTATTGTGGCTTGTGCTTATGTACATCACTTTTCTTTTGTTGCTGTTTAATAAAAGTCCCATATCATGTGACCATTAAACCAGAACGTTAAAGTTAGTTTGCAATTTAATTAAAGCTTCTTCAGCAGTTTTAACAGCTGCTAACAAGCAGGTGTCATCTGCAAATTGATAAATATCACAACTCTTAATAAGTTCTGGCAAGTTTCTGACATATGTCAAGTAGTGTAAAGGTATAAAGTAAACGTTACGATTGTCTCTACATTAGAAATATAAAACGAAACGTGTTAGCTACAGTAGACAAGGGGAGATAATGGCTTCTACAACGACGTAATTAGTCGACGCTAGGTTCATTAGAACCTCGGTCCGGATTCGGACTTCGGTCCAACAATAACTTTTTATTTAAATTATACAGTTGAACAAAATAAAATCAGAATATTCTAAATAATTTTAATACCCTGTGTTGACCCGGGCTCCTTTCGAATAATAGATTAATGACCAAATTGCACTAACATTGCTTTAGCTTAGGAACATCCTAAGTAATATGTTATCATTTTGTCTCAAATGAAAAGAATGAGACAGCATGTTACTAAAGACTGTCCTAAACTAAGACAAGGTTGGTGCAATTAGCCATATCTGCCTTAGAGCTAGGCGTCTCGTAAAAGGCGAGATAAGGCGACGTGGCACTAACATCGTGACTATGAACTAGGTAGAATTCTGCAACGTATCGACCAGGTCTGGTACCACCGCTTTACCTATTTCAACCGCAATGCAGCGTCGGTGCTCGTTGCTGTCAAGTATGCGATTCTCTTCAAAATATAGAACCAAATCTCGAAAGTAAATAAAAACACTTCATCGATGTATATTAATGTCTCGTTCAACATGCCGTTACTTTACTTTCTATTTATTATACGGTAAATGGTCTAAGAAATCTATCGTATTTTATATTAATATAGTTGTTCAAGACTCAAATGTAACGGACAAGCGACCTACATATTTAAACCTTAACTAGCGATCGCCCTTTAGTCGAAATTCGATGGTAATTCAATTGATTACGACTATAATATTTGATCTTAAGATGCCTTAATATAATATATCTTAAAGCAAATTTCAGAAATCGCTCACCATACAAATCGTATGAACCATCACACACGACTAAGATAATATATATTTTACCTCTAGTATCTTAAGATACCGAACGACTTAGAAATATATATTTCATGCGAAGAAATATATATTTCATATCTTAAGATATGAGCTTAAGGTACGAAATATATATTTCTTCGTATCTTAATATAAATACAGAATGTTTTTATTTTGGGATATGCGCGGTTACAGTGCCTCATAATCTATATTATCTATCTATATTAATATTATAAATGCGAAAGTTGGGATGTTTGGATGGATGGATGTTGGTTACTCAATCACGCAAAAACTACTGAACGGATTTGAATGTAATTTGGCACATAGGTAGAGGATGACCTGGAATAGCACATATGCAACGTTTTATCTTGAAAAGTTAGGTGATCCCGCGGGATTCACCAAAAACTTTTATAATGCAGCGGGCTGCATAGTGCATCTAGGCCCTATAATATAACAGTTACTATGCGTTCTAACTGAGAATAGGATCACAAGTGTGAAATTAGTAATGTCAGCAAAAAAATATTTTGTTCAAAAAACATATATAACAGTAAAATATATCAGTCTAGCCGTTCACCTATATACATATTATATGTATATATAAGTCGTGTTAGTAATTTTACACCTTATTTTAATTCATGGTAAAATGATCTGATGGGAATATAAAAAATATGCCAATTAAAATGAAAATTATTCGTTTTAAAGTATTTCTTTGTTAATATGTTTTTGCACACCTTACTCATAAAGTCAGCAAAAAAACATAGTTCAAAAAATATTGCTGATTTATTAAAGAACATATAACGTTTTAATATTTTCATTAATAAAAAAATTGTAAAAACATCAATATAAAAAAGTCGTGTTAGTTACACCACTTATAAGTCAAGAAGGATATTTCATATTATTCTATATCAAAATCGTTGTCTGAGGAGCTGTCTAATCAATCAAGAAGTAAGGCCGTATCACTCATGGTTAATCAACCTGTATATAGAACTCCAACGACGCAGACTAATATTATCGTATCTTAGCCGTGTGTGATACGTTAAGATACTGTAATATTTTATATTAGGGCATCTTAAGATCAAATATTATAGTATCTTAACCGTCTATGATGAGCTTAAGTTAATTATTAATCATAGGATAGCAAACGAGCAAATAAAAGGAATACTTACGGTCGGTTTCCGAAACGTAAATTAATTTTAACAAGCAATTAATCAATTTGTATATAACATAATTTTTACAGGCAAATGATCTGTTAAACACAGATTAATTGCTTGTTAAACTTAATATGCATTTCGAAAACCGGCCTTTAATCGTCGTTTATTATTGACACCAACGATTTTAAAAGGAGCATTGCTATTCGTGTAATGTTAGTGTAATGACATTTTTTTAATTCTAAGACAGCAAACAAGCAAATGGTTCTCTTGATTGAGATACAACCATCACCTATAGACACCAAAGATGTTAATGGTGCGTTGCTAACCTTGTAGCAGGGTCTTAATACCACATGCATAAGTTCACCAGCTACCTTGACCTCTAAACCGGAACCCGACATCGACAGTGACAAGCACTGGGGCTATTGCGGCAGGAATAGGTACCAGACCTTTTCGAGAAAATGCAGAACCCTACCACCTAGTAACTACGATGCATGGTAGTGACTCGTGTAGCCAATACTTCGCCTCGTAAGATCTGTCTGGTAGAACTACAGATGGTAAGGAGACCGGACCAACGCGGGGAAGTCCGTAAGTTAAACAAATAAAATAAACATTTACATATTATGTCATATTTTGAACACCGTGCCTACAATTGTATTTAATTCTGTTTAAATTATAATTTCAGATGATAGAAGACTTGCGAAATAGATTAAGGAACAGGCGGCCCTTTACACGACCTATGGATGGTATAAATTCGGAATTTGGTATTAATACAGTATATTTAGATAAACTATTAAATTACTGGTCCGAAGAATACAAATTTAAAGAAAGAGCCGAACTGCTTAACAGATTTCCACATTTTAAAACTAAAGTACAAGGTCTAGACCTCCATTTTATAAGAGTAAAGCCGGTTACAGATAAGAAAATATTGCCGATACTCCTAATGCACGGATGGCCAAGTTCATCAAAGGAATTTGATAAAGTAATTCCTATACTAACAACACCAAGAAAAGAGTTCGATTTTGTATTTGAAGTCGTTGCTGTGGATTTGCCAGGATTCGGATATTCCGAGGTGAGTATAAGTTAATTATGTATTTACTAAATGAACTTATATAATATAGTCAAAAATAGACTTACATAACATTTACTAGGTAGGTGGTACCTACTACAAAACATAAAGGGATTAGGTAATTCTGGTGCTGTCTGTACAATTATTTTATATTATTAGTTATACACTGTGTAAAAAAACCCTATCCGATCGTCAAAGGCGTGGTGGTCAAACGCATTATTTTTTGGTAGCTTAATACAGTCATATCTGTGTAGTATTATTCAAATAAACTATTTTATGATAGCGCTTTATAGACTATAAACTATATTTAGTTGTCGTAACTTAAAAAATGCTATTTTTGTTTTATTTATGAAAGTTACACCACTTTTATAGATTAAGAGAATATTCTTTTTAATAGAAATTGGATTTATCTAATAAACATTTAAGTCTTCGTGATACAGTGGAGTCATTTTCATGAATAAAACAAAAATCGCATTTTTTAAGTTACGACAACTTACCTTTCGAAGCAATTTTAAACAATACATCAATAATCCCTATCCAATTAAATACCTTAAGTATATTGTTGATTTAATAGAGACCAATATGGCCGTTTACAGCATATACAGCATGCAATTTAAATGAATATTTACGAAGATATTACAAATTTAAAATCCAGGGGCATAGCGGTTCCGGGGTTACCGGCCGGTCGGCGGCATTTTCTGAAACCGCTGGGAAACGTGTTAATTTTCGGATAAATAAATATAGGACTTCAGCTGAAAACAAAATTTAGTACATTTTTTTAACTAAATATAACCATACAAAAATCATGTGAATGATTAGAAATAGAATTAACAAATTGTTTTAGAGATTTTTTAGCCTGTTTTCGGAATTTTACATTACATTCTATCATGTAATAAGTCAGCACATTCCTTAGATAACATCTTCAGGTATATCGTATACTTTTTGTAAAATTGTTATTCAACAATCAATGTAAAAAGACGTGATTTAGCAAACCAGTTTTTCACTTCTCATTAGGTATATAAGGAAGTTACTGATTTTACCCCGATTTTCGAAAAACGAGTTTTCACACGTTTTGAGGAATCTTTTCCGACTATTTTCACGATGACGTCAGTACGTCTGTATATATGTGTGTGTGTGTATGTGTGTATGTAAACATCTCATAACTTTTGAACGGCTGGACCGATTGAAACGCGGTTGATGGCATTCTATTGCATTCCGCTCAACTTAGATTTCCTGAAAATTTGAACCGATTCGGTCCAGATTATGAGAAATTTTGAAAAAACACCAAAAAAATATTTTTTAATATAACTTCCAGATTTATATACCGATTGAGTACAATTTTTTTGAGGTTTTTCAAACTTTCTCAAAATCTTCTGGGCCGATTTAGTTAAAAATTTTAGGAAGTCTAAGTTGAGCAGAATCCAATCGAATGCCATCAACCGCGTTTCGATCGGTCTAGCCGTTCAAAAGTTATGAAATGTTTACATACACACAGACATACATTCATACACACATTCTGACGTCATCGTGAAAATAGCCGGAAGATTCCTAGGACCTCAAAACGTGGAGATCTGGTGAAAACTCAATTTTCGAAAATCGAGGCAAAATCACTAACTTCTTTATCTACATACATAGCGGGGATTTAAAAACGTTCTCGAGTTAACCGATTTAACTACAAAACATCAAGGCCATTCATTATAATTATTTTAACATTAAATGGGTATTTTATTTAAAATACTAATTAAAAACATATTTTTGTGACTTAGAATAAAGCAAACAAGCAGATTGTTCTCCAGATGGAAAGATATACTCATTGTGGCCTTGAGCCGATCCGGTAATACCTATGTAATTATAAAAAATCTCGATTCGTCAAAAATGCATTTAAATGCTTATTTGCATGAAACATTTTTTACTTTAACATTGCCTATGGATGATACAGGCGTGAAGGTGTATTGCAACGCTTGTAGATAATCCGTAAAGCTATATGCATAATTTTATCGGCTACCATTCAGTACAAACTGGAATGTAATAACAACAAGAACTGACGTTATTACGGCGGGAAAAGGCAAGACGATATTACCAAACACGATAAACGCCTAGTAACCTACCTACAACAGCTGTAGACA
This sequence comes from Apodemia mormo, assembly GCA_036924255.1. NCBI lineage: Eukaryota > Metazoa > Arthropoda > Insecta > Lepidoptera > Riodinidae > Apodemia > Apodemia mormo. The sequence goes on along the minus strand of JAUPFN010000013.1, from coordinate 23,417,907 downwards.
TCTTGGGCATCGTCCGCTTTAAAAAACTGCCCGGCAAGAAGGCAGATAGTCTATTATTATTCTAAAAGATTAGCACGGAGTGTTATATTATCTATGTGTTGCCTAACTTCTTGCTAAGATCAAAACTCGAGAACGGCTGAACAAATTGGCCATTTTCATAAAATTCGTTTATGTCCGAGGAAGGTTTTAAGATGAGAAAATATAGTAATCTGCGAGATAATGGCAAAAATAACATTTTCCTAAACAAAACGTTCGCAGCTGTCAAACATTTTACGTTTTTAAATAAGTTCTAACCGCCCGGCCACGCGAACCGGCGGCAGCGGTGAGGTAAAAATTCGCGCACCGCGATTTTCAGGCAACGGGATCTTGCGGTTTTCGCCGCGACCAGTATAGTTCGAGAGCAAGATGACTTTTTCAACTTTATTATCTCAATATTGCTTGGAGGGGAGAGATTTTGTACTTCAACACTTACTATTTGGAAGAGAATGTGTAGTACATGATTTAAATAAGAATCGGGGTATAGTAAGACGTTGAATTTCACAAGAAGTATGATAAGTACATACTATATCTAGACAAATTTTTGGAATGAGTGTCGAAACTCGAAACTTTTGATTTATAGTGTTGTCGCTTGATAGTCCATTATCGATAGGGTTTCAATACCTCAGTAAGTACAATACTATCAATAAACAGCAAAACGATAGCGTCGATAATATTCATTATTAAAAAACCAAACTATCAAAAGCATCGATAGTATTACTATTTAATATTGCATTAATCACAATTACTATCGATAGTATCGATACTATCAAAACTATCGATACTCAACTTTATTCTAATACTGGCCGATGCTATCGATTGAACAAACTATCGATAGTATCGAATACATCGATAAATGCAATGTTGTATAACAATAACTATTGATAGAATCGATACTTTGTTTATGTCCAACGATTGATACTATCGATACAATAGATAGTTTATTTACCTGCAGCGTTCAATACTATCCATACTTTTGAAGTGATGGCGTTTCTAGATTAAAACTATCGATTTTTTGGCGACACCACTATAATTATATTCTAATGAATATTTAACAATGTGGGAAGAAAGAAAAATTGTATCTCTGGATTTTGTTTATACTTATGATGTGGTGACCAGACTTACAAATTACTGGCCTAGTAAGTATTTGAAAATTAAAGTTAAAATGTTCATAGTGTATTTCTCGGCAACTACGACTAAACCGTTTTGGTTCCTAAAAGCCGAGAGCCGAGCCGACGGCCGGCCGGCCGAATGCGCTGTGCTGATTCATACATTTTTTCACTCGCTTGCCACGTCCCTCGCGCGATTCGCTAGGCAAAATTCGTTGGTCGCCCCGCCGGGCGCCGCGCCGCGTGGCATGGTTAGTACTTTCCCATACATTTGTTTCAGACGCCAGACGCCTCGCCGTTCGTGCCGCGCGAAGGCGAAGGCTGTACGAAGTTCGCGAAATGTCAATTTGATATAAATAGTATCAAATTTAGTTGATTTTCGACAATTTCCGGCACTTGGTCTAGAGAAAATAAAACTCTCGGAAAGAACTACTCGACTCGGGCTTTTCAGACAGAAACTCGTACGCTAAGAGTCTTGTACCAAAAAACTTATCTTTAATGTGTAAAAAGATAAATTTTTGATGTAGATATCCTACAAAGGTCAAAATTAATAATATAGAATAGATATTCTATTCTAATAGCTAGCTATTCTAGCTAATAGAATAGCTAGTTAATACAATGGAGAAGTCTTGTTTTTATGATTCCAAATACATTGAAAATGAATCAAAAAAGAGAGTCAATCATCGCTTATAGACACCAAAGATGTTAATGGTGCGTTGCTATCTTGTGGCGAGGTCTAATGCCAAATGCATAAGTTTACCGGCTGCCTTACCCTTCAAACCGGAACACGACAGTGACAAGCACTGACGCTATTGCGGCAGGAATAGGTAAGGCGTTGTTACCAGACCCGGGCGAGACAATGCAGAGCTCCACCACCTAGTAAAACCTAACACGGACAAGGCGATGCAGATTTTTACCATCTAGTACTAATTAATGATGCTAGTAACACATAAAGTTGTCGCTCGCCTTTAAGCTCCCCTGGTAGAAAAAAAATCTATTCATGAAAAAAGGCTCGGACCAATATTAAATTTAAAATATAACTAATATTAGCTAGTTTAAATTTCAATTTGCATTAGGCAACTAACTATTTATAGTACTATATATAACTATATAGGGCGAACAGGTATCTATTTATAATAAAATTTAAATTTCAGGGTACAAATAAGACTGGCTTAAATCCACTGCAAATTGGTATCTTAATGAGAAATTTAATGCGACGCCTAGGATTTGAGAAGTTTTACATTCAGGCTGGTGACTGGGGTTCACAGGCCGGCAACCATATGATTACTATTTTTCCGGACGAAATATTAGGGTAAGCAATCTTGTTTAGCTTTAAAATATATCAAAATTATATGAATAAAGATAGAAATATTAGGATATGCAATCTTCGTTAGCTTTAATGTATATAATAATAATAAGAATCAGGGTGAAGATCTAAGGTAAGAGCAATCTTATTTAACTTTATGTAAAAATAATAGGAATAAGATAATGATATTAGGTAAGCAATCTTGTTTTAGGTCATAGCTCAATGTATATAATTAGACTGTGGTAAACAGTATCACATTGGCTGTTGAAGTTAATAAAACATAATTAAAATACAAACGTATTCGGATATTAGTTGGCTTCGTAGTATAGTAGTTAGCTTATTAGGCTCAGATCATAAGGTCCCAGGTTTTATCCTGTGTGTGGTAAAAATGTTACTGAGGTTTTTTGCGACAAAAAATCTGAGTTGCAGTTTTTTTTCGACCCAGGAATGGAACCTGGGATCACGTGATAATAGGCGAACAGGTTAGCCACTAATCAACAGATAGTCTAATATAATAACATAATTTTAAGAGATCAAATTGTTATCACAATTTTAATTTTCAATTGTTTACTTCAATTTTAGATATCACACAAATATGCCATTTTCATCAAGGCTTATTAGCATGATAAAAACATTAATCGGATCGCTGTTCCCGAGTTTGGCAGTAAAAGAGGAATACATGCGCAGATTATATCCATTGCAAAATACTTTTGCTATAATCATGAGGGAATCCGGATATTTCCACCTGCAAGCAACAAAACCAGACACAATTGGTAGGTATTAACCAGGTACCACTTGAATCACAAGTTTCGTTTCTGAGATGATAATATAGGTGGTGCGGTTCCATTAAGAGAGAGGGCACACATGTTACTTTTAGCATCGGCGATTCAATCGCTATTTGAAGCTGAATGCAGTGACCGATCGCTCCACCGCGCACACTTGCAAACACCGATCGCGGCGATCGAGTTGCTAGATGCCGCGACTGATCGCTACACCCGGCACACTATAGGACGCCGGTCGCGGCGTTCGGCTTCCAGGGAGCGAGACTTAGTGTTGTAATGAATATCGACGAAACTACACTCTTAATATGAATTATAATGAAGCTGCGCTGCTACTTGCTTTATAAATAAAGCAAAATATAAATCGCGCGGCGCGAAGATGGTATTGGTTACATCCAATAACCAGTTCACGTTTTATTTATGGAGAGCATCTGGGACTCAGAGAGAAGCCTCCGGGACTCTCACAAACCGAACGAAACGCAGCAGCAAGGCTGCTACTTTACGTCGGTGTCAAGTGAGAGAATGGTGGTATCTCCCCGGGCGTGCCGGCTTATTCAGTCGCAAATGCAGTATGACACTACCACTAATTTGGTTGACTGACTGCACTGGTGTTAAATAATTTTTGTCACAAAAATTATCCCACCAGTGAGCGAAAGGGTCGTCACATCGCTACGCCGGCAAAGAAAGAAATCCTTTGAAGAATAGGCCAACTGCCAGGCAGGTCATAAAAGACAACCGATTGACTATGCCAATCACTACCATCGTGGATACTAGGTAGTAGATTTCTGCATTGGCTCGCCCGGGTCTGGTACCAACAACTTACCTATTCCTGCCGCAACAGCGACAGTGATAGTATTGTTGTGGTCCGGCTTGGCGGGTACGGCAGTCGGTAAACTTATGCATGTAGACCTCGCCAGATAGCAACGCACCATAAATATCTTTGTTGTCTATAAGCAATGGTTGACTCTTTCCATCAGGAAACTCTTCGGCTTGTTTGCTATCTTTTATAAAAAAATACGAATTTGTAGTTGAATTTATTCGTTGAAAACCCTTTTATAAAATTTCTCTGTGACAAATGACTAGAAAAGAAGTTAAAAATCTAAAAGAAAATTTTTTCAAAACTTTTCAGCTACTTTTTATAACTTTTATTTTTCCATTTAACGATAAATAGTAATAGGAATAAAGTTTTAGATAATTTAATTTGCTACAAATAATGTTTATAAAATTTTCTGTGGAGTTGCTAGTTTACGAGATACAACACGAAAAACTTTGCACACCATTTTCCAAGATAGCGGTCAGGGGACAAAGGCGACGGACCCCATAAAATTGAACTTAAGCTTATACATATCCCCCTATACATAACAAGATAAAATTGCGTCCTGTGAAAAATGTACGGTAAGGCCTGAAAATACAACATTTAATTGGATTATTATTTTTTTTTTTATAGTAGAGGGGGTAAACGAGCAGGTGGTGCACCTGATGGAAAGTGATCACCGCCGTCCATGGACATCTGCAATACAGGGGGTCTTCAACTGCGTTGCCGGCCTTTTAAAAATGAATAAGCTCGTTTCTTGAAGGTCCCTAAGTCGTATCCGTTCGTAAACACCCCCGAGGGTAATAACTCCACAAAGGAGTAGTGCGAGGCAAAAAGTGCCGACAAAACCGCACGGTTGTGGATTTCCAGACATCTAGGTGGTGAGGATGAAACTTTAAATTTTGACGCGATGTCCGATGATGGAATTTAGCGGCAGGAATTAGTTCGAGCAACTCGTCGGAACACTCCCCATGATACATACGGTAAAAAGTGCAGAGCGAACCTACATCTCAGCGTAACGCCAAAAAGTCAAGCCGATTAGAAATGTGAGTAATAAAACGCAGACCATACAGTTAAATCAGTATATTCTTTATATTGATACCAACTTGGGTTACTGTTACTATTTTTAAGAAAAAAAAAAAACATATCAAATATATAATACAAAGTATGAAATTTATAAATTAATTTGTAAAAGTAAACAATACTTTTACAAATCGGCAAATAATCGATAGTTGATTATTGAACGGCATAGCTACTGCCAACTCGGTCTAACCTCGGAACAGTCGCTAAAACGCGCGATTCCGCGTTTGATCACTAAAACGCAATGCAGCACCGATGCAGTCGTTAAAACGCGCGTTTTGGATGCTAAAAGTAGCAAGTGTGCCGTATCTGTAATGCATTGGTGGTAATTGTTTTCTTGTAAATGGTATCTAGGTTTAAGGACTCACATAAAACTTTAGGTTTATTTTTTAATGTACAGTCCCTTTAGTTAAGTAAAATAAAAATGTGTTTAATGTAAAATTAATTTAATAAAGCATCGGCCATCTATATTTGCAAGAAAAAACATATTATTTGTACCTCTTTTATGCCTTGAATTAAACCTCTACTTTGGTATAATACACAGTACTCTATGATAATAACTATTAATGACATATTATGTTACACAATAATATCAAATGCCCTTTAGACCAGCTAGATTGTTATTTTACTAATTTCTACAACTCTAATAACATGTAAAGTCTTTCGTCACAACATTTTCAAACGATTTTTGATTTTTGCATAATTTATGGTAAATATAATATGAAAGTACAACAATTTAAATTTACTTATTTTATTTTATTTCATAGCATAGGATAGCGAATAAACATCTGGTTCTCTTTATAGAAAGAGATAACCATCACTTAGAATAGTAAACACGCAAATAGTTCTGCTGATGAAAAAATATAAACATAGGCAAAAGTCACCAAAAATGTTAATGGTACTTTGCTATCCCGGCCAAACGTTGCCGAACTCTACCTCGTAGTTACCTAGTTAGTAGCAGTTCCATTAGGTGGTAGATTTCCGCAATGACTGGCCCGGATATTTGGTACTACCTATTCCTGCCGCAATAACGTCAATGCCTATATGTATGCGTCATATCGTGATTTAAGTTTGGAGGGCAAGTAGCTGGTAAATTCATGCATATGGCATTACCATACCGACATCATTAGCATCTTTGGTGCCTATAGGCTGTGTGTCTATAGGTAGTCTGTCTCTCTTTTTACCAGCAGAGCTGCTTGTTTGATTGCTATTTAATGACATATAAAATACAAATTTCTTAGCCAGAAATTGCAATTTGTTTCAGTAGACCCAAAATTGACGAGAAATAAATATTTGAAATACTGACCGTTGGCTTCATGAGGGTTACTAAAACTCGTCAAAATCCACATCCACAAGCCATCCAAAAAACATGTCATCTTAAAAAAACCGCAAAAAATTTGAAGTTTATGTATATAACGTTATATAGTATATTACATGTATATACATAACTTCGGATAACTTTGTTTTTCAAAGTACGTTTGTATATCAAAAACTTGTTTCAATTGTAGGTGCTGCTTTAACAGATACTCCAGCGGGATTAGCAGCGTATATTTTTGAAAAAATAGGGGCCGTTTCTAACAGAGATCAACTGGACACACCCCATGCAGGTTTAGAAAGTATTCATATCGATGACTTGATGGACACAGCAACAATAATGTGGGCAAACGAACGAATCACAACGGCTGTAAGATTGTACGCGGAAGCATTTACGGGCGATGAAGTATTCATTGTTCAAAAGTAAGTATGACGTAAATCAGTTACATAATTTATGAAATAGGCTGTTACAGCTCTGATAACTGACAATAAGACTTGAGGGCAATGATCCTTAACCTGCAAGACACATAGAAAAAGCAATTTCATCATCTTTATGTAAACATATTATTTAGATTACGGATAGATATAAAAAATCAAGCGGTTACAAAAAAAAAAATACTGTAACGCCAAAAAGCCTGTCGGTTTCTTTTTTCAAAATTTCTCAAAATCTCCTGGATCGTTTTTGTTCAAATTTTCAGGTAGTCTAAGTTGAGCGGATTCCAATCGAATGCCATCAACTGAATTTCGGTCGGTCGAGCCGTTCAAAAATTATTAGATGCTTACATACACACATACACACACATACATATATACATACATACAGACACACTGACGTCATCGTGAAAATTGGCGGAAAGGATTCCTAGGACCTCAAAACGTGGAGATCTAGTGAAAACTCGATTTTCTAAAATCGAGGCAAAATCAGTAACTTCCTTATTTACATACGTAGCGGGATGTCAAAAAACGCTTGAACCGACTGTAATCAGATCAGAGGCTGTTGGAAACTTACGAATTAATAAATAATTAATCCGATAACGACGACGCTAATACCGGATTCCTACCAGAATAATGAAATTTAAATAATAATTTATTATTATAAGCACAAATTAGTTCAAATTAAATACAAACCATATCTTAAAATACATTATAAAATGATTATTTTTTGTTCCAGCATTCCAACTCCAGTACCAACTGCCGCAATTAACTTTTTACATGAAGTTGTTTACCAGCCAGACTGGATTTTGAGAGATAAATTTCAAAATTTAGTTCGATCAACAACGCATGAGTTTGGAGGTCATTTCGCCGGCATGCAGACGCCCAAAGAACTAGCAGATGATGTTTTCGAAGCTGTAGCTGATTTCATTGAGTTTCATTCAAAGATAAAAAGCAATTCTTAGAAACAAGCGTGTGGAGTAATATTTTTATACATACCTTAATATATTTATTTAATGCGAATTTATGCTTTTGCAGAAATATCATAGGATCGAAAACAAGCAGATGGCTATCCTAATGGGAAAAGTTAATCATCGCTAATAAACATCAAATTTAAATGGTAACCACTTGCTATAAGTGGAGCAGGGTTTTATTACGACTACCACACTAGCCAGTACTCTGCATTGTCTCGGCTGGGTCTATTACCACCGTCTTATCTATTATGCCGCAATTGCGTCAGTGCTTGTCACTGTCGTGTTCCGGTTTAGAGGATGAGCTACCCGATAAACTTTTTCATGTAGCACTACACCTCACCACAAGATAGCAACACACCATTAACATCTTTGGTGTCTATTGTATGTTATGTCGGATTTGATGGTAGGGCCATCAAATCGGAAATACAACAATGACAAGCACGGGCACCCTTGTGGTAGGAATAGACTAGGTCGTCTCAAAGCAATTTAATGGAAATAAACCTATGAATATTTTTTTTACATTAAACTGTTTTTTTTTATTTTAATACAAATGATAATTTTTATTATTATATATCTATTACACGAGTTACATAACAATCAAATTTATTACATCCATACTAATATTATAAATGAGAAAGTGTGTTTGTTTGTCCGTCTTTCACGGCAAAACGGAGCGACGAAGTGGATAATTGAAGTGATGGAGAGTGACATACGCTACTTTTTGTTTCTTTCTTATCGCCACTTCCATAAAAAAAATTTAACGCGAGCGAAGCCGGAGGCAGGCAAAAGCTATTTTATTATAATTTGTTGGTATGTTACAATTAACCTAAGATATCGGGTGGCGATATGGTTGCATCGTTAGTGATCCTGACTAACGAAGCAACCATATGTGGACGTAAGCGACGGATTTAGTTTGAATCCTAACAGGGACAAGCACTTGTGTGATGAGCATACTGGTCTCTAGCTGTGGGTTTGGGTGATTGTTAACCATATTTCAGTATTTATAAGCTTATTAGTATCGTTGACCAACACATCAACAAAAAATCGCCTGGTATGAATTAATTCATATAACAGTGGTAAGCCTCTTAATTATTTATATTACAAATTATTATGTATCTGGGTCAATCAACTTTTATTTGTCCTGTAAGTACTATGTTTTGTCCCTGACCAATAATCGCAGTTCTAAAGAAAATTAAGTGTTTTTTTGTTATATGTCTCATTTATCTTATTATTAAGCAAACATACGAGTGAATTATTTAAAAAAATCACTATTAAACTGGAATTTTAATGGTTGTCCAGGTGACAAAACATCTGAATGTAGTGTTTTTTTATTTGTCCCCCAGTACCTAATTACAATGAAACATTATTTTATACAAAAAAATACTATATGACAATTAATTACGCTTGTACATAACTATTTATTACAATGTTCACTAAGATGCTAGCATATAGATTTTTGTTTGTTTCATAATTTTACTGAATTTTTTTCATGTTCGTATTGGTCCCTATTATATTTTATTATTCCGACTTCCACCGGACAACGATAAAAAGTTCCGAAACCAAAACATAGGTGGAGTGATCAGTGCATTGACAATAAATCGGTCGATTTGGTGACAACACTCATCCAACCGCCATTTTGATTTCATCATTGCCGCGCTGTCAGTCGGCCGCGCGCGTTTTGAAAAAATTGGTGGCTTTTTTGTGTGTCTACCGGACAACCAGCACAAAAACGTAAGTATTTGATGTATCATAGTAAATAAAAATGAAATATATTCTATTTTATCTATATTTTTCACTGCGCGTAAGACCTAACTCAAAATATCATTATTTATTATCAGGAAGCGCAAAGACTGATTAATGTCACTTGGACAACCAGTCACTTGGACAACCAAAACCGTTGTCCGTGGGACATTTTGGTTGTCCATAGGACAATTAATGATAGAATCAGAATAAAGCAATATTTTTCTTTCAATAATTAGTCACTGAAGAGCCTCTTACAAAGACAATCTTTGTTATGAACAATCAGGTGGTTTTAACTTGCTATGTCCTAACCAAACTCGGCACAATCTTGTGAGTGAAAGTGATAAATTGACAAATATTAATTTTACGTGTTCCTTTCCCGAGAATCGAACCAGGGAACTCCGGATCCTAAGACTAACGCTCAAATCACTACACCACGGATGTAGTTAGCTTACTTACTTAACACATTTTTGTCATATCTAATAGTTCTATATTCTAAATTATTTTCGTTATTATTTTTAGATAATGGGTTTGACGAAAAAGGAAAAATCAAGACGTTATAAGTGCAAATTAGAGTCAAAAAAGTATTTAAGCTCATTAAAGAGGCTGTTAATGTTTGTAAGTTAATAAGTAAGAGTTGTCACGTTTATAGGTCTGTTCATTATTTAGTCATATATATATGTAATGTTAATTCTTTCGTAAAAAAAATATAATAAAACTGAAAATTATTGTCATACAGTTGTTTTTTTTTAAATAATAATAACAAACACAGGCGATTTCAATCCTAGTATCGCCTTTGAACTCCCGAGTATGTCTTATGGATAACCGTATAAGTCCACTGGACAACCATTTTGTCCCTGTCTCCTAAAGACACATTATCGTCAATTTTATTTAAAAAAAAAACAGTGAGGTTTACAAAATTTTCAAATATGCATGTAACAATTAAAAGTGAAACAAACAGTTTTAAATATCACGTATGAATTATTACTTTACAACTTAATTGAAAAGTTCGTTACATTTAAAGTTTGTCGTTGTCCAGGAGACAATATAATTGGAAATAACGTATCAATTAAAAGCCACGTCTTTTATTTATGGAAGACAAATTTTAATCCATCCTGTATTAAGTGAGAATAAAATAACGGTTCACAATTTGACTGAATTTCAAATGGTTCAGAAGTCTATTTAGTTAGTTGACCAAGGGACTATCTTAACTAGAGTCATGTGGATTTTGGAGTCCATTTTACTATTTTATTTAAATAAATCGTTCTGCTTTATGTAAATTCTTAAAATATATATAATTATCTAAAGAAAAAACGTTAAAATATAAAAAAAAATCAAATAAAATTTAAAAAATTAAATTTGTCATAGATGTACACTTAAAAGTTGATTGACCCATCTACTTACATTATGCGCCTCAATAAAGTCTGCGATTTCCTGCGGCGCAAAGAAGCCTGGGACGATAAAATCGCTGCAAGGACTGAACTGCTCAACTTTCATACGCCCTCCTAACTGCACACGTTCACCGGCGTAGAACAAATTCCTAAGCACACACAATATATCATTTAACTCTTATCCACAATTTGCAAGCACATTTTATTAACATGATATCGATACATCTCGGTTGATTCCGGGCTCCTTCGAAGACCATGCCAACTGTCGTTTTGCCAGGCACGTCGTAATAGGCAACCGATTGGCTATGCGAGTCACTAATTTAGTGCCTACTAAGTGCCCGCCCGGATCTGGTACCACAGACTTATTCCTGTCGCAAAGCGTCAGTGCCTGTCTCTGTCGTGTTCCGATTTTGAGGGTAAGGTAACCGGCAAACATTAAACCTCGCCAAAAGATAGCAACGCATCATTGACATCTTTGGTGTCTATAGGCGATGGTTGACTCTTTTCATCAGGAAACTTCTGCTTGTTTCCTATTTTATGACATAAGAAAATACAGCTTTATTTGTGGCTCGCACAATTTAAGACCTGTTATTGTATGGCAGTTTATATTTCGCAGGAATAATAGTTTAAACAATTAAAACGGCTACACTAACGGCTACACTCACCTTTAATCGGTGTAGGTTCCGACTAGTTTCGGATCTATAATCCCTAGGGTGAGTCCAACGTTCGCTCGGTAGCGACTTGGAACCTACGCCAATTAATCGTGAGTGTAGCCGTTTTTTAATTTATAATGTCTCACGAAAGTTTTAATAATTTTATTGCTAACATTGGTTAGTAATAAAATTATTAAAACTTTAAAGGAATAATAATCAATTCACCTACATATTAAATTATTCCTACGAAATATAAAATGGATAATATCCATATAGTGGAGTGCCGTAAGGCATAAAAATTGTAAAACCTCGGAATCCAGGGCTAGTCAATGAATCTGTATAATGAGTGTTTGTCAGCGTTATTGAAGGCTCAAATAAAAGGGTAAAAAAATAATAATTGACCGATCTCGATTATAATTTTTTTTAACAATTTACTGGAAATAGAAGTGTTTTTTTTTACCTAACTACGAAATTTTTCAACCAACTACTTTTTGTCTACAATATTTTAGTACTAAGAAACTACGTCGAATGTTGTTTCAAAAATTAAAGTCGAGCTAAATTCAAAAGTTACAGCTTTTCAAATATTAAAATTACGTTGACTTACTACATATTTTTAAAATAACTTTCAGGCTAATAAATATACCTATAAATAATATACTAATAAATAAATCGGTACATCAATTAAAAAAAAGTAGTCTTGCGATTTATTTAAAAACGTAGCCGATTTATTTAAAAATAATCTTATCGAGCATTAAACTATCAGTGGAGTGCCAGTCGATAAATTTGTGTGTTCAAAAAGATGTATATTTTCAAAATGATGATCGGTTTTTATCTATGGAATGGCGTTCAAAGCAATTTTTGAGCTCTATGAAGTTTTATTTAGCTACAAAATCTACTGGTTAAAAAATTAGAAGAAATGTAAAAAAAAACTTTTTTCAAAAATTTGCATCATTAATAGATCCCGAATGAATCAACCGATTTAAATCCGATTTACGGTATTTGAAGCAGTTTTTTAAGTAGAAAAGCGGACTAGATTTTTAAAAAATCGGTATATTAGCTTGAAAGCTATTTTAAAAATATGTAGTAAGTCAACATAATTTTAATACTTGAAAAGCTGTAAGTTTTGAGAATCTAATTCGATTTTAATTCTTGAAACGGTACCTATTCGACGTAAAAACACTGTGTCAAAGTTTTTCGTTAAAGATAACGTATAAACCGATGTTGATTCAATTTATGTACTGGACGCAGTTTTTTGGGGAATATAGCTGATTAGATTTTGTACTCAATTGGTACATTAATTTCAAAGTTATATTAAATAAAATCTGTTTCGCAAAAATTTTTTTTTTTAGTTTTTTCAAAATGTCTCAAAATCTCCTGGCCCAAATTAGTTCACATTTACAAAGAAACAAACTGACATCATCGAGAAAATATTGGGAAAAAGTTCCTGGGACCACAAAACGTGGAGATTTGGTGAAAACTCAATTTTCCAAAATTGGGGCAAAATCAGCAGCTTCCTTATCTAATTCTATTAAGCTTCAATTAAGCTTAATTCCCTTGAAACTTCAACATTTTAAACTTATAATGCATTTCAATATTTTTATATTTTTATGTCTAGATAAACAAAGTATTGTCCATTATCAATATTCATATTGTTTATTAACTTTTTGTTTATTCATTTTACTTATTAGTTCCATTTAATAACACACATCACATGTAAATCGTCTAGTCTAAGTTTAGTTTAATTCGTGTAATTTTTTCATTTGATTCATATTTTCGGGTAACCTTGACTGTAAAAAATTGTAATACTCAACATACTCAACAGCCTGTTAGAGTTTAATTTCTGGACCATCCATATGCCAGCATCACAATAATACTACAAACTTATTTGTACAATAGCAGTGCTCTGTGCTGGTGACTTTATTCACGACGATTTAAATCTGGGTTTTAAATATTTGCATGGATCACTAAATCTTTTCCTAATGTAAAAGTAGCCTAAGTTACTCTTTACAAAGTCTGCTACACGTCAGAAAAAGTAGCGTCAAAATCGGTGCAGCTGTTGGAAATTAGCTGGTACATACATACTCAGCCAATAACATTTTAAATAGGGTTTTTGGCATAACTAACGTGCAAACATTCATATACACTTTATTAAGTGTAACATCTGTTATTAAACAATACAATCTGATATTTCAATTTATCTGTATAGATTTACCTGTTGCCAATTAGCCTTCCTTTTATATTGGTCAGTTGACCTTCATTCATCTCAGGAAACTTGTGGAAGAGGTACAGACTGGCGGCATACTTGAGGAAGGAATCTCCGAGTGTTTCAGCTCGTTCCAAGTCAAACGTGTCATGGGAGTTTATAGTTGTGATAGCCGATAGTATATCACGTAGCTCTGGACCACGAGGTGTAGGTTTCTTTGAAAGCATTGCTATCTTATCTTGATATCTAAGATATGAAAACAAACAAATTATGTATAAACCACAAAAAACTAACTGCTGACCCTGCATGCACAAAGCATTGTAAGAGACGATTAGAAAATTGGAGTACATTCATATATAGCTGTTACTTCATAAGTTTTTTTAATAAGATAGCAAACCAGGAGATGGGTCTCCCGATAGATAGAGCCAACCACAGCCTAGACACCAAAGGTGCGTTGTTATCCATGTGGCGGATTGATAATACCACTTGCATAAGTTTACCGGTTAACTTACCCTCCAAACCGGAACACGACAGTGACAAGCACTGACGATATTGCGTCAGGAATAGGTAAGACGGTGGTACACGAGCGAGACGTTGCGGAACTCTACCACATAGTAGTCAAGAGGGTAGTGACTCGATAGCCAATCGGTCGCCTTTTACGACCTGCCTGGCAGAACGGCAGTTGGCCTATTCTTCAAAGGAGACCGGGACCAACACGGCGACAGATTAGTTACTAGATGGACAGTTAGTTGCTAGATGGTATTTGTTGAGTTTTTGTCAATAGTTCATTCACAATGACAGTCTTGTGCGATGGCTATCGTGGTACAATTCTTTCCATATATCTAGCTTTTTTATCGCATTTGTTTTCTTAAACATCTCATAACGCCCAAATAATTAGTATTATTTATTTACCATTGGACAGTCCGGCAAAAATACCAAAGGCACAACACAGCGATAGTCAATATGACTCAATTTTGATAGACTTTGGTATGGTCTTTTTCGGTTATCGTTAAGGTGGAAGGCGCCACTTTGAAGCTGGTTGACTACTTTACATGTCAAACTCGTAAACCCACGTCTCGTCACCAGTAATAATACGTTTAATGAATGTTGGGTCAGAATTTACTCGTTCTAGCATGTACTCAGCGACTCTTATGCACTTGAGTTTTTGTAGAAAATTTAGATCTTTTGAGTCTAGCAGAGTGGCAACATATTTCATACCCAAGTAGTTATTTAAACTGGTACGAATACGAATGCTCGTGAGATACAGAAAGCGCAGCGGCTTTCTCTCTTAAACTTTAATAAGGATTTTCAGTCACTATTTTCTTCACTTTTGCGATGTTAACTTCACTTGGGGACATTGATGGTCTACCAGAGCGAGGCAAATCTTCCATCACATCTCGGTCGCTTATGAACGAAAAACATGTTTATGGTACACACTCACAAACATGTGTTTGTGATAAAGTCGATTCACCGTAAGCCTTCAATAAAATTTTCAGGGACTTCGAACACACAATTCTATTGGCGATGCAAAGTTTAAGACAAACGCTTTGTTCGATGTTTTTGTTCATTATGAAATTGTTAAGACACATTAGATATGATCTAACTAAAAACATCACTGTATTTAATCAAAATAACAAATGCAACTCAATCATCGCGCCAAAATGGAAAGCAGTTGCGCCAATCTAACAAAAAATAAATTGAATTTGGAAACAAAAACAAATCATCCATTCCAGATACTTTTTTGACAACATATATTCTTATGTTGCTGTCGCACTACTTATGCGAAGCTACTCTTATCATTCTAATTGTTGTAATACTTACTTTAACGGAGGAGGAAGAATAGCCGCCGATAGCGAGGGTTGTCGTGGTGGAGACAAAACAACGCCCGTCGTATCCAGCGACATTATTGGCGTAGTCACGAACGCGTCGTAACATTCAATGTCCATCAGGGTAACCTCTGATAAGTTTCGTTCTATATCGATGGGTTCTTTGTCTTCCTAAAGGGATATAAACATAAAAATAACATTATTCTTATATAACTTAATAGATGCACAGTTCAGTATCAACTATGAGCTAAGTTGTGAAGTTTTGTTAACGTTTCCCTATAACGGGATATGATAGACAAATATAAATGCAACGTTAGAAACAGAAAGGAATTGACACCCGCACAAGTTACCTCGTGTCGCATATATGTGTGAGATTGGACCTTGACAAAAGACTATTCTGTCACCTACTACTTTTGTCACTCGAGATTCGCCACCCAAATTTATTTTTAATGTCAAAAAACGTGGTTATACACACCATTTTAAAATTTAAATTAGTTTGATACAGTTACGATATATAGTGAGTAACAAAATCCGTTTCCGACCCGCAAGGGGCATATTAGGTAGTAAAAATAGTAATAAAATGTTTCTTTTTATAAAAATATAGTGGTATTTTAAATATATTCCAGTATTTATATATGTATTTCTATGTATTAGTATCGTTGAATAACACCCATAACAAGCAAATAATTTGCTTACTTCGGGGTTAGGTCAGTAAGTGTAATTTGTTTTGTGAATATTTATTTATATTATTATTATTATTTACTAGCAATCTCCTGTGGCCGAAATTCGACCATAGAATAAACAATAAAATCTCTTTTAAATTTGACAACTGACTTTAGCCGTAGAAAAAATGTTAAGCATGTGTATATAATATTATCATGTATGTCACATGAATTTAGTGTGGGTAACGTTTATTTTTTATTATTTTAATGTACTTCTAATGCATTTTATTTAAAAATATTAGTTTAATATAAACTTCAACTGTGCCAAACTTCATATTCCGCCGTTCGCGCAATCGTCTTAAAAAGGGGTCCAAAGTTTTTCTTTTACGTATTAATATATAGATAACTAAGTTTTCTCATATATATTACAAATTTAGTTCACATAAATTGGCACTGTTACCAAAATTAAACACGACTTCTTGGCGTAGCTTCTCAAGTACGTATAACATTAATCTGTTTATATAACAGGCTCCTTCACCAAAAAATATTTTTAAACCTACTACCGGATTGGAAACGCGTGCACCCATAGATAATCCTGCAAAAGAAAAGAGGCGTGGTGGCACATAGTCTTCCTCAATACATACGATCAAACTCAAAATTGTTTTATTTTTCAAATCTGTTTTTTTTTTTTTTTGTTTTATATATCATATGATAGCAAACAAGCAGATGGGTCTCCTGATGGCAAGAGTCAACCATCGCCTATAGACACCAAAGATGTTAATAGTGCGTTGCTATCTTGTGGCGAGGTTTAATGCCACATGCATAAGTTTACCGGCTACCTTACCCTCCAAACCGGAACACGACAGTGACTAGCACTGACGCTTTTGCGGCAGGAATAGTTAAAAGCGGTGGTACCATACCCGGTCGAGTCGATGTAGATCTCTACCACCTACTAGTCACGATGGTGGTGACGAGCATAGCCACTCGGTTGCCTTTTACGACCTGCCTGGCAGAACAGCAGTTGGCCTATTCTTCAAAGGAGCCCGGGACCAACACGGCGAAAAAATTTATTGAATGATTAGAAAATCCAAAGATTAGCCTGTTCAAAGAAAAAACTCATCAAGGTCTAATACTATACTTAATGTAATGAAAATAGAGATGAAGGCATATGTTACAGACACGATACAACACACTCGAGTTCAGATATGTTATCGCACCATATTCTATCACGCACCGCGCACGTGAATTACTAATATATAAGATTAAGGAAAATCCCAGTAAAATTACAGTTTAATAAACACATTTATTAACCGATGTGTGACTGTCATGTAATCAACGTAATAGCATACATACCGCCCAAGGATATTCTTTGCTTATTTTCTTCTTCTGCAGTTGATAGACACTTTCCCTCATGGAGATAATATTGAGCGGTCTATATGATTCACCGCCTGGGTTATTCATTCTGGAAATGATTCATTCATGATCATCAAGTTTCTAGTGCTTTAATATAGTTAAGACAGTAACAGATTTACCTAAATTATATAAAATTAAAATACATGAAAAAATAATCAAATTTCGTGATTTATCATTATTTTTTTAATTAAAGAATAATATAATTATGTTAACTGGTAAATACTGTACATATTGAAAGACACAATAGCTAATGGTCATATGTAATCGATAAATAGAGAATATTGCTTTGCTACGTAGTAAACTTTAATTAAATTAGTAATATTAACAAGTATGATCACGGCATAGGTGTAGCGGTGCGAGCCTAGTCAAGAGTTCAGCAAATCGCTATTTGTAAATAATAAACTTCGATATCTATGCGCGCGTGTCCGTACATTTTATTGGATAATAAGTCAATATTTAAGTACCTATTTCTTTTACATATTCAGTATCAGAAGCGAGTATTGATTGGATAATCAATACTCGATTGTAAGTAAGTACTGGATGGAAGAAGGGCTCTTTAGTATGCACAGTATTTTCCAGTCAACTTGTATAAACACAAACCTGTCAATACTTTTGACCTTTCTCGGCTCTTCTATTTGCATCAACAATGCCTCCCTGGCTTTCATTTTATCTGATATGACTGGTAACCAACGTTCACCTAAGAAATTTATAAGTTATTTTTATTTTATGTTGTAAAATCAATACTAATGTTATAAATGAGAAAGTAACTCTGTCTGTCTGCCTGTTTGTTCTTCAGGCCTAAACACTGAACCGATTTGGATGAAATTTGGTAAAAAAATAGTTTGAGACCCGAGAAAAGGCACAGGATAATTTTATCCCGGAAATCCCATGGGAACGAAAACTATGTGGAATTTATTTTATATTTTTCCACGTGGACGAAGTCGCAGGCCCGAGCACACTGAAGCGAGGCTAGATCGCATCGCAAAAATCTGCCTAGTTAGTTTTATACATCTCATATGAACTATCGCACACTATTGCGGGTCGCATCGGGTCACAACGAATTGGATTTTTGCTCGGCGGTTTTCTGTGAATGCAATGCGCCCCGCCTTGGAACGCCGGTTCCCGTTGTCAGTAGGCGGATTTGCGCGCACGTATACCTCCATGTTCTGAATAGTAGTTGATTAATTCACGCAATTATGGATGAAGAACGATTAATAATTTAAGTTAAAGCTACTAAGAGCTATATAATCTGCAAGATCCACGTGAAAATGATCAACAAAATAGTTCTGTTTGTTTAATTTCGAAAGAAATACAGAAATGCGCTACGATGTGATGTGCTATGCTGTATTTTTCTCAATATGCTGATATATGTCTCAGTGTGCTGATCCTTAATTATTTAAGTGCAGCAAATTGATGGAATGAAGTAGGGTTTATAATTTTTTAATCTGGATGTTAATCAGATCCCGGCAACATTTAACCTATCTCAGTTTTGTCCTTCTTAACTACTCGTATTTGTAAAAATATTTTAGAAAAATAAATTAATAAAATAGGATTATAAAATAATCAAATAGATTTTACAAAGGGTCACTCAATCATAGATGGTTGTGTAAAATTGTTGAAACAGATTTACGAAGCTTGAGAACGACTCACAGGATGTACTCGGTTCATTATCTAAGAAAGTTACACAGAATTATAAACATAGCTCTCGATCTTCTAATTTCTTACGTGCATGTAAGAATCCAGAAGGTTCATATTAGTAAAAAAAGGTCTTCTGCATTTGTGTATAAGTTCAGCGTGTACCCATACTCTGCAAATTCTTAGTGTGGTAGGAACAGATAAGACGGTGTTACTACCTAATAGTCGCGATGGTAGTAACTATAAAAATAACTGATTATTGGTTATCATTAGAGGGACGTACAATTTTATATGTAAAAGAGTATCACAAACATATAGCACTGTCGATATAGCGGTAGAAAGATAAAGCCTTATTAATCCTAGGCGAAATCGTTATAAAACTCTAGCGCCCCCTTTTGATACTCATAATGATAGTGTAAAACCAATCGTTTGCTTTTCATGAACCAACTAGATTTAGCAAGCAAATTGTGATTCAAGATTTGCAAGTAGTTGTGAACATTGAGTTTATATCAACATAGTTGCAACCACAGACCACACTAATACTAATAGACACGATGTTGGGCACAAAAAGCGTAGCCGCTCATATGAGCTAATGTATGTAAATGTCAAACGCTTTTATATATATATTATATCGTAAAAAATAGAAATATGCCATGTTGTGCTATTTTATCGCGTCGGATAAAAATATAAGTCTTAAGGAATACTCCTGGAGTGATTTTATTTCATCAAGACATACCCAAAAATACAGAGTTATAGTAGTTATAGTAAAAGCAAGCGACTCTGACATCCTAAGAAATTACCTTGAAAGGCGTATCCAGTTTAATCCGTGGTTGCAACTATATTAATTTAGTGTAGCTCTTTATAAAGAAAATTTTGGTAAATTACCTTTTTCTAAATGGAAACGACCAGTTTTATTAATATACTGTGCAATTTGTACGCGAAGCTCATCGGCTGTTAAAAGCATAGTTACTCTGAAACAATTATAATTAGTAATAGCTTTTTACAAATACAGACTATTTGCATTGCACCTCAAAATATATTTGACGTTTATATGCAATGTATTTTGCTAAAACTTTTCCATGTTTCATCTTCCAATATGTATACAACTCAAATAAATAAAGTTTCTTCAAAAAATTCAAACTATGGCCTAAAAAAATAACTAATTTGGTTTATTTGTAGGTTCATCCTGGTGATAGAGATCTCGGCAACTTGTCCAGTTTGCCTACCTTCTTAAAAATAAAATTTC
The DNA here is from genome assembly GCA_036924255.1 of Apodemia mormo. Lineage (NCBI taxonomy): Eukaryota > Metazoa > Arthropoda > Insecta > Lepidoptera > Riodinidae > Apodemia > Apodemia mormo. The sequence continues at coordinate 23,397,294 of JAUPFN010000013.1, read as the reverse complement.
CTATTTTCTTAAAAAATAATAATGGCATAAACAACATAATATAATACCAACATGAATAGTGTAAATTATTAACTTAGAAAACATGGATTTTTTTAAAAATGAAACCATCACGAAAATAAATTAAAAAATTAAGAAGTTAAAATTATTTAATTAAATAATTTACAACATACCTTTTATATACCTTTATAAAACGTCAAACCTCTCTTCTATAGCGCGTGACATATTTATCCTGAGCGGGCAAGTCGAACTTTTTTATGTTAGTACTAGAGTTCTAGTGGTTAAAATAACGCACAGCGTTATATTATAGCACGCTATTTATACTCAACGTAAAACTAGAAAGGTATAGTCTATAAAGCGCTATCATAAAATAGTTTATTTGAACAATACTACACACCTGTACCTGTATAGTACAGTAACGGTACGAATAGGTTCGTCAGTTTTCAAATTGGTTCATTTAACAAGCTGCGAGCACATATGACCTTTCAAAAATTTGTCGCATATATATATATATATACAGACTATTTGCATTGCACCTCAAAATATATTTGACGTTTATATGCAACGTTTTTGCCAAAACTTTTCCATGTTTCATCTTCCAATATGTATACAACTCAAATAAATAAAGTTTCTTCAAAAAATTCAAACTATATATATATATACATATATATATATATATATATATATATATATATATATATATATATATATATATATATATATATATATATAGTTTGAATTTTTATATATATATATATATATATAGTTTGAATTTTTTGAAGAAACTTTATTTATTTGAGTTGTATACATATTGGAAGATGAAACATGGAAAAGTTTTGGCAAAATACGTTGCATATAAACGTCAAATATATTTTGAGGTGCAATGCAAATAGTCTGTATATATATATATATATATATATATATATATATATATATATATATATATATATATATATATATATACATATATGCGACAAATTTTTGAAAGGTCATATGTGCTTGGCTTAGCTCGACTAAATTATGCACTGACCTAGGGCCTAATTCACGTAATAAAGCGGCAAGCGAGTCGAAGCATTTAAGACACACATTTTCTTACATATTATGCCACGTCGTAGCACGTCTCGACGTTCTATAGTGTCTATGTGTGTGAGAGCCCTAAGCGCTTTGACTCAATTACGTGAATTTGTGGGCTACTCAACTAAACATTTGGTGTTCAGAAATTTAGTTGCTAAATTACTAGCTGTTCGATTAAACACTAACCTAGTTATAACAAGGCTTAAGGGTGTATATATATAGTAATAATAATAATAAATATTCCTAGACAAATTACACAAATTGATCTAACCCCAAGGTAAGCAAGTTATTTGCTTGTGATTTACACCACCCATTAGTTAATATATAGAAAAACATATATAGATACTGAAATATATATAACAAATAACCAAACCCAGAAATAGAAACATCTTTGCTTATCACACAAATGTTTGTCCGTGTCGGGAATCGGACCCGAGATCCGTCGATTTCGTAGGTAGGGTCACTAACCACTAGACCAACGGGACGGTCAAAGATAATGCTAGGCACGTGCAACGCACAATTGCTCATCCCATGATTTGAAATGTGTGGACATTCATGGTCGTGGCAAGGCATTTGAATTCATATCAAAAGCATTTTTTATGTCATAAGATAGCAAACATGCAGATGGGTCTCCTGATTGAGAGTCAACCATCGCCCATAGACACCAAAGGTGTTAATGGTGCGTTCCTATCTTGTGGCGAGGTCTAATGCCACATGGATAAGTTTACCGGCAAACTTCCCTCCAAACCAGAACACGACAGTGACAAGCACTGACGCTGTTGCAGCAGGAATAGGCAAGGCGGTGGTACCAGACCCAGGCGAGACAATGCAGAACTCTACCACCTAGTAGCCACGATGGTAGTGACTCGCATAGCAAATCAGTCACCTTTTACGACCTGCCTGGCAGAACGGCAGTTGGCCTATTCTTCGAAGGAGCCCGGGACCAACACGTAGAAATAAAAATAAAAAAAACAGCATGGCATTTATCGTTTTCTTGATCTTAATTTTAAACCAATAAAACACTGTTATACACTCTATATAGTACTAACCTGTGAATAATACTGGGTAGCATCGTCGCTTTAAACCACAATATACCAGGAAAATCGATTTTGATGCAAAACTCCGGCACAAATATCTCCGGAAATCCTTTCTTCTTGTATTCGCCTTGAGCCTCAGCTATAAGTCTTTTCTGTTTGTCTGTTAGAGTGTTTAGTGTAGCTGCTCGTGGCATGAGGCAGTTCATTCGTGTTGTAATATTACACACCTGTTCAGAGTGCTAAGTGTGAGTTTTTCTTTTCGCATTCGATCGTGAGCGCGTTTGGAGTTTACTAGGAATTTGTATGTGATTTTTACAGCGCCACCTAGTGGTAAACGTGAGAAACCAGTTTACCACTAGGTGGCGCTGTACAAATCACATACAAATTCCTAGTAAACTCGAAACGCGCTCACGATCGAATGCGAAAAGAAAAACTCACACTTAGCACTCAGTAGATTACACATTAAATCAATCTCTCTTCTTTTGTGTTAGTATTATTAAACGGTTTTATATAGATTTAACCTGTATAAGGGTTATAACCCTTAAATTTTTTTTACTTATTATATTGTAATAGCTTTTAACCACGGCTTCGCTCGCATATTTTTATATACTTATTATTGATAAGTATCCCATGTTACTTCGAATACCTCAAAGAATATGTGTACAAAGTTTCATGATGATAGTTTTCGTGTGAAAGCATAACAAACATATTTTTGCATTTATATTAGTAGGAAGTTGGATAATAAGTCGTCTTTTAGTACGCCACACGGATGGCAACGCAACATTAACTGTGGTGTCTATATGCAATGATATTTCTTTTCATCAGGAGTGACATTTGCTTCCATTTCCTTTAGGAGCGCAAAATAATTAATTACAATAAAATAATAAAAGGACTGGAACGGATAGTCAGGGATTTCGAGACGTAATGAGCGATTTAGCGGATAACTTCACGTGTCTTCTATTTTACACTAATTTGTCTCCTTTTAGTTCTCAGATTACGGAGTCCTCAGACGTCCGCAGAAGATTGTAAATTGAACCGACGTTTTCTTTGAGTTGAGTGTGTAAAGAAACCCCTGTCGGATAATTAAAGGTGTTGTTTGGTATCGTAATACGGTTACATATGTGTATTTATTCTATGGACATTAATTAATTAGTTTTCCCAACAAAAAAGTAATGGTATGGTATGCTTAAATGGTATTTTTATACGTTAAGTACGACAACACCTACAAATAAGTAAATTCTATTATCAATAAATGCCACGCAAGTCGTATGCCATCGAATGTCACGCGACGCGCGTGCGGCGCGCTTAAAATTTCTTTATAAAAAGCCGAAAAACGAATAAATATTTGTGTGAAATCCGCCAAAGCGAAACAATGAAACAAGCAGTGAAAAAGTGTTGTCTTTCTCAAAAAAATTTGCTTAACTCTAGGGAAATATAAGTAAAAATACGAATATTAAAAAAGCGATATCTTTTTTTTTTAAATAAATTCATTTTAATATATTTTTTTTTAAAATTATGCCTTTAACCAACCTATATGCCTTTTTCTGATCGGACAGGGTTTTCTTTACACACTGTATATAGTAATATTCGCAAAGTAACGCCTGAATCTATAAAATATTCTCACTTACCTCAAGCAAAGGCTGATGTTTGTCACCCTCTATTTGAAGATTATACTGACTTGAGTAATAATCCTCGTACGTCGCGTAAGCTTCAGAATCAAATTTAGACAATGGTGTCATGTATTCGAGAACATCACTAACTATGTATCTGAAATATTGTGTTGGCTTAGCAATAAAATTGTAGGTTAGTTTATAATAGCATTCGTACTACTAAAAATCCGGCGAGGGAAGAAGATATAGTAACATAACTTCAAACAAAATGTCTTTCATAAACGGCCCCACGATATTTGTTTTCTTTAAACAGCTAGCTTGTTTTCAATTACAATCACATAATAATGATTGACGTTAGAATCAATGCTCGTTTCTGATTGGGTAAACATCGCATTATAATAATTAAATCATTGGTGCGTGAAATAAACAAAAACAAAAATTTGACGACCTGAAAAAGTAGTCAAGGAGGATGCTATAATATAAGAGGTAGCAATGAAATATTTGATCAAATTTTGTTATAATAATAAAATACCTACATATTAAAAAAATATTTTTGCATTCTAAAAATGAGAGGTAATATTAATTATATCTCATGTTTCTAGATACTAGTATCCTATGTTAGTACATAGTTTAAGGCAGTTACTGATTTTGCCCCGACTTTTCAAAATCCTCGTCCTAGGAACGTTTTCAAGTGTGTGTGTGTGCCACTTTGATTTTATTTTATTATAATGAATCTGTTTTGCTACAGTAGGTGGCATACGAGCACGGCTATCCTTTAAACCTATCTCTATCAGTATGACGTATAAAATACGTTAAAATATAATACATGTAAGTTGTTTATTTAATAGTTGGTAAATTTTTAATAGTTCGCACATAATAATTTCAGCGAAGACTATTTTCTTGTTTCGTAGTTTTTAGAGCGTATTTTAGTAGTTTTAGTTTTCAAACTTTCTTTTTATTTAACTTATTTTGGAGTTATGTGAATTCGTGTTGGGTAAACTTATTATGCAGAGCAGACCTAATATAGCAGTTAAGGTTTTAAGGTTTCATATTGTACATGGGACACACTAAAAGTTTTGCACTTCTAGCTAATCGGAACTATTTGAATTTCGAATGTTATATTTTTAAAACGTTGTAACCTTCTTAGTAATAAAAAAAAAACAATTGGCGGGAAATGATTTGTCAATTTTTTTTTTATCACACATCAAAGTTCTACGTACGCAACGAAAATGGAATCAAGTCGAAAAGATTTTAGAGCGATGATTTTTTATGATTTTAAAAGTTTTTTCAAAATGCTTTTGGGAGAGAAGCACCTTGTTTGAGCACCGTGGGGCGATGGTTTGCTGAATTTGAGAGAGGTCGAGTTTCTTTACATGACGAATTTCGTGAAGGGCGGCCTTCAACTGCCGTCAACGAAAATAATGTGGCTACTGTTAAGCGGTTAATTGAATAAAACCCCCGGATTACCTATGAGACCATTCGAGGACTATTGGGGATTGGTATGAGCCAAATTCAGAAAATTTTACACGAAGAATTGAAAGTTCGGAAACTTTGTTGTCGTTGGATCCCTCATGAACTGACAACGGAGCAGAAGCGTGCTCACGTGGAATGGTGCTCATAGATGCTACTGAAGTATGACCACGGACATTCTCATGCTGTTTATGACATTGTCACAGGAGACGAAACGTGGATTTATTGTTTTGAACCCGAAAAAAAACAGCAATCTTGTGAAAGGGCGTTTGAAAATGAGAACAGGCCAACAAAAGTGGGACAGGCGAGAAACGTTGGTAAAAAAAATGATCGTGTTTTTTTCTCAGCTACGGGGCCCATCTGTACAATTCCACTTGAAGATCAAAAGAGTATTAATGCCGAGTGGTATTCTACCATTTGTTTACCCAGGGTGTTAGAAAAAGTTCGCGAAAGGCGACCCAAAAACCGCATTCTTCTACACCATGATAACGCTTCTTTACACACGGCCAACAAAACAAAGTCATTTTTAGTTTCCGAAAAAGTACATCTCGTCACTCATCCTGCGCATAGCCCCGACCTAGCACCCTGTGATTTTTGTATTTTCCCCAAAATCAAAGATTTGATGAGAGGTTTTACTTTTACCACCTCCGAAGAGGCAGTGATAGCGTTCAATCAGCACGTAAAAAACATGCCTTCAGATCTGTGGTCCTCCTGTTTTAAAAAATGGTTCGATCGCATGAAAAAATGTTTAAAATGTAAAGATTATTTTGAAAAGCAATAAACATAATATTTTGGTTATAACATGTTGTTTTTTTAAGTTACGCAAAACTTATAGTGTGACCTATGTATTAAACTAGGTATTAAAACTTCCGTACATAGGTTTAGGCTTGGTTTTGTAGATTTATCTTTCCAACTCCTCAAATGATCGAAGGTCATGAGGATTGTTTAGCAATTTATTAGGTTCCAGTGAACAAATGAATAGTCTATCTATGGATCCGAGTTTGCTAAGGGCCACATAAGCCTGTCCTTTAGCAAACAGTGACTTTCCTAAATAAATTACTGATTTGTCGAGCGTGCATTCTTGCAAATTATATACAGTAACGGCCCAAGTGAGCATTATTGGTAACATTTCACGCTGAATTTTTCCCGATCCTTTTAAGCCGTCAAATTCTGTCAAACACGGTTCTATCCTGATAAGCCCATCTTCATGGGTATTTACAGTGGAGTCATCAAATTGTATGAGGACTGCGCTTGGATGTTCCCCATATTCTAGAATCTAGTTGATCGCTACGAAGTGCAGGCCATATAAATTTACTCACCCTTTCCATCACACCGCTCACTCTCACTAAGCCTCTATTAATGTTTAAATTCTTGCGCAAAATTACACAGTAGCCGATATCGATACAACTTATAAAATCTCCAGTACGATTGGGACCACCAGGTATATGTTCTGGTTTCGAAGCTTGAGCGTATGTTTTAGATTCAGTTGATGTATATATTGCTTTTATACTTTGAACACTGAATATCGTCGGCACTTGGTAAAACTCCATGTTAACTTATATTTATATCGTATTAAAAGCACTTGTACTGTTTTACTTGACTTTTTATTTATTAAAACCAACCGGTTTCGCGTTTTAACGCATCATCAGGGCAAAAGTTATTATTGTTTAGTATTATATTAGTGACTAAACAATAATAACTTTTGCCCTGATGATGCGTTAAAACGCGAAACCGGTTGGTTTTAATAAATAAAAAGTCAAGTAAAACAGTACAAGTGCTTTTAATACGATATAAATATAAATTGCTTTTATAGTATACATCTTAGTTCGCAATGCTAGATTTTCCGAAATTTTTGTGTTATATTCATCTACCTGTTTCAAAATAGGAAACATATTTCATCATACTGTTTGTGTCATTTGTAACTCTTCTGGTATCTAATATTGCAAGTTGCTCTACTGTTAACTTTCCCACTCACAAGCCGTTTAACAAATCGACAAATATATTGTCATTAGCTTGACGCATATTTTGGCTCAATTCACAAAAATGAACATTCTCCATAAATATGATTCATGAGATCTATGAGAGTGTCTGGTTGTTTACAGCAATATGCACCGCCTCGAGTGGTTGACAGGTGGTAATTGCATCAAGTCACGAAACAGTAATATGTTAACGCTTCCGAAGATTAGGGTGTTCTGTTTCAGCTCTTGAAGCCTCAAATGAATATTTCTTAGAGTACAATACAGAACCATTGAAATCTTGTCTATTATAACCCACTCAATAGTTCTTAATTTAGTTTGTTCTCTTTGCAGACGATCTCCTTTTAAAGGTCTTAAAGGTACTGGCTAACCTTTTTCAATAGGAGGCCTAAAAGTGCTATGCAAAGTGTATCCTTTGATGTGCGGTGACGGCTGTAATTGCAACACAGGTTCTATTTGTTGACAACTTCGAATTTTTTGTACCAATAGTTGTAGAGTGAATATTTTCCGTTTCCGGCTCCACCAGGAATGAATGTTATTAAAGGATTTGGATGTTCATTGTTAGAATCGGTTGTTGACTTTAGCGAATATATATTTCTGATCTTGATTGAGAATTCAGCCCTCTCAAAAAATTTTCATTAGACATTTTATCTATTACCACGTTTTCTTCAAAATCCTCTTCTTGCATAACAATATCATTATATTATGGATGTAGTACCGATGGCTCATGATTTGTCGCGGCGTTGTTGGTACACAAGTCAGCTGTCCGTTCAGCTGCTAAACGTCGAAGTGTATCCTATATTATGTCGTTTTCCCAACGGGATAATCATTCATTATCGTATCTGTTATGCAGAGGTCGTAACAATGCCCGCTTTCCTACGGATTCGTCTTTGACATTGTCGTTTTAGTTAGTTTATTATTTAAGTTTTTATTTGTTATTTAATATTATTTTTTAGTTCATTACTTTAATACTTTCTAATAGTGAAATATTAGGATGAAAAGGACATAACAATTTTAACATAGGGTACATATCAACTGAATATATTGATAGATGCGATTGCACTCCTGCATTACCGAGTACACAACGTCACAACGAGAACGCACAATCGCAATCAATCGCATTACACAACATAAGTCCGCAGGCATGACCGATTTTATTATTTACTAGCTGTTGCCAGCGACTTCGTCCGCGCGGACTTCGTTTACTCGGCACTGCTCCTCCCCCGTGGGTGAAAGCGTGATAATATGTAGCCTATATGTTGATCCGACCTGTTAGTAATATTCATGCAAAATTTGAAGTAAATCCATGCGGTACTTTTTGAGTTTACCCCGTGACATACATACAAACAGATAAACAGACAAACAGACAAAAATTCTAAAAACTATATTTTGGCTTTGATATCGATTGTAGATCACGCCCCAAGTATTCTTTAAAAAAATATATTCAATGTACAGTTTTCTTTCCTACGATTTTATTATATGTATAGATATTAGATATAGATATGAGAGTTTTTCCGCCGCCTTCACCACATGGACACACTCCCAGCCTATGGTGTTATTGTTACTACACTCATTTGGTTTTTATATTTGATGCGTGATTGTATAAAATCTTGCAAATATGATGCAAACAAAGCCGTGAGCAATAATTAATAATGTTTATATATTTGAAATGTGCCAACAAAGCTCTTACCTTTGATACCCCCACACGACCCCATCAAGTTTTTTTAATTCATTACTTTAAGTCCCCTAGAGGGCGTTGTCGTTAATTTAACGTGACGTCACATAGCCGATAACCGGTAAACGATCAAGAGGCTTCTAACGATTCTTTATTTGTCCAATTATCATACCTAACTAGTTTAGAAGTGATTTTAGTTTAGAGGTGATTGCAAGCAAAGCCGTGAGCAATAGCTATAAATGTTTACATAATATTTGAAATGTGCTAAGAAAGTTCTTTTATTTGATAGGTACCCCACATGACACCGCAAATATATTTTTAGTTCTTTACTTTAAGTCCCCTAGAGAGTGCTGTAGTCAATTTAACGTGATGTCATGCAGCCTATAACCAGCAGACAATCAAGAGGCATCTAACGACACCTCATTTGTTTTATTATGATAACTAGTTTAGAAGTTATGAGGGAACAGATGAACATCCATACGCACATACATATAGGTCAAAATCATAACCCTCCTTTTTGCTTCACTGTAGTCGGGTAAAAAGTATACCACTTTTAGCTCCTTTGAGCTTAAAATACCTAAATTTAGCGGTAAGTTGTTATGATCGCCTGCAGGTTCTAGTCTAGGGAACTAATAAATACGCGGACTACATTAATATGATTTTTATCCGGAATCATTATAAAAATACGGTAGTGTAAACTATTTTCTAACTAGTTTGTATAATGGTATCTGTGTGCCTTATATTAGGCATTAAAAATTCAATACATTTTGTATGTATAAATATCGTCATCTTAAATAAGGAGTAAACCAATTCTTGTAAATTTGTTTAGAAACCATTATTTTTTTCTATTTTTCCTAGCCAACTGCTCGGACCTACTGTTTTTCTGAAATGTATCTTGTGGAAATCTATTTAAATGACCAATTAGATTTTAATGTGGCAAAGAAAATACACAAACATATTTTAATTCAAACAGTAAAAATTCAGCAATAATTAACTTATTACATCGAGCATACTACCTTTCCTTTACAGACACAGTTGTATTATCGCAGCACAATCAAAAATTAAGTCAGTTTCGAGCGCTAGAAATGTCTCTATACTTTTCCGAGTTCGTTGTAAAAATCCTAACAATAGTAGAATGCTGCATGCATGATGGTGTGTGTGAGAATATATGCAGGTTTTTACCCGTATTATGTATATGTATGTGGTTTGTAAATTTGTTACTTCTTTAGGGTTGGATGAGATTAGATCAAATGCACTACTTTTAATCCTGAATAAATTCTCTGTTCTCGTGAGATGTATAATCGCTGATGCAAGAGAGGAAAGCGAAACTCACTTGGTGGACTAGTATCATAATATTGCTTATCAATAGGACACAACGCAAATAGCATGATATGGAGGCAAGATTATTATTTGGCCATCTGAACAGTGTTTATACGGGCAGCTTTGATTGCAGTAAGAGAAGGGCCAATGAAATTTGTAGAAATGAAATCGCATTGTCCATTAACTCAAGGGATTGCAAAATACGTCCATAGACACTGCTTTCAATTAGACGGTTATCTATAGGTGACTGCTTTTAACAAGACGGTCTAGGTCTGAGCTTACATTCATTTAAATATACGAGGAAAATATTGTACTAACCTATCCGGTAAAATGTTTGCTCTATAATAAGGAGTAACTACAGCGTTCTTATATTCTTCTCTGGTAACAATAAGTGACTTTCGTTCCTAAAAAATATAAAAACTGTTTAAATATAAACAAACACATATACTTATCAAATAATAATTTATACTTTATCATTATAAAATTAATGCAAGCAAACAATTATTTCCTGGACTGAATTCTAAACGTACCAGGAAATTACTCAGTCAGACCTAATGAAAAACTGAAAAACTATTTGGTTGATAACGGGATATTGTGGCCCAAGTGGCAACAATGTTTAAAAAAAACGGGATATTGTACAATGAATTAACACATGCACTTAATAACTTATCGGGAAGCCTCTTACGTAGAGTATGCTTAACCAAAGAGGAAACCCCACATATGATCAGAATACGTGGAATAATAACATCTAAGGGCATAGTTTCTCTTAAATGAAACTAATGGGGCGAACTGTTTAAGCATCCCCATGTAGTCTTCCAAGCTTCCGCAAACTGGGTTAGTAGGATTAACGACTACAAAATGTACACAATGGCCCGCATATGTATAAGTGCGGTATAACCTACTTTGATGGATAGATGGATTGAAACAAATTTGGCCCCTTCATCACAAAATATAAGTATAAACCTTTAGCTTAACGTACAGCTATTTATAATCTTTTGAGTAACATTTTGTTACAACATACATTTCAATTCTTTTTCTCCTGGTGGAAAAAGATAACAATTGACTATAGACAATCAAGATGTTTGTTTGGGATCGGATTTCCGATATTATATCATTGACTATAGATAACAAAGATGTTGATGGTAAATCTACTAAGTCACAATTAGGATGCTTTTTTAAGATAGCGAACGAGCGCATGGTTCTTCTGAAGGAAAGAGATAATCATCGACTGTAAACAACAAACATGTTAATGATCTATGATGTCACAAATAAGAAGCTTTATATAAGATAGCAAAATATCAACTATTTATTATACATCATTTCTTGTGACATTTTTTATATAAATTTTATATTTTTAAATTAGGAAACAATGGAGTTTAGTTTAAAGTAGAACAAAATGGTTTTATATCACTTTATTTTTCACAAACAGATTTAAAACTTAAAATCTTCAAAACTTTTCCTATGTAGTGTGAAAGGTACTTACAGCAATAGTAGGTGCTATGGTAGGTGGTATTTCTTTGTAAGTCTGCATTACATTCCAATCAATGTCGTAATCATTATCACCATTAATAGGAACTACATATAAATTGTTAAAACGCCCATCAAACACTAAGAACTTTTTGGCTATTTCAAGAACTTGGTCAAACAAGAAAAAGTGAAATCTGAAAATTGAGAACAATAATAATTAATGCTCATAAAATTGTGATTTTCATTGACATACTCAGGAAGCAAATTCCAGTCCCTTGCGGTTCGGATCAAGAATGTCGAGTCGAACCGCTTTGTTCGGGTACGTGGAACGTCCACCATATGGCGATACCTAGTATCTGTGCGCCTCGACAATCGATAGAAAAGCAGGGATGGCGGAATTAAGTCGTGCAATTCTGCAGCGCACTCTCCAAAATGTATCCGATAAAAGACCGATAAACTAGCCACTCTGCGGCGATGAGCGAGGCTCTGGAGTTTTTTGCTTACCGGATCATCATCGTTTATGAGCCTCTTGGCACGCCTCTCTATCGCCTCAAGTGTCTCCAGCTGGTATTTGGCGAATCCATCCCAGAGGTGAGAGCAGTATTCCATGCATGAAAGGACTTGTGCTTGATTGAAAGATTGAGCAACTGTCCCGGGCTGAAATACTGTCTCACCTTGGCCAGAATACCAAGCTTTTTTGAGGCAACTCGGGCCTTGTGATTCGATGTACGAACCAAGGTTAAGAGTAGGCGTTAAGGTGATACCAAGGAGCTCGAGGTGGTCAGTTATCGGCACGGACACACCCTGAAAAGACGGAGATATAGGCGGAATGGACTCCGTTTAGCGAAGAATAGACACGCCTGGATCTTAGCCGCATTAAACTTGACCAGACTGGCATCGCTCCAGTCGGAAATTGCCTGTAAGGACAGGTTCATACGATCGACCATCGCCTCTCTGAGACACTGGATCTGCACCGTACTGGCTTGCGCGCTGGATACGTAGCTCTCCACAACAATGCTATCGTCTGCGTACCCATAGATACCAGGCTTCAGCAGACCGTATGGATGGATACATATTTTTTTACGTAATCACGACAAAATTACTCAACAGATTTGAATGAAATTTGGCAGACAGGTAAGAGGCCATCCAAAAATTACGTCAAATGTTAAGGGGAGGGAGGGGGTCGACGAAGTGTGACATTGTGTGACAAAGTGTAGGGAGGGGTCCCAATTTTTTTTACATTATTTCAAAATACAATATTTTATATCTAAGTATTACAACAGTAAATTTTAAAAAATTATGCTGTATAAATAAAAAATAATGGAATGAGATCATTATTCCAATGTAAAATTGCAAAACATGTGACATATAACTAGGTAGGAGGAGCATCCCACAAATTTAATGTGATCATCTGTGACAAGGAAGGAGAAGGGGTCAAAAAATCATGAAAATAGTGTGACGTAATTTATGGATGGCCCCTAAATAGTAACCTGGAATAGCACATAGGCTATTTTGTCTCCGCAAAAATAAGTAATTTTCGCGGTATTTTCCAAAAACTGTTTTAATATATGGTACAGCTAGTAATAAATTAAGTTTACTGCGGTAACAAACTAATTAAACACTTACTCTTTAACTAAATTAAACAATTGTGCGTTGAGCTGTATTACGGCGTAATTCACTTCCAGAGAGGTTTTGACTTCGCCAACCTTTAGAAACGATGGGAAATCACATATTATAGGCAAAGGATTCAGGGATAATAAACCGTAGCCTTGATCACTTTTCAAAAAATTGTATAATGATCGTTCCCGTGAATCTTTAGGCTCTTCGAATTTTGCTTCCAATTTTATGATATGCAAATAGAATGTATTTACGCCGTTCCACTTTTTAGGGCCATCAAGAAGTTTTGGATACTGAAAAAAGGAATCAGCTGTTAATAGGTAAAAATGCAGTGTAACTGTTAATAGGTAAAAACGAATTGACATAATCTTTGTCCGTCCACTCATTTTATTTATGAAAACCCGAGTAGGTCCTTAGCAATTGATGAAGTCAGTGGGTTGCCAATTGATTTTTTATAAAAATCGACTTCATCATAATGAAGCTTAAAGCATTTCACATTTTTATCGATCGATTTAATCGAGTTGAGTATTCAATTATCGTACTCTTAGATTACTAGTTGAATAGCCCAACAAGCCCACGAAAAGATTAAAAGAATTTCTTACAATCTTTCATCTCCTATATCAGACCCAAATAATAATTTTTCCAAAAAAATATCTATATTTAAACCTCGGGTCTTTAATTATCTCCTTGCCTATCAAATTGGTTGTGGTTCAGTCACGAAAATGTTACAGACAGACAGACTTTCGCATTTATATTATTAGAATGAATTTCATGCGGTGAAGTTAAGTGCGTCGTTCTTCCCTGGATGCTTTGCAAAATTCCCAAAGTTATAGACCCAATTCCCAAACTTATAAAGACACTCGAGAGAACTTTTGTTGGAGCTTAATGTCTATTTTTTAAAAGAAAAGCAATGGTTGTAGACCTTTTGTACCAGTGACGCAAATAAAAATCCGTATTGCTGCATTAGGTAAAAATGCCCTAACATTAGTCAACATAATCAAAAGTCTGTGTTAGAAGTAGTATGAAACAAAATAAAAAGATTATTGAAAACAAAAAAACCCGATTGAAAAATAAATAACTACATCACTAAAATAGTTCTATAATCAATGTACATATAAAACAATCCATGAATGTTAATTCATCACAGAACGATTAACAGCATTGTGCATATAATGCACATCGATTATAGAACTATTTTAGTGGTGTAGTTATTTATTATTACTTAACATGATTCTAAACTACTAGGCTTGTTTCTTTTTAGTTTTCATTTATGGCAATGACATTTTTTCAAGATGCAGTCGGGTTTTTGTTTTCAATAATCTTTTTATTTTATACTTTTTAGTTAGGATTCATTAGCTTCGACATTAGGATTATACGGTGGTAAAATACGCAATCTTGTCAATTCATTCAGAGAGTTAATATCGTGGGGATTATTAAGTAACTTGTAGTGGTCTAACTAAACTTATTATTATTAGCCCGTCTAGAAACCTAACTTAGCTCAAAGCAACGCATGCTTGACCTTTAGAAAAATCCGTCAATATAACTCAACCACAGCTCGGTCTAAAGTAATTCCTTGGAGCTGGTGTACAGTTAGATCTCAGCACAATATCAATGGCAGCATTTTTCGTTCTATTTAACCCTGTCCACGAAGTGTATCGAATTCTGTCGTCAATGGTTTGATTATAACTCCCACTCTAGAAACATTGATTTTAATTGCTTTGTCGTTAAATTCTAAATAAACGGCCTGTGGAAATTTTCCGGATTTCAATTTGTCCCTGCGAAGACCTGGCCACTCTATTGTCATATATAACTCCCGTTGCTTAATATAATATTCAATCTATATATATATATATATATAATTTATATTTTACATCAATCTCCCTGTTGTAAAGGCAGAATAACGAAACACTAATTTAAGTATACGTAAAACAAACGAGTATGGTTTCAAACAAATTGAAATCGTTACATACATACACACACACACATATATATATATATATATATATATATATATATATATATATATATATATATATATATATATAATATACATTATATATTAAATATAACATATATGTCCTTATATCCTAAACTATTAGATACGTACTTCTGTGGTACCTACCTATTTAAAATTATGAATGAAATCGGTATCTTAATAATTCAGGCGCCCGGGCGATAAAAGGCACGCTTTATGAATATTTGTGTTAAAACAGCAGTATAAATATAATGTGATATATATATTTCTGAACTGGTCTTTTAACTAGCTTTCATTTGATACCCATTTTGCTACGGTAAGAAAAAAAATCACCTTCCCCTTCCCCCATTCCGTTATTTGCGGGCGAAATTTTAAAAATTTGTATAGCCTATGTCACTACTACAATTTAGACAAATCCAACGACACCTCATATGTCAAAAACCGTTCAGCCGTTTGGACTGTAGGGCGTGCCAAAGAAATGGATACATAACATAAACCCGAAAAACATTATCCTCCTTCAGTCGGGTAAAAATCTATCTACACCGAAGAAAAAAATTTCAGCCTAATAAAGTGAATATTCGTCGTTAAAAAACATATTGTAACGAATAAGTTACAGTACCTATTATAGCCACAAATTTCATTTCAGGAATTATTATTGGTACTAGCATTACAGCACCTAGTGATGGATGTCATAATTTTATCGAAGGCCAGCTTTGCTTGAAATGGCAGGGTATTGCTATGAATGTTATATTGGAAATGAGACAATGAATATGTCTGCCTCTCTCGCACTTATAAATAATTTTCAGACTACTCGTCTCGAGATTTTGTTTATATGCCACATGAAAGGAAATTTTCATTTCATGTGAAATTTCTTCAGTTTAGACACAAAACATTTGAAATTGTAGTAGATCTACATTTTTTTTATATCATAACAAACAAGCAGATGGCTCTCTTGATGGAAAGAGAAACCAATTGCATAGACAACTAAGATGTTAATGATGCTTTGCTATTCGTGTGTCCAGGTGGTAAAGCCACATGCATAAATCTACCGGCTACCTTACCCTCCTAATCAGAACACGACAATTATAAGCACTGACGCTGTTGCGGCAGGATAGTTAAGGTGGTGGTACCAAATACCCGGACAAGACGTGGCAAAACTCTACCATCTAGTAGTCACGATGGCAGTGACACGTATAGCCAATCTGTCACCTCTTACGACTTGCTTGCCAAAACGGCAGTTGGTCTATTCTTCATAGGTTGGTCCGGGCCAACACAGGGCAAATAAATACGTCTACATACGCAGGGTTTCAAAAATCAAGTTTTTATTACTTTACTTATAACTTTACGTTTGTGAAGGTGTAAGTATAATAATATTACGCGTAGTTGGTCGCAGTGAAACATTTTGATAGTACGCATTTGCCATAAAAAAAAACTTTATAAAATACTTTGATATAAAAGTGTCCGTAACAATGTGACGTGAACACATTTTTAGCTTAAATCAGTAATAGTAGTAATAAATTTTCATTCATAAAAACTATATTATTAAAAGATTCTTTATTATTCTATTAATTATTACATGAGTAATTGAAAGGAGTACCTAATGTTAAAATAACAATGAATTAAATATGGTTATTTTATTCGATATGAATTTATTTAATAATCATATTTTATATACTTATTTGGAAATGTAAAATTAAAAATGTAAAATTTCTTAAAGTTGCTTTTTATTGCCTACTGTTAAACAGTATTTTATAAAGACTTGTATGTTTTTGTTAATATAGTTTTAATAAAAGTACACATTCAATAACAAAGAAACGAAAATTTGCATGTTAATTAATGGTGAAGTAGGAAGGAATGTAAATTTATAGCTAATTAAGATCTTTTGTAACCCCTATTTCATGCAAATAAAGAATTGTTATTATAAAAACCAATACAACGTTGTTCTGCCATTTCATACCGGCATATTATACTTTTGCTCGCACTGGATCAGCTAGTTAGCTTTGTCAGTTAACTTACACACACGCCTAGTTTTTAACACCTTAGGCTCGATAAAAGCAATACATCGGTAACATTTTTGACGTATATAGATGGCCTGTCTCTATTACAGTATGACGTCACAGTTTCATTTGCTAACTGTATATGAAATAATTTATATCATACTGCTGACCCGGCAAACGTTGTTCTGCCTTTTTAGCTACTCTTTATTTATTTAATACTTTATTGTACACTTAAAAGTCATATTATTACATTTTTATTTGCGAACACTTACAAAAGGCGAGCTTATCTCTGCAAGAGATTTCTTCCAGCAAACCCAAAAGAATGAGAATGCATAAAAGAAATGTAGAATATACAGTGTACAAATTATTAATTAGAAACATATGACTTAAAGAGAAAAAAAATACTACAAATTCTTATTTTAATTAACTTAATACTATGAATGTGAATTTCGCAGACAGGTAAAATTCCTTTAAGGTTTTTTTAAAAATTGCTATTGACTGACTACCCTGATATGAAAAGGAAGTGAGTTATAAAGTTTCACAGAGTTGATAGTGAAAGAATTACCATAAAATATAGAAGAATGTGATGAATATTGTAAAATTCCACGTAATTGTGAACGACAATTTGAGTCAAAATCGGATAGAAAATTAAATCGTTCACGAAGATAGTATAGTGAATTTGTGTTAAATAAAATATTAGAAAAAAACAAAGCGTATGCGCATTCCTGCGCTCTTGAATAGGAAGCCACTTGAGTTGCGTTCTAAAATTGGAAATATGGTCAAATTTTCTCAAACCAAAAACAAAGCGAATTCTTACATTCTTTAGGCGCTCAAGTTTATTCAGGCCTTCTGCAGTGATGTCAGGATAGCAAATATCAGCATAGTCTAATAATGAATGAGAAATGTTAGTGTTTGCACTAAAATAACTCTCGTCTTAAAAGGAAGAAATCTTTGCAAACGTTTCATAGGATGAAAGGTGCAGTAAACTTTTTTGCTAATCTTCACTTATATAAAGACCAAGGTTTTTAACTCTTGCTAGACGGTATAACACTGCTGCTATAAACTAAATCAGGAACATTAAGATTTTCAAGATGTGCACGCGAAAAACGACTACCTATAATTAAAGACTGTGACTTTTTAAGATTCACTAATAAGCCAAATGACTCCGCCTATGAGTGAATACACGACAGATCCTCATTTATAGGGCTGATTGCATCGAAAACATCCGGAGCAGAAAAATGGCGATACAACTGCAGATCATCCGCATATAAATGAAAACTGGAAGATATGATATAGGATATCCTGTTAATAAACACGCAGAATAGGAGTTGAGATAGGACACCCCCCTGTGGAACACCAGCTGTTAATTTACTAAAAGCAAAGAAAGAATCCTCGAAACGAACACATTAAGAACAATCTCGGACATATGAGTCAAACCAGGATAAGGATGGAGGGCAAAAATTCAGTGAACGTAGAGTACCAAGTAAGCACGTCAAAGTCCACAGGGTTAAAAGCGTTACTGAAGTCTAAGAGAACCAATAAAGTAAGTTGTTTATTGCCAATAGCTTGTCTTATGTCATCAGTAACTTTGGCAAGAGCAGTTACAGTACAGTGCCCCGTACAGCAACCAGACTGATACGGATTGAAGAAATTATTATCCCGTAGATACGCGGTAAACTGGGGTCTATGTTTAGTAGCATAACAATTTTTGTACTATTTTAAGTAGGCATCACGTTTTTACAACTAATGATAATTTACCATAACAACTAAACGCATAACTGTTTACGCATAATTTTTACTAGCATAACCCTATGTCGCATAAAGATAACATAGCATAAAAAAAAAGTATCTTCACGCCCATATCCCGAAGGGGTAGGCAGAGGTACAACAAGTGCACCCACGATTAGCCGAAGATACTTGGTCCCACAAATGTGATAGGTGGCAAGCCTATCGCCAACCGGGCACTTTCCAATCCCGGGCAACTTTGTGTTTCTCAGAAAACTGAAAAAACACTTTTTTTTGTGTCCGACCCGGGAATCGAACCCGGGACCTCATGTGGTCAATGCCAACGCTGGACCGCTAGACCACATACATAGCATAATGTTTAAAGGCACACATTGAGGAAAGCATAACAATACATAAACATAATGATCAACGGCATACACTTATAAGTCCTAATTAACATGCAAGAAAAAGGTGGATAGCAGACTGTAGCAGCATTGCATAAATAGCAAGACCAAATAGCAGACTGTATTATAGCAGCATACTATTCACGTAACAAGTGGGGTTGGACCAAGTCGACAGGAGCCCTGCTACACGGGGCTCCTATTTCTGGGTGTGGTATCTAAAGAGAACCTAACTAACCTACTTCAACTGTAGCATTGGATAGCTTTGTTTCTTTATGGCGGGGGGCTTATGCCATGTGTTTTTATGGTAAGATAACATTAGGAAAAATAAAAAAATGTCTAAAGACTATTATTATGCGTATCATCAATAGTCGAATTAAATGTAGTACAATAGATTGTTATGCTTAAAACACATTTCGCAAAAAAAAGATTATGCTTAAATTATACTATAATGACACTACATATCATGCTATATTCATTATGACAAAGTAAATAAGGAAAAAAAAATTATGTGTTTTAAACATATCCCGGTAAACTGTGTGTGGAATATGTGTTCCAAAACCTTGGACAAATATGGTAGAATAGATATAGGGCGATATTGAGAGAAATTAGTAGGAGCTGCAACTTTAGGAAGAGGAATGACATTAGCTACCTTACCTAGCTAGAAGGGAAAGTGCCAAAAAAAGGGAAAAATTGATAATATATGTTAGGACGGGGAGTAGTTCGGGGAGCAGTGAAGCCTTTATATATATATATATATATATATATATATATATATATATATATATATATATATATATATATATATATATATATATATATATATATAGATTATAGATAAAGATAATATAAAAGTATTTTACTTGATTTAAAATTTGAAACTCACTAATTTCAAATGTTTTCGCACACGTTTTTTGGTGCCTGCTTTAGGCATATTTTCATCTTCCTCTGGTTGATTCCATGGCCAATTTGGAAAGCATGCTCTTACATCTCTTAAGTCAAAATCAACTTTGCTGCAATAAAAATATATTAACATTAGTTGTATATCTGTAACAAGACTGAGAAAAGTCATAACACCATTAAAACCTTATATGTTGTGTTGTTATAACTCCTTTAAATGTATCAAAAAAAAACGATAAATGTAAAAGAATCGATATTCAATAGGCTTCAAGTCTAAATGGATCCGGTAATTTATACATATAATAAAATCGTAGGAAAGTCAAAACTGTACATTGAATATTTTTTAAAAAGAATACTTGAGGCGTGATCTACAATCGATATTGAAGCCAAAAATATAGTTTTTAGAATTTTTGTCCGTTTGTCTGTTTATCTGTTTGTCTGTATGTATGTCCGGGGTACTCAAAAAGTACTGCATGGATTTACTTCAAATTTTGCACGAATATTACTAACAGGTCGGGTCAACATATAGGCTACATATTATCACGCTATCACTTAGCGGCCAGGTGCTGTGCGGAGTAAACGAAGTCCGCGCGGACGAAGTCGCTGGCAACAGCTAGTATATAATAAAATCGTAGGAAAGTCAAAACTGTACATTGAATATTTTTTAAAAAGAATACTTGGGGCGTGATCTGCAATCGATATCGAAGCCAAAAATATAGTTTTTAGAATTTTTGTCTGTTTGTATGTATGTCCGGGGTAAACTCAAAAAGTACTGCATGGATTTACTTCAAATTTTGCATGAATATTATTAACAGGTCGGGTCAACATATAGGCTACAATATAATATCTCGCTATCACCTACGAGGGAGGAGCTGTGCGGAGTAATCGAAATCCGCGTGGACGAAGTTGCTGGCAACAGCTAGTATTAATAATAAAATAGAAAGAATTAACCAAAGCAATCGACTTAAATCGCGCCAACGGACATACGTCCTAACTACATATCTACCCATTGATGGCCGTAGCATTTTTTTTTAGAAATCTTTATAATAATCGAATTTGGCAAAAGGCTGAATGTAATACAGAATATGAAGAATAATGATTCCCCATTGTAGCTCTGTACTTTTTATTTATACTTTTCAATTTTAATAATTCAATATAACGTAATTAAAAAAAAAAACATAATCGCTCATTTGGTGCAACAATGACGTAAATGCAGTTTTACCAAAATAAGTTATATCTCACAAAGTACTTAAAAGTTAAAGTTTTCTTTGGAACTAAACCAATATTTTTTAACTTCTCGCTATGTATGTAGAAGTTACTGATTTTTGCCCCGATTTTCGAAAATCGAGTTTTCACCAGATCTCCACGTTTTGAGGTCCTAGGAACCTTTTCCGAGTATTTTCATGATGACGTCAGTATGACTGTATGTATGTGTGTGTGTGTGTATGTAAACATCTCATAACTTTTGAAGGATAGAACACCGTTCAACTTAGACTTTCTGAAAATTTGAACCAAATCGGACCAGGAGATTTTGAGAAATTTTGAAAGAACCTCAAAAAAATTTTGACGAAACAGTATTTTTTTAATACAACTTCCAGATTAATGTACCGATTCCGATACCGATGTAATTGTCCCCGCCACGGATCTTGGGGATGGCTTTACATATGGCAAAATAAACCGTATAAAAGACGTTACACGTTATTTTCACTTCTGCGCAAGTCAAGGCATGCGTTCGACAAACGTGCCGATAACTATATTAGTTATATACTGAAATGTAATACATTTTTCATTTTTTCAAATAAAATAAAAATGGCACACGTGTGTAGGTGGCCGTACATGTATGTGTGTACGTGCGTATGTTATATTAGTTTATTTCTACCGGGTGTAGAAAACAATTATCTTACGCATAGATTCTCGGCAACAGCGTAACAGGATCCAATTCACCAATCTTGTGCAATTGAATACATGCTTTAAGCGCAGCTGAGCGTTTTGCGGTTTTTAAATCTGCATAATAATCACTCTGAAAGATAATTATTAGAATATTACACATCTGGTTTAATGGAGAAAGATTGTACATGTTGAAAGAGTGGATTCATCAGAATCGACTGCTACCGAATATGTAAAAAATAAGTATTCAAATTTTGTTCTAATTATTCAATAAAATATTAATTACGCGCCCCTGTGCATAATCATCGGAGTTTATTACATACAGACAGCGTACGTGTAAGTCAAGACGCGCGCCAGTTTTATTAACAATTTCGTTCAGTGTTAATACGACGTTAAGCAATATTCCCTTTTTATTTGTATTGGTTACAGAGATGACGATTAACTATCGTGTTCAACGATATGTATAATCATTCACCAGACAACCTGCATAATTGTTTGAAGCCTCTATGTAACGACTTAGACACATGAAGGGGGTACAGGACTCTTATAGCGAATCAATATCTGTCGTTATCCCTGCGCTTTGTATATGTGTGTCTGAGAAACACAGCAGCCGGTGTGGCTTAGCGATACCGCGTACTTTTTTACATAGGGTTGTCACTCCTTCAGGTTTGAATGGTGCATATCCGGACATTTAATGTTTTCATTATTACAGACATTAAAATTTACAGATAACGCATCGGAAAATTGTGGTGTTCACAATTAACATCTTTGGTGTCTATAGGCGATGGTTCATTTTTCCATCGGAAGAGCCATCTGCTTGCTATCTAATGGTATAAAAAATACCTGCATGACTAAAAGGCTGGTGCTCTATTTCTCGTGGGAATGAACTAACACGGGAATTTAAAAAAACGATCTAAGAAAAGAACTTGACATATTAAATGGCCGAATAAAAGCGTATATACAGTGTTGCGGTCATGGATATCTATCTTAATTTGCAATGCCCGATTAGATAAGGATGAAAGAAATGTCACACTTTATCTTACAAAATGTTAAGATTTGGAGGAAATTGGGTTCGGCTTAAAGCCATTTAGAGATTAGAGTTAAAGTTTTTAAGATGACGAATCAGATTAGATGTTACTATAAACTATCCTAATAGTTGGTCGAATAAAAAGCTTCAAAGTGAGTGAATAAATAAATAGAGATAATGATCTCTTCATTGTTTTTACCCTTGCTTGTAGGAATCATCAGTTGGCATGTAAATGTGTAATTATGTTTGTATATATGTAAATATAAATTATTTACCTTTATAGGTTCTTTAATAGGACAAGCTACAGGCATTATTATCATAATCATGTTCTTATCATATGGCCCTCTCTCTCGAATCCACATCGGTGAAATTGTGGTGAATAGGTCGTGCGGCAAAATAGAGCAATAGCGGTTAAGTAAGCTTATCGCTGAAGTTGCTGACAGGCGAGCTGGTTAACAAACGTATTAACGCAATGTTAATATCTAAGTTAAGCACTTAAGATTATTCGCCAATTTGGGTTATTTTTTTAGTGATAATTTTATTTAAAAACTTAAAAAATATTACTACTATTTCATTAAAAATTCTATTTTGTTTGGCAAAATGTTTGTTTCGGTTCTTTATTTAAATCTCAATTGCCCAACTTCTAAAAAGCAAGTTTAATGCCAAACCTATATTATATTTTCACTAAAAAAACTTAAATATGCCAAAAACCAAACAATTGATACATATTCCAAGGATGTGAATCGCTTAATGTAATTGAAACAAACATTTATTTACCAAAAACGAATGATTTTCAAGTCAGATAAAAACACAAAATATTAAAATATTTAGTCGCATTTAAAAACACAAAATATTTAGTCGCAACACCTAATGGACGCTGACTTGGACGAATAATTTATCCTACAATGGCCACTGTGGTTGAAGGGTGCATGGCATAAAATAAGTTTTTAACTTAATGAAATAAAACAAAAATTAGACAAAGCCATTACAAAAGATAACAGCAGCAATCAATACAAGACAATTTCTTAGTTTGTCAGTGTAGCTAGCAAATACACTCAGAAAAACAGAGTTATAGAACTTACCGATGAAATTAAATCACTTCAAGGATAATTTTTAAAATTTGAACCTTGTCATCGCATTCGGTACGACAAAACAGTACAACATGGTTTATTTATATTTATTCACAATATAACCTACAAATGTATGAAATTTTTGACAGCAATAGGAGCGTTTGCTCAAATGCACGGCGACACGTTTCCCTCCCAATGGCGTGTTTGTTAGTATTTATGTGGTCTGTGTGTAAAACTGTATAAAACATGTGGTAGAATTAGTATAATCCAAAAAAAACGTCATAGATATAAATATGAAAACAATGCAAGAATAAATCAACTCATTGGAGGGCATCGAGCATGTAACCGGAGAGAGTAGTATTATGAGCCATCCAATTCCAAAACTAATCAGTGATTTGACACTGATAAACAGCAATTAACGCTCGCACTAAAGCAGAACCGCACCAACAATTGATCTGTGTGTACGACCCCGATACTCTCGAAAATATTCAAAGTTTGGTATATTATACCGCATAATGTCGTGTTGTTCTATTAGGTCGTGTGGAAAAAATAGCAAAACGTCGAATTATAAAACAGACGGAACTACGTTTCATCGGCATCAATACACATTGATTTTATTTTAATTTACTTTCATATAATATGGCTCAAGTTAAACTGGACAGATAACACGAAACACGTGGACACTTGTTTATGCGTCTTGCTCTTGCCTAGGTGTAACCTATACACAAACTATCTCATTTCATTCAATACGCGTTTCCTACTGCTGCGTCATTATCAAATTAACTTTGAGTCGGCCAATCACAGCATAGCAACCGGCGTAATGTTTTGGCGAAATTTGTTTTCTAACAAAACAAATGACATTATCGCTCTACTGGTTACATGCTCGATGTTGGAGGGTGACCCCGATGATTCGCGAAACAAAGTTTTATGAAAATATTTTTTGTTCAATTTCTTCAAATCCTAGTACATTTGTTTTGTATACTTTTACCATCGTGATACCGATGGCCTAACATGATAAAAACACATTTTCCACTTTATTTGACTACAACAAATGGGCAAATGTTTTAAAGGTAGTATAGTTATATCTAAACAATTAACTGACAATCAAATTTATAATATTTAATTTGGTGTTTCTGCGAAAAATGATTTTTATTATTAGACCCGGATATAGGCAAACTTTGAAACGGTTTTTAAACAAAACTTAAAGCTGTATCGCATTGATTTTTACTCAGACGTTTGCTATGATATTGACTATAGTACTCTTATTTTCGAATAAAAACAAAGCGAAACAAAATCAAGGTTCTTAACACACTGTGCAGCGTTGTTAAAAGTTGAAGTCAATATTCACCGAAATTGGTGTTCGTATGAAGAGAGCTAAGTCTTTTCCAGTGATCTGATCTCGACCGCATTAATCAATCATAACTCTTATGTAGGTACACCAAAAGCAAGGACATACAAAAAAAACCATCAAATTAAATAGTGCGCTGCAACTGAGAATAGGACTCTCAGGACGCTATATGGCTCCGCATTTTGCAAAAACTTCATTAGCGATGAGTATGTGGAGAAAAAAAATACTAAGAACGAAATTCATAAAAAATAATAATTTGAGTTATAATCGGTATATTTTCTATTCAGGATCCCATTCGCCTTTTATATAGTAGTTTATTATGTTAAAATTATAGAAAAGAAAAAACAGTAGCAGTCGTGGGACTGCCGATAGAAGTGAAAACGGAACTATTAAGTTGAGAGTAATTAAAACTATATAACTATATAAAGCGTCCAACGCGCACATAATACAGTCAGAAATAGTCGATGTATTAGTGTATACGTGTACACAGGCTACTGCGCGTGCGCTAGTCTGGCTCTCCATAGCTATAGATATACTATTATCATTAGCATGTCGGTGACGCGAACCGAGGATTTTACCCTCTACCAAAACGCTCAACGCGCCTAAAGAAGTTTTCACTTCAAAAAATTATAAAATTCAGATAGATTTATTTTTATAAATAAAATAACTAATTACATGTCTCTATTGGATTTTAAATCCTCTACACCGCTTATAACGAATTTGTTTCGTCTTCATTAGTGCAATTTTTTTTGTCGTACATAATATTGCATAAATCTAAAATTAGTTACGCGTTTTAAATATTTTTTATAATGACATTATTTAAATAGGTACATTTATGTAAGTACATTGTAGTATGATATGGAACACTAATATTATTATAGAATTATTTGAATGTTATTTGTTCTTCAATAAATCAGCGTGATTTTTTCAAAAATTTTTTGTTGAAATTACTAATTTCACACTTATGATATGCAGTTGACAACAAGCCAACAAGGGAACCTATTCTCAGTTGGAACGCATAGTATGTATTGGAATGAGTACATAACAAAAATAAATTGAATTCGCATTTTAGATAATTTTATTGAGACAAAATAAAAGATTAATATCGATTTAATGCCCTCTCAAAAATAACCAATTCTCCTTTCTACACTATAGTGTCAGGATAAGCAAAGAATTAGGTAGACAATGTAGGCATTGAATTGTGCTTTAAGTAGCTTTACTCACTCTTTTTTCTAATACTAATTCTACACTTTCGGTGTTTTTTTGTCAGTTTTCAGATCAAAACAACCTTGCCGGCGATTAGATAAATGCCTATTTGGCTAAAGGCTTGCCATCTCTCACATTGTGGGACTAAATATCTTCGGCTAATCGTAGGTGCACATGTTGTACCTCTGCCTATCATGTCGGGGTTACGGGCGTGAAGATACTGCATATCAAATGTTATCCATTTTAGTCCAGCGATTGAAACGGGAAGGAGTAACAAATATACACCACATACACGCAAATATAAACTTTTGCACCTACAATATTAATGGGAATTGTTAAGTAAATACCATTGATATAAATAACCCAAAATACAATCAGTGTCTCAAAAACGTCCTCCAAATATGAGCGCTCAATTTTAAACTGTGCGCTCATTTCAAATAGAATCGCGTCGGTCAGGACACTGGCAATTTTATTCTTTTTGTACATTGTACATTTTGTGCTTTGTAAAAACAACTGTAAATCTTACGCTTAAGATTGGATATGCATAGACATATATTTTTGCCAAATCTATAAATACTTAAATGAAATTAGCGACACTTTTGATTGTCAGTTTTGTTCGGGACTGTGCATCTTGGGTTTTTTATGTTAATCGTAAATACAAACCTCCGTGTTGGGTGTAGTACGGCTCTATTTCATCGTCTTCGTAAAGTCCTTTCTGAATGTCCTCCTCAGTCGGTGCATCACGCTCATCTGTTTTACCAACCAACAACTAAAACATAATAAATACACTTTAGATGCTTTCGTATTCCTTATATTTTAAATCCCGTTATTTATGTAGCATATTGGTGGCAACTGATTTTAGGGATGGGGTAATTATCTCTGTTCTCTTTTTTGTTTACATAACAAAATAAATAATCACAATAATATATTATTGACATTGATATTTGTTTAGTACGTGACACTCGTAGTAAATGACTTGGATATGTTTTATACATGGGGCACACTAAAAGTTTTGCGCTTCTAGCTAATCGGAGCTATTTGAATTTCGAATGTTATATTTTTAAAACGTTGCAACCTTCTTAGTAATAAAAAAAAAACAATTGGCGGGAAATGATTTGTCAATTGTTTTTTTTTATCACACATCAAAGTTCTACGTACGCAACGAAAATGGAATTAAGTCGAAAAGATTTTAGAGCGACGATTTTTTATGATTTTAAAAGTTCTCTTTCTCCGGTATACTGTGTCGCTCGTCTTAAAATGCTTTTGGGACAGAAGCACCTTGTTTCAGCACCGTGAGGCGATGGTTTGCTGAATTTGAAAGAGGTCGAGTTTTTTTACATGACGAATTTTGTGAAGGGCGGCCTTCAACTGCCGTCAACGAACATAATGTGGCTACTGTTAAGCGGTTAATTGAAGAAAACCCCCGGATTACCTATGAAACAATTCGAGGACTATTGAGGATTTGTATGAGCCAAATTCAGACAATTTTACACGAAGAATTGAAAGTTCGGAAACTTTGTTATCGTTGGATCCCTCATGAACTGACAGCGGAACAGAAGCGGGCTCACGTGGAATGATGATCACAGATGCTACTGAAGTACGACCACGGACATTCTAATGCTGTTTATGACGTTGTCACAGGAGACGAAACGTGGATTTATTGTTTTGAACCCGAAAAAAAACAGCAATCTTGTGAATGTGTTAGGTTTTTATTTAATAAAGCAAGATTTTGCTCAACATTTTGGATATGTGCGAATTTAAGTTTTACACTGGTATCCCCGAACTTAAAAAAAAACAGCATTGACGGGTAGATGAGGCGAAAAGGCTTGGCTTTCGTGATTCCGACGCCGAAGAGGCAACACGTTTCCTAACAGTGGCCTCCGATAAAGGAATTATTTGAATAATATATATATATATATATATATATATATATATAATATAATATAATTCTAGAAACGTGCACTAGAGTTTTAAGGTAATTGCATTTGTTAATTAATATGTTATCATCAGGTCGTTATAAGAATGGTTTTCTTTAAATCTTTTGAGAAATAGATATTGTTTTATATTGTGATATTGAGTTATTAGAATCTAGAATAAACTAAGGCTGTTAAAATGATTGTTTTAAAACCATTTGAGAAGTAGAAAGTTGCAAATTGATATTAATATTAGGTTATTAGAATCTAGAATAAAATAGGCTGTTAAAATAAGTGGTTAAACATTTAAAAATGGAGTTGTTATAAAATATATATTTTATTATCGGGTTGTTAAAATTATTGTTTCAATCATTTAAGGAATAGAAATGTGGATGAAATATATTAAATACCAATTGTCTTTGTGGTTTTAATTAGTAAAGGCTTTAAAAGGATCTAATAGACAAGGGTGTGGCCCTGCCATCTCCCTTGTGGTCGTGATCTTTGAAGTACTACTCGTATGACAATAGACTGAGCATATTCAGTAAATAAGTGCAGGGTTACTCCCAACAAATGGGTGTTTGAAAATGAGAACAGGCCAACAAAAGTGGGACAGGCGAGAAACGTTGGTAAAAAAATGATCGCGTTTTTTTTCGCAGCTACGGGTCCCATCTGTGCAATTCCACTTGAACATCAAAAGAGTGTTAATGCCGAGTGGTATTCTACCATTTGCTTACCCAGGGTGTTAGAAAAAGTTCGCGAAAGACGACCCAAAAGCCGCATTCTCCGACACCATGATAACGCTTCTTCACACACGGCCAACAAAACAAAGTAATTTTTAGCTTCCGAAAAAATACATCTCGTCACTTATCCTGCGCATAGCCCCGACCTAGCACCCTGTAAATTCTGTATTTTCCTCAAAATCAAAGATTTGATAAGAGGTTTTACTTTTACCAACTCCGAAGAGGCAGTGATAGCGTTCAATCAGCACGTAGAAAATATGCCTTCAGATCTGTGGTCCTCCTGTTTTAAAAAATGATTCGATCACATGAAATGTTTAAAATGTAAAGGAGATTATTTTGAAAAGAAATTAACATAATATTTTGGTTATAACATGTTGTTATTTTAAGTTACGCAAAACTTATAGTGTAACCGACGTATTAACGGAAGTAAAACTTTATCTCCTACTCGAAAATATCCATTTGTAGCAAGAAAATGAACGTAAGTCACTGGCATAATGTTCATAATTAAAATCAACGTGAATAATATATTATTGTAATTATTTATTTTGTTACGTAAATAAAAAAATGTCAACAGAGATTTATTTAATTATCTACTACATCCCTAAAATCAGTTGCTACCAATATGCTACATAGATAACGGGGTTTACTTACGTGCGTTGCGTGCGTGCGTGCGTTTTGCTTATGTTATTACCGTCGCCTCTGTGGTCTAACATCGATGTTCACCACATGAGATCCTGGCTTCAATCCCCGGGTCGGACAACGTAAATTAGTGTTTTTTTCAATTTTCTAATAAAAACAATGTTGCTCGGGATTGGAAAAAGTGCCCGGTTGGTGATAGGCTGGCCATCTATCACATCGTGGGACTAAGTATCTTCGGCTAATCGTGGGTGCACTTGTTGTACCTCCGCCTATCCCTTCGGAGATATGGACGTGAAGATACACACGCATCATTAATTATACTTGTATAATGTATAAACATATAAGCATCAATAAAAATATGCATCATTTTTTTTATGCATACTTTAGCCAAAAGGCTTGTTTCCATTGAAAATGTATAGGATATTATATTGTAGTTTCTAATAATTAATCCATACTAATATTATAAATGCGAAAGTAACTCTGTCTGTCTGTCTCTTCTTTACGCCTAGGCCATTGAACCGATTTGGATGAAATTTGATACCAAGATAGTTTGGGATCCGAAAAAGAACAGGGGATAGTTTTTATCCCGGAAAAACCACGGGAACGGGAACTATGCGGATTTTTATTTTAGATTTTTTTCAAGCGGACGAAGTCGCTGGTACAGCTAGTTATGATATAGAGATAAAAAAATACTAAAATATTATTATACGATATAAGAGTTTATAATATTAGTGTAGATTGTGTAAAAAGAAGTGGAATTCTATTAGCGTAGATTGTGTGAATGCGAGAGTATTTTTTATTTTATTTATTTATTTAACTTTATTGTACACCAAATTTGTACTTGGAGAACTTTATGTCTGGTGGGCTTTTACCTCCAGTCAACCTTTAGGCCAACAGAATGTAGGTATAAGGTATCTCTGAAATGTAAGGATATAAGGATAGCTCTAAACAAATTTATACTTTCCATCGTCGGCACTTGGTGAAACTCCGTCATAATTATTGTTTTAAATTTTACACTTGTACTGTTTCACAATTCACTAATTATGTATAATATACACTTTTTTATTTAAATAGTCAACCGGTTTCGCATTTTACTGCATCATCAGGACTGATGATGGAGGAAGGTTGACTGGAGGTAAAAGTCCACCAGACATAAAGTTCTCCAAGTACAAATTTGGTGTACAATAAAGTTAAATAAATAAATAAAATAAAAAATACTCTCGCATTCACACACAGTCCTGATGATGCAGTAAAATGCGAAACCGGTTGACTATTTAAATAAAAAAGTGTATATTATACATAATTAGTGAATTGTGAAACAGTACAAGTGTAAAATTTAAAACAATAATCTAAACAAATTGCTAAATATACTGCATACATTATACATAATATATTTAAATTAATATTAAAATTTATAATACATACAACAAACTCACACAATCACTTATTTAAAAGGTTAAGTATTAATATTTTTAGGTTATGATTTCGAAAAAACTAGACATTAAGTCAGGTGACAGTAAACGCAAATCGGGAAATGTTGCGTACCACCTTGGCAAAAGGTTATATTATTATTTTTTGATATTTTCATAGAAACCACAGAGTATGACGTAATGACCACGGCGTGACATCACCACGATGCCACGACGGTTCAAAGTGTTTTCGCGGTAAAGTTATACTAAATTAAAACGCGTAATTTTTATTATGAATGTACGATATTGAAAAAAATGTTTTTTGGTTAATATGAGGTACATTAAGCATGGTATATATAAGGTAAATATTATTAAGCAGTTTTTCAAAAATCAACTAGCCTATTGTTCCTGTTAATCACTTACTTGATGTATATATTTTTCAATTCGTTGAAATTCAGTATATTTCTTTTGAAATTTGTCCAATTCATTAATATTGACTAGTAACACGTAGCTCGCGTGTTTATTCCTCGCCCGACCTGCAAATTTTTTTCTTAGATAATCTCCCATAAACATGGCGAGATCTGGACAAAGTAATAATTATAACATAAAAGTTACATCTAATTTAACGCAGTATACCTAACTGAAACAACTTCTAGTTATTTCTTCATTTTCGTCCAAGTTGCTGTCAAATTATCATTTTATTTTTCGTCAACCTGTCCATATGGTATTGTTTGTAAACCATTAAAACTCTCACTGAATTACATAAGGGCTTTCTCTGCCTGTCTGCTAGGCATGCAGCTAGTGAGTGTAAAAGATCTTAATAATTCCTGCCACTAAACTAAAGAAGCTATCGACTAAACTAAACGAAACTTTCATCCGAACGACTACGCGGTGGAGCTCTAAGTCGAGTCGCTAGATTTTGATATTACTGTACATTATTGGGTCATTGGCCAAGAAGCATGCTCGTCGCGAGATCCACTGGACTGAAATTCTAGTCCAAATTCGTACCGCAGTGCGGATTAGGGCGTCCCCTGGAGGCGACGAGTTCCGATCCGCACCCGTCGGTACAGAAAAGCGACGGATGCGGCGAAGAGGGTCGCTATCCATCACGATAGGCGAGTCAAGGGGGGGGCAGCATGCCGAATAGGCACGTGGAATGGGAAAGGTAAGTTGGAAGATGCATGGATTGATAGATGTGACGAATGAGAGATGTTTGGATGTTTTATGTGTAACAGAGACTAAGCGTAAGGGTGAAACCACTGATCTCCCCGGTGGCATGATGGCTTTGTGGTCTGGTGTGCCCCAAAGCGATCATGCTGGTGCCGGAGTAGGTATTCTTCTATCGTTACGCTTAATCTCTGGTGTGAAAGATGATGCCCGAGTATTCTATGGGTTCGAATCAAACTGGGAATCACGAGTTTTTTTGATCGCATTATATTCACCGGTAAGCTCTTCGTCGCCCCATGATTTGGAAAAATTTTGGGATTCTGTAAGAAATGTTTTGGATATAGTTGATGACAATGAAAATATCATTTTGTGCGGTGATTTGAATTGATTGGTTGGGACTAAACGGCCTGGCTTCGATGCCGTACGTGGACCGTATGGTGACATTAGAGTGAACGACGCTGGATTTATGCGTGAAAAGGAATCTTCTTGCAGCTAACACAATATTCCCTCAAAAGGACATACATTAGTATACATGGAGAAGGAATGACCAAAAGAGTGTGATAGATCTGATTTTGATTGATAGTATACTTCGCAGTTGTTTAATGGGTACGCACGCCAACAGAGGTGCCAATCTGAAAAAGGACGACTATTTGGTAGTAAGTAAGATATAGCGGTATATTTAAGAAGTGGAGATATTGGCGACATCACGTTCCATTCGGAGAGCTTGAAAGGATAAAGAGCGAAAAGTTACAAGAACCGAGCATTAAGAGTTTGTATGAAATTCAAGTTCTAGATAGGTTAGCGAAAGTGAACCTACCGGACTTGGATGTAGACGAATGTTGGGAAGTTTTGAAAGATAGTATGGCGATAGCCGCGAAAGCTAAGTTATGAGATGTTTGTTTACATACACACGTATACATACAGACACACCTACACTCACACACATACATACAGACATACTGACGTCATCGTGAAAATTGTCGGAAAAAGTTTCTAAAGGCCCGGCCACAGCTACCCGCGGCGCGACCTGCGACGCGAAATGCGGAGCGGTGAGTCGCGCGACCATCTGGGTATGCCATAGCTCGACTTGTTGCGACCGCGATTCGATACTAGCTAGTAGCAGGGTAGGATTTTGTAATAAGTACTATTTTTACTATATTCTTTTGATGTAACGTACGTACGACGTAGTATATATATCGTAACGTTAGGATTGTACGCAAAAATACCATTATTGTTGATACTTACATATATTACCTTATTATTGATCCCTCCATTCAAGATTTTTGAAGTTATATTTCTTTACGCCTAATATTTCTTTGGCAACGAGTGAAATTTTAAGATGCACGCGCATGACCGTAACGCAAAAGTTACAGGTTGAAGTTGTCCGCTAAATTGGTCATTAAGTCCCGAAATCCTTGACTATCCTTTTTCAGTCCTTTTATTATTTTAATGTAATTAAGTATTTGCATGCAATTAAAATCTATCAGAAATCAGAAGTACTTTATTCAATAAAACTTTTTATTTTTATTTTGTTATTTTGACACGTCAACATATTTTTTAAAAAAACAACTACCGGATCGGAAACACGGCCACTATTTTTTAATGACGCCAAAGAAGTATAACTTCTAACGCGCGTACATAAGTACACGCACCCATTTTTTAATGTATGACAACGTAGGCATTTTTGATGTAATGGGCTGTAGAAAGAATGTATTTTTTATTAATATGAGTGAGATGAATGTATAGGAACAAATTTTGTTTAACGCAAGCCGACATTAAACTGAGAAAATGCTGTGAAGTTTTTAGATTAATTTTAAGTTTTGGTGTATAAACTAAATTAAGTTTAATATTATTTTAAGTATAATATTAAAATAATGTGTCAATAGCCAACCATTTATTTAATCAATAAATCATCATACTAACTCTAAATTAAAATTTAAAAAAAACGACACTTTTTTTATCTTCTGCCCACTATTTTACTTCAGTTCCACAATTTTAAGCGCAAAACGTAAATCAACCTCAAAACGTAAAGATCTGGTGAAAACTTGATATTCGAAAATCGGGGTAAAATCAGTAACTTCCGTATTTACATAAGAGAAGTTAAAAAATCTTTAATTCATGGAATTAAATTTAAAACACAATTAACATACATTTAAATTTATACTTTTATTGACAGTAATAATATGATTTGATTTTGAGGTTTGAGAACTGGTAACACTCAGAATCAGTGGCAAGCTTGTATATTGTAAAACAGTGCGTAATACACAAGAAAGTGTTGCAAACCTGGCCTGTTAATTTGTTACATTTGCAGGGAATAATTTATCTAGACAGTACATAATCTAAGGTAATAGCGTAGTATTTTCGAAAGCCAAAATAACATTATTGGTCATTAAACTATAAAAAATAACTATCCAATTTGCAAAAAAATATAAATATCCATCATTTTATTTTGAATAAATATGCGATAAAAATGGGTAAAAACGAGTATTTATCCATTCTGGATTGTATT
Source organism: Apodemia mormo (assembly GCA_036924255.1). Classification (NCBI taxonomy): domain Eukaryota; kingdom Metazoa; phylum Arthropoda; class Insecta; order Lepidoptera; family Riodinidae; genus Apodemia; species Apodemia mormo. Next base: position 23,362,138 of record JAUPFN010000013.1, on the reverse strand, counting down.
TATCCTTTGAATTTTTATCCTTCGCCCATCAATATTTTCAATACAATAAAAAACAAGTATGGAAGGATTTCTAAATCTCCCTTATTAGCAGCGCAAAGAGATTTTACCTATATACAGCGTTTAAGAGATGGTCTATCGAAAATCGAAACCACAGAGATTTAGACCGCGGTGAAAACCGTTGGAAATTTGTGTAGAAAATTGTCGATTTTTTTGACGATTGACGATTTTTTTGATGTAGATATCAACAGCGTGATAATCATGGAACATAGAACAAGTGGAAGTGAGAGTTCATTTTAGGTTGACCTAATTTTTCTAGAAAGATATACGTAATGACAGTCATTACGTATATCGTTCTAGAAAGTTCTCTACTCAAATATGACCGACTGAAAACTACGGAAAAATCAATACTGCCATCTATTGTAGAATAGCGAAACTATTAAGATTATAGTTTCACTATTGTACAAATAGATGAGTCTATTTTCAATAGACTACAAAAGGACGTAATTACTCTTTTTTTGTAGCAAAATAAAATTTATTGTAACCCAGTTTGGTACATTTTTAAATGTTCTGTTTGTGTGTTTCGGATTATTGTTGTTTAAAATGAAAACGACCAATGAAACAATGTTTGCATTAGTAGTTTATATGCAATAATGCTTATTTTGTGATAATGATTTCATAATGAATTATAAAACATTCATCATGTTCATTATATGATTCGGCGAGCATATTAAGTTGTTTTAACGCTATTGTTGAACGACAGATGTCGGGTCATTAAACGTGACGTCACGACGTTAAAATGATCACAATAACCATTACTTAATAGCATTAGGTACACGAGGCTATTTAAGGAATTACGAATTATTTGCAGACATTGACAGATAATAGTTACCAAAACAATAAATAAACATAGATCTAACAAATAACGATCGATAACAATTAATCGAATTAAAGTATACAATATGTTTGACGAGTGACGACCCGACCATCGATACATCCCTACCTTAAGGAAGCAGTACGTTTGTGAACACGCCGACAAAGGTTCGGCGATGACATAATGGTGCGGTAAATGTCTTTGTAAGCTTGCCGGCAAACAAAAGATCACCACCGCTCACTCGCCACAGTGTCGTCCAGTTTAAAATATTCGCTAAATTGGAACGAAATTGAAGTGTGAATACGACTATTTTAAAATTCCATAATATTTTTATTTTTGTAAATAGAATCATTTCATTACTTTTTGGTAATGTCATTAACCTAGCTATATACGCCTTTCGGATCTGACGGGGTTTTCTTTACACACTGTATAGCATATATGCAGATTCTTAAGTTATTGTAAGTGTAATAGTACATATTTTATGGTACTCTACCTCAAAATGTTGTTATTATCAACAAAGGTTATCTGGCAGAGATCGGTCTTCGGCGATAAGACCGCCTTTCATTAAAATGTCTTTAAATTGTTTGTACTAAATATGTATTTTTACTGTAATGATATGCACAATAAAGAGTTATCAATCATTCATTCAAAAATATTGTTAACTTTAATTTATTTTTTCTACCCTCACTGTATAACGAAATTAACAGAATTGTTCTCATGTAAGTAAAGACTGTCTTAATGAGAAATAAAGTTCTTTAAACCTAACTAAAACTTAAGACTCGCATTTTAATCGTTAAGTACAATATAGACAGATAATAGAGTAATCTTAGAGTTGGCTAATTTTAGGTGCCCTACACCTCTACTTCTAAGGTGATATGGGCGTGCTGGCATTTATTTAATATATCATATATGCTATGCAGATGTATCGCGACGCATGGCACACAGTTCTCTCTAAATACAAATGGACCTGATGTGAAAATTTGTATTTCTACAATACATAAGTTGCAGATAACCAATCTGCAAATAAATAATACAAAAATTTTTACCTTTGCTTTGTATATATGAACGGTATTCCTTTGGGGGATCATAACGAAGGACGAGCAAACACTGAGGAATATCCACACCCTCTTCAATCACACTAGTTGAGATCATACAGTTTAAATCACTGAAAATAATAATATTATGTGAAATAGCAATGTTTACTATTAAATAAAAAGTATATTAAAAATATTATTAAATCTTGACATTTTCCTAGAGTAACATCCAGATTCCCAAATTTATTGAATCGTACAGATTAAATCACTGAACATAACAACATTATGTGAAATATCAATGTTTACTTTTGAATATCAAGTAGATTGAAAATATTTTTATGCCAGGACCCTTTTTTTTCGGAATGTCACAATTGCTGTTAGCCTTAAGGGCTGTTACAGCTTCACCGGTCGCGGCCAGGACCCTTTCCCACATTTCCGAATTCCCAAATCATTGAACTCAAATTTTAGAGACAAGAGGCAGAAAAGAAGAGTTAACACATCCTTGCTTGACATCAGTATTGATATCAAACCAGGGTGATATGTTGCTGTCCAATCGCACACACGATCTGCAGTTCCAATATAGGAAATGCAGAGCACAAAAGCTGGGGCGCATCTATCCCAGAATCTTAGTGTCCCAACATTTCTGTAGTACACTTTCGCTTTCATAAAGTTTAAATCTACAAAATTGCAGTATCCTACTGACCAATAATCGCATGCATCTTTGCGACATTGCAGATTATTGTGTATTTACAATCACAAACTATATTTGCTGTGCCTACAATAATAGTCCAAGTTCAGAAAACCCGGCAACTAAGTATAATTTCCAATGAAAAAGCAAACACATTGTTATAAAATACAATGAACATAGTACATAACTAATTATTAAATTATTATTTTTTTTAAATTTTGGACTAAATAGATACCAGCTGATGTACACACATATCTTCACGAAAGATCCCTTACCAGGTAGGCAGAGAGAACCGAGTGCCATACATCACGATCCTTGCAGACTTGTCTCTCTTCCGCCACATTCATCACCCTCTTTATACACACACGCCGGTTGCGAAGACTCTTGACACCACCTTCGGACAGCACTCAATCAATCTGATAATGGTATGTCAGTCTTAGTCTTCCCCAGTACCTAGGTACATCCTTCCACATTCGCATTGTATATCTGTTTTGGTAACCTTTCACCTACCATTTTTTCTACATGTCAGAACCAACTGAGCAAGTCCTTTGTCATCAATACATGTACAGATTTATACATACTATATTACTTATACATTTACTTTACATCTTTATACCAGCTGATGTTTTAATTAATACTCTTAGCCCCAGCAAACATAAACAATAAGGACTTGATTTTCCTTTATTTTATATGTTCAGGATGATAGTCATCTAGTTGACGTCACCTCCACGTTATACCTCCTCTACCATCATCACCTACAGCGATTACCCTCCGACAAAACAACACGCACCAACCTTTTGACCACCAATCAATTGATAACCCTCTCACTCCCAAAAGTACTAATAGCTAGCTTTACAAGCTTAGTCATGATTCTCGGAGTACACCATGAACTGCCAACGGTTCACTGGTTTCCTCAACACCAACTCTATCCGCTATAGATTACTGAGAACTCCAGCAACACATACTCGTCCCGATTAACTGAAGATTCATGCATATTCTGTTCATCTCAACTCAAGGCATATTTTAGCATTAGAGACACACACTTCACCGGTTAAACTAGATTGATCATTGGGGTTAGCAGGGAGTACTGTAGCGGTCAAACTTTTATTTAATGTGACAATTAGGGATGGGCCGAAATTCGTTTTACATTCGGTTTAACCGAATTTCGGCAGCTTGAACCGAACTTCGACATTCGGCCGAAATTCGGTTTAAATGCCGAACATTCGGCACTAGAAGAAAGTATCTTCTTGCACTAATTTGCTTGAAATCTATGCTAATGTTATATAAAGAGGAAAAATTTGTATTCTATATTTTTATATATTGTATCATCTAAACTCAAAAACTACTAAACCGATTTAAAAAAAACTTTCACCTTTCTTTCACGAGTAACATAGGCTATACTATACTTTCGAAAAAAGCAGTTGACCTAGCAGGCCACCCCTGAAACATCCCGCTAAATAAAAAAACATAAAAACAAAAGTGAAAGTGAAAAACTTCAGCATAGATTTTTGAGTTCGAAGAGTTCAAAAAATATGTAAAACGGTTGACCCGGCAGGTCATCCCTGAAACTTTCTGCTAGATCTTTATCTATATCTTAGCACATTACAGATTTTTTCAGAGTTCAAAAATCATAAATTTGTTACAAATATTCGTTAGTACATAGAAGTTGTAAATGACAGTTTTTTAAAAATTTTTGAAATGCTATATATTTTAAAAACGATGATTGATTTTGGTCTTTCGAATGACATTCAACGCAATTTTTGACCTCTAAAATGTTTTCATAGCTACGTAATTTACAGACTTAGAAATGTCGAAGCAATATCAAAAAAGTTTTTTTGAATTTTCGATATTACTAAATCCCAAATAAATCGACCTATTTTGATGCAATTTGCTTATTTGACACAATTTATAGAAAGAAAAGCTGATTAGACTTTTAAGTCAATCGGTATATTAGTCTGAAAGTCATTTTAAACATGCTAAGTTTGCTCTAAACAACAAAATATTAATATTTGAAAAGCCGTAACTTTTGAAAACTTGATTTAATTTTGATCTGTGAAACTGTATTTGAAAAAATTTCGAATGTATGTCGAAAAAACACTTTTTCCAAATTTTTTCGTCAACGATAACTTCCGAACGGATTAACCGGTTATGATACAATTTATGAATTAGACGCAGTTTTTTAACAAAAAGAGCTGATAAAATTGTATACTCAATCGATACATTAATCTGTAAGTTATATTAAAAAAAATATGTTTCGTCAATTTTCTTTTTGAAGTTTTGAAAAAATTTTCAAAATTTATCAAAATATTCTAGTCCGAATTGGTTAAAATTGTTGGAAGCCAAGTTGAGCAGAATCTAAATCAATGCCATTAACCGCGTTTCGATCGGTCAAGCCGTTCAAAAGTTATGAAATGTTTACATACATACACATACAACCATACACTCTCTCTCACTCACACACATACATACATACATACATACATACATACATACATACAGACATACTGACGTCATCAAAATAGTCAGAAAATGTTCCATACGTAGCGGGAAGTTGAAAATCAAAAGTATGACATAGATGAAGATGCATATATTTTAAAACATGACGATTTAGATCTTTTTAATTGCATTCAACGTAATTTTTACTTTTAAATGGTTTTATTAGCTCCAAAATCGGTAGTTTAAAAAATGTCGAAGAAAAGGTAAAAAAATAGGTAAGTCAGTTTACCCTGCAGGCTATCCTTGAAACTTCCCGCTAAATTGAGATATTTTAGGCTCAAAGGAACAAAAGCTATTGTTTTTGTTAGCATTTTTTTTCAAGGTTCAAAATTCTGACTATTGTTATAAATGACAGCAATTTCATTTTTAAAAAGCTGTATATTTTGAAAACGATGATCGATTTTCATCCTTTAAATGGTATTCAACGAAATATTTGAGGTCTAAAATATTTTTGAGCTACATTCTCGATGAAAACTCGATTTTCAAAAATCGGGGCAAAATCAGTAACTTCTTTATCTATATACCTAAGTAGCAGAAAGTTAATAATAAAAATCCATGCCTAAATTGGAACAATGTAACTCAATGTATCAAAATTTTACTGTTAAATCATTAATTCACGTGCGTTGCGAAACCCATTAACGATATCCTATATATCCATACTAAAATTATAAATGGGAAAGTGTATCTGTTTGTTTGTCCGTCTTTCACGGCAAAACGGAGCGACGAATTGACGTGATTTTTTAAGTGGAGATAGTTTAAGGGACGGAGTGACATAGGATATTTTTTTTCTCTTACTTTACGCGAGCGAAGCCGCGGAAAATATAATAGCTAGTAGTTAATAGTAAAATAGGTAAATAGCTAGTATAAAATAATTAAATTTTAAGCAAATTCGTAAAAAAGTCACGACGTGTCGCTTTTAAGAAAGCGCCCTAAAATTAAACCGAAGTTCGGCCGAAATTCGGCCGAATTTTTGTATTTTCACCGAATGTTCGGCCGAAGTTCGAATTCGGTTCAAACCACATTCGGCCCATCACTAGTGATAATATACAAAAAAATAAGCCAATCCCACATCGAAATGTAACAATTATTATTTATCTTGTAACACTATATACAAGTTTCAACATCTCTCAGGCGAACTTCGGTCCCCTGGCAGCACCTGCCTGGCTGAACCTCTTCCATCCTTGTTTGACGTCATCAACCTCTACAATGGTGACCTCGATGACTGTCATCCTGACAAACTTAAATGCAAATATGACATTAGCATCATAATCTATTAGCCTTACATGTGAACTGCAGACTGTACGAATAAATGGCATTTCATGCAGAAATAAGTTTTTTGTTCTTTCAAATAAATTACGTGTTTCAATAAACAAATGTTAATTATGCTATAAAGTTATGTTAAATATATAACAGCTGTAATGTAAGTACTTACCGGTTTTTAAACTTTAGAAGAGCCTGGGTGCTTAGCTTTTTTGTGTAGTGTTGTTCTCTTGTATTATTAAAAGGATTTACATTAAATCCTACAATAAAATCATGTTTTAGGAATCCAAACTCAACTGGATTTTCTTTTCGTACCTCTTTTAATATATTGTACAGTATTTTTGAAGTAAATCTCTCTTGTGTAAATATTATCGCAGAGAGAGGTTTTTTTTCGATATTCACTTTAAGTAAAACTGGAAATACAAAAATAATTATTTTGCATTTTTAACGTAAGTTGGAAAAATAAATTAGTTGCTACATCTTTTTAATAAATTATACCCATATTGTTAAATAAATTAAGCGTTTATTCAGTATTCATGAAGATAAACATAAAAATTCACCTTTTATAATAAGGTAGAGTTCTGCAATGTCTCGCCTAGGTTCAGTACATATGTCCCTGCCTGCCCTGCCCTGTCACAACTTGTTAAGCTTGTTTGTTATTTTGAGATATAAAAGAAATACAAGCGCTTATGTCATGTGAATAAAGATATATATGAGTAGGATATATTGTTTTATTGATTATTATGAAGTTGGAGAACGCGATATCCTGTACTAAGATATCTCACTTTTCAACATCAATAGTATAAAATAGAGTCCGAGGTATGTAGCAACCTCGGACTCTATTTTATATTATTGATGTTGAATCATACATTTTCCGCGACATTATTGTAATTTATAATTCTACTAGTATGACTATCTTGCAATTACTAAGGCGCACACAGCCCTGTAACTTAAGATCAGGTGTGCATACAAATGAACGAGATTTTTTCAAAAAGTTATGTCAAACAAGGAAACAAACGTGGAAAACATGGATAGAATTCCACCACTAATATCTTTGGTATCTTTAGGTAACGGTTGTCGCTTTCCACTAGGAAAACTACTCGCTTGTTTGCTATTTTACGGTTTAAAAATATATTCATTACTAGCTGCACAAATAAACAATTAAATTGTTAACGAAAATCTGTGTTTCGCCCAATTTTTACACTGATTTTATAATAATACACATTTTTTTCTTCTTACAGATAAAAGACACGTCAGCGTGAAACTGCTCAGCACTACCGGCTACTGTTAAGCCTTATTGTATACTAGCTGTTGCCTGCGACTTCGTCCGCGCGGACTTCGTTTACTCCGCACTGCTCCTCCCCTGTAGGTGATAGCGTGATAATATGTAGCCTATATGTTGGCCCGACCTATTAGTAATATTCATGCAAAATTTGAAGTAAATCCATGCAGTACTTTTTGAGTTTACCCCGGACATACATACAGACAAACAGATAACCAGACAAACAGACAAAAATTCTAAAAACTATATTTTTGGCTTCGGTATCGATTGTTGATCACGCCCCAAGTATTCTTTTAAAAAAATATTCAATGTACAGTTTTGACCTTCCTACGATTTTATTATATGTATAGATGAAGCTTGAATTTTAACTTACAACTAATCATGTTAAAAGGGAGTTTTTTATAGAGCTATTACCTACAAAATATATAAGATAGGTGTCTAATATTAATCCACGCAAATTCAGCATTCATAATTTACTGATTTGATGAAATGAAAAGTCCTTAGTTTTGTTTTTTACTCTGTAGATAAATATTCTGAATTTTCATTTAACTTTTTATCATTGTCTTTTAAAACATGGATAAATTACATTATTGTGAAAGAGCTGATTAAGAGATCCTTTGAAAAACCTTTCTATCTACATTTAAATACCTACCTTCGATATTTCACATCTTTGTTTTATTTATTTTTTTAATAATAAAAAAATATTGTGTGACTACTATTATTTATTAAAAATGTAGTGAATATTATTGTTTTATTTTACTACAACCAAAAACACTAACATTATAATCAGTTATCGATAGAATAAGGAATATCGATATATTTCGCTTTTTTTACTATGTTGGCAGTATTGCTTATTCAGTCATATATAACAATAAATATTATCTGTGGTATTAGTTTCGTTATGTTGGTATTGGTCGTGAATGTACGAGCATATATCGTTTTTTCCTGTGGAACACCCGTCTCTTAAAACTCTTTTGTAGCCACTATATCAATGCTATGGTAATTTACTACTATATAAAAATATTTTGAAATTATATTGAAAATGCACCATCTAGGACACAGAATAATGAAACAAAGAAAACAAGTGGAAGTGAAAACTGGGCGTGCCGCGTGCACCACTATTATGCGCTATTACTCTAAATTACCTTATAGGAGATAGTCGTCGTGCGAAAATCTATTACACACTGAATTATGCCGTATTGTGCCGTCCTTGAATGCAGAAATGATAGTAGAATACAGATGATTAAAAATGGAGATATTTTATATCATCCGAAAGTACAATTTTCATTTTATTTATTTTAATAAAATTCCTGATTTAATATAATCTCTAATGATATAATAGAAAGTCAAGCTAAAATCAGCCGTAAATTTTTCATATATAGTTCATTTTAGATTGACCTAATTTTTCTAGAACGATATACGTAATGATAGTCATTAGGTATATCGTTCTAGAAAGTTCTCTACTCAAATATGACAAACTGAAAAATATGGAAAAATCAATACTGCCATCTATTGTAGAATAGCGAAACTATTAAGATTATAGTTAAAAAATCTTTAATTCATGGAATTAAATTTAAAACACAATTAACATACATTTAAATTTATACTTTTATTGACAGTAATAATATGATTTGATTTTGAGGTTTGAGAACTGGTAACACTCAGAATCAGTGGCAAGCTTGTATATTGTAAAACAGTGCGTAATACACAAGAAAGTGTTGCAAACCTGGCCTGTTAATTTGTTACATTTGCAGGGAATAATTTATCTAGACAGTACATAATCTAAGGTAATAGCGTAGTATTTTCGAAAGCCAAAATAACATTATTGGTCATTAAACTATAAAAAATAACTATCCAATTTGCAAAAAAATATAAATATCCATCATTTTATTTTGAATAAATATGCGATAAAAATGGGTAAAAACGAGTATTTATCCATTCTGGATTGTATTTATCCTTTGAATTTTTATCCTTCGCCCATCAATATTTTCAATACAATAAAAAACAAGTATGGAAGGATTTCTAAATCTCCCTTATTAGCAGCGCAAAGAGATTTTACCTATATACAGCGTTTAAGAGATGGTCTATCGAAAATCGAAACCACAGAGATTTAGACCGCGGTGAAAACCGTTGGAAATTTGTGTAGAAAATTGTCGATTTTTTTGACGATTGACGATTTTTTTGATGTAGATATCAACAGCGTGATAATCATGGAACATAGAACAAGTGGAAGTGAGAGTTCATTTTAGGTTGACCTAATTTTTCTAGAAAGATATACGTAATGACAGTCATTACGTATATCGTTCTAGAAAGTTCTCTACTCAAATATGACCGACTGAAAACTACGGAAAAATCAATACTGCCATCTATTGTAGAATAGCGAAACTATTAAGATTATAGTTTCACTATTGTACAAATAGATGAGTCTATTTTGAATAGACTACAAAAGGACGTAAATACTCTTTTTTTGTAGCAAAATAAAATTTATTGTAGCGTAGGTTGGTATATTTTTAAATGTTCTGTTTGTGTGTTTCGGATTATAGTTGTTTAAAGTGAAAACGACCAATGAAACAATGTTTGCATTAGTAGTTTATATGCAATAATTCTTATTTTATGTGTGAGTTTGGCGATCGCGGTCCTGATACAAATATTTGTACTTCACACTTCCGCTTGTTTTGTGTTCCATGCACAGAATGAACAAGGTTTTATATTTGAAGGCTTAAGATCTGTATTTGAGGTTTTTGCCACCACATGCGAATATTAAAAATCATCTTTAACGTCAAATATATATTTTTAAATAAGTTATAACATTAATCTTTAATCTTAATTATAAACATATATTGTTTTGTGATAAATACGCTTATTTTTTAAAATAACAAAATTTGGCCAACCTGTTAAACAAAAAACAACACAGTTGCAAATGGCGTCGGCATGGTGTTGAATGTTGATACTCTTGCACATTTTATTTTTGAAATTTAATTTTTAACACTAATGCACATTATTTGTGTTATTTTCGTTGAGTTTGATCTTTTATTCCCCGGAATTGTTTACCGCGACACAAAACTGATTTTTGTACTATTAATTGTAAATTAATAAAATCTTAAATTATCATATGAATGTTTTATTTCTGATGACAACACTATACAGCGTGGCAATCAAACGAAATGGCAAAAGGACTTGTCTGAGTTATATTTTGTTTAAGTGGTATGCTGTTATAGTGTTTGATAAATTCCTATTTACTATTAAAAATTCAATAAAAAGTAGGTACCTATCTAGACTACCAGATGACACCAGCGATACGCCATTAACGATTTACAAAGTTTCTTATCTCTGCTCACAATACAATTTTTATCTATCACTATATCCATTTCTATTGCAACAGCATGAGTGCTTTTTACTGTCGGTTTGGGGTAACATTACAGCCACATGAATGCCAACACATCATCTTTGTCATCGTCGTCCGTTGTTTCTTTCGACAAAAAATCATTTATTTATGGTCCTATAATGTAAAAAAAGCAAACTTACCTCCGGGTTTGTTCATAGTATTTGGATTATATTCCTTTAACACATCTAGTAATCGCAAAACTTTTTGCGATGAATGTTTAATTATTCTATCATAACCCTCTTCATTTTGCATTGAATCTAATAATATCAGTCTTGCCCTAAAAACATATTAAGAATTAAACGTTTGCTTGATCCCGCTTGTCACCCCATCACTCTTTTTTAAAAAGGAATCCACCGCACCTTCATTAAGTGGCGAATAATATTATTTTTCAGAGTTGTTACTATAACAAGCCCTAGTGCATAATATACAGCCATGGGCGTATCCAGGTTCTGGGCCAGGGGGGGCAACCGTTGCATTTTAAGACTATATTTTTATCTTATTATATTTTTATCTACAACAGTAAGGAGGTAAAGAAATTCGAGGAGGGTGCAGCTGCCCCTTCCTGCACTCCCCCCCCTCCAACCCCTCGGTACGCCCATGTATACAGCAGTTTGTATTTTAGGGTGTGGTATTATATGATGATGACTTAGCTACAGCATAAAATTCTATTTCACTGTTCTTATTTGGCTATCTGATAGAGGGGCAGTGTTGCCATTACAATATTACTAAAATTCACAACAAATGAGGTTTGCTAAGTCCCAAAAATATTGGTTGGACCATGTACACCCTAAAGCCGGTTCTTCTGATGATTTACTATAATAGTGTAGGTGTTAAGAGTTCCGCAACGTCCGGGTTTCGTACAACCACCTTAGCCACAATAGAATAATACACAGTAAAATGACTGTCTTGTTTTGAAATTATAAACAGAGTTTGTAGGTGCCAACCTTACTATTAAAAGTAGAACTGATGGTGTAGATTTTTTCGCAAATGTAAGTCTAAAATGAAGGGTGTTTGCCTTGTACATATGTTTGTATGTAAGTGTGAATATGCGCATATTATAATGCAAAATTAAGTATGCCATTCTGGTGGGTCCCTAATTTCCAAACTTCCGTGGTGTAATAGCAATCAGGTGTAACCTGATTGTAAAAGTCTCATTTCGTAGTATTGCTTTTGACATTTTGCTGTTTCCTGCTAGAAAGGGAGGGAAACAGGATGTATTTTCCTACTCCTCCTATATACTTCTGATTAATTTTGTTCTTCTGTTGATTTTGGTTTACAGAAATTAGTGGTGGCCTATTGCCCTTTAAGAAATATGCATATTATAAATGTATGTTTCTTTGTTCTGTTATATGACTACTAAACGGGTGAACGGTTTTTAAAATATTATGTTGTTTGATTTATCTCAGTGATAAGAGTGTCTTAAGATACTTTACTTACAATATCCTACTTATCCTAAGGTACTTACAATAAATTTCAAAAATGCAAAATAGCTAATTTTGGTCGCCATTTAATTTCGTCGCCTCTGTGGTCTAGTACTCCAGTGTTGGCGTTGACCACACGAGGTTCGGGTTCGATTCCCGGGTCGGGCACATTAAAAAAAGTATTTTTTCAGTTTTCTGAGAAACACAAAGTTGCCCGGGATTGGAAAGTGCCCGGTTGGCGATAGGCTTGCCGCCATTTGTGGGACCAAGTATCTTCGGCTAATCGTGGGTGCAATTGTTGTATCTCTGCCTGCTCCTTCAGCGATATGGGCGTGAAAATACTTTTTTTTTAATTATTTTTCCTAGGCCTGAATCAGCTTGACCAACATTTCATATCCTAAGTCGAAATTGTGCTAGTCATATGGGCAGCAAAGGACTGATTTACAACTTACTCAAGACAATGGGTTATAGTGAAAGCATATAAAGTTTCCTCTTCTTTTGTAAAAGCTCTTCGTTTGAGACGCTCAAGCAATATAATGTAAGCTAGAATGGTAATTGATCCTCCATATACACCCAACTCGCTTATCAATTTAATCATTGACATAATCATTTTCTTGACTCCTTTCACAATCTGAAATAATATGTATTTTTTTAAGAATTTGGTGGAGTACAAACAAGCATTAATTTTATTTGGATTGTGGATGTGTTACTTTTAAATTTCACGTTTATAAGAGTAGTCGTTTAGGACTCAAATAAGACTAATTGAACACTGGAAATGTAGCTTAATTAACACGCACACACATATATATATATATATATATATATATATATATATATATATATATATATATATATATATATATATATATATATATATATATATATATATATATATATATATATATATATATATATATATATATATATATATATATATATATATATATATATATATATATATATATATATATATATATATATATATATATATATATATATATATATATATATATTATAATATACATATAATTCCAAACCAAAATTAGCCAAATCGATTCAGCCGTTCTCGAGTTTTAGCGAGACTAACGAACGGGGCATTTTCCAATCCCGGGCAACGCTGTATTTATCAGAAAACTGAAAAACACATTTTTGAGTTGCCCGACCCAGGAAACGAACCCGGGACCTCATGTGGTCAACACGAGCACCGGACCACTAGACCACAGAGGCGATTTATTATAATAAGAAAACAAAATAATGAGATAATTATATTAAAAATATAAGCAAACGGTGACGTAGAAAATTAACTTATACCTGTTGAGGATCACTAGTTATGTTCTGTTGTCCGGGTTTTAACTTAACTTCCAAACTTTTGGTCACAGCGGGCAATTTAACTCTCATAACCAAATCTTGAAGTTCTGTTAAAATAAGGATGGCTTCCTGTGCAGCTTCCGTTATAACTGAGGGGGTGTAATTTAAAATAATTTCCTTTGGATTTGTGGAATACCTAAAAATAGTATTATCAATCACAAAAGAGGCTTGGCCTCATTTATAACAGATATTTCAAATGACTTGAAGTATTGCTATAAATGTAGTTTTGTAGAGGTTACTACCGCAAGAATAATATGTACCTAACTGCCTACCAATACAAAATAAGAAAAAAAACGCAAAAAGTTTCCACTTTTCACAATCCTAAGACTAAAGCCCGCTTACACCAAACTACTTGAATTATCTACTATAATTAAATCGTTTTTACTATGGTCAAATTGGGTGCAACCGGATCTTATTATTATGACAATTAGAACATTTTCTAGTATTTTGCAGGAATGAAACACTTTTGAAAAAAAAAACAATAAATTCAGTCCTGGTTATGTTTATTCATTAAAGGGGAAGCAATAATATACATGAAATAATATTTACGTTTAGTGAATTTAATATTAGAGCTTACGTCAATACTTCTCCAAGTTCGTTCACAGTTGCAATGGTCGCTTGAAAAGTTTGCTCCAACTCACGCAAAACTTCTTCTACGTTTGAATATTTGACATTGCAGTTTAGGAGAGTAGCACTTAAGCCTAAAACCAATCAAAACAGACTTGTTTCTAATTTCTATGTCATATAACTTATGTTAAGAAAGACTACAGTATAATTTCATTAATATAATACACATGTATAATTTCTATGTCATATAACTTATGTTAAGAAAGACTACAGTATAATTTCATTAATATAATACACATGTACATCACTTTGTAAATAAAATATCTGGTTGACCGAGCTTTGCTCGGTTTTTCACATATATTTGGAACCAATATTTTCTTGGACCTTGAACCTTGATAAATCGATTCCTATAGAATATATAATTTTTTTTTCTGTATCTGGTTAACCGAGTCTGCTCGGTTTTTCACATACCCATATCTTGGGAACCAAGCTTTTCTTGGACCTGGAACCTTGATAAAACGATTCCTTGACCCGAAAAACGTTGGAGCCGATTCCGAGATTCCAATTATATATATATATATATATATATATATATATATATATATATATATATATATATATATATATATATGTATATGTATATATATATATATATATATATATATATGTATGTATATATATATATATATATATATATATATATATATATATACACAAGAATTGCTCATTTAAAGGTATTAGATAAATAAAATTAAGTATAACTAAATAATTTGCTCCTGTTGACTGGACCTTTAGAAAAATAAATCATTTGCCATTCTACCATTCTGAAATAAATAGCCTGTGTTTCAACCTGGATCTTTATCCCTCTGCCTGCCTGAATAGACCATCTGCCAGGAAATTCGTAAGAGCCGCACGGTTGGCTATACGAGTCGCTAACATCGTGGCTACTAGATTGTAGATTTTTGCATTGTCTCGCTCGGGTATGGTACCTCCGCCTTACCTATTCTTGCCACAATAGCGCCAGTGTCCGTCGCTGTTACGATATGTAGGGTAAGGTAGTCAGTCAGTCAGTAAATTTATGTATGTGGTATTAGGACCTCGCTACAAAGACGGCAATGCACCATTAACATCTTTGGTGTTTAAAGGCAATATTTGTCTGTTTCCATCAGGAAAGCCATCTGCTTGTTTGCTATCTATATATATATATATATATATATATATATATATATATATATATATATATATATATATATATATATATATATATATAAATCAATTGCTGACAGAACAACGTTTGCCGGGTCAGCTAGTCTTATATAAAAAAAGAAAAGAAATAGCCTGGTCGCCAAAGATTCGTATGTGAAGATGTAAGATGCTCCGATCCAGAGATGAGAACAGTGCTCCATGTAATGTCGAATTTGCGTCTTACAAAGTTTCGCTGTGCCCTTTTTTTTTGGAGTTTTTGGAGGCTACGCCCTTCCTTCCAAATGACTACGGAACTGACAGATATATTTAACCTATATCAGTAATATAAAAAAATACAATAGTCAATCGTTTGCCTCTTACGAAGTGCGTGGCAGAACGAAAGATGGTCTATTCTTTCAAGAACGTTTGAACAACGTTTGAAGAACAACGTTTGCCGGGTCAGCTAGTCTTATATAAAAAAAGAAAAGAAATAGCCTGGTCGCCAAAGATTCGTATGTGAAGATGTAAGATGCTCCGATCCAGAGATGAGAACAGTGCTCCATGTAATGTCGAATTTGCGTCTTACAAAGTTTCGCTGTGCCCTTTTTTTTTGGAGTTTTTGGAGGCTACGCCCTTCCTTCCAAATGACTACGGAACTGACAGATATATTTAACCTATATCAGTAATATAAAAAAATACAATAGTCAATCGTTTGCCTCTTACGAAGTGCGTGGCAGAACGAAAGATGGTCTATTCTTTCAAGGGGGCCCGGACCAACACTGCGTCCAGACCAACACGGGACAAAAACATTAGTGAGGATATATTGTTATAGGATAATATTAAATCAGTGAAAAATTAGACGAATGGATCGAAGCCCAAAATAAGGTAATGATTTGCTTGTGATAAATATTTACATATAGAAATAAATATATATAAATACTAGTATTTAATAAACACCCAAACCCAGAAATTCAAACATGTACGCTCATTACACAAATATCTGTCCCTGTCGGAAATTGATTCTGAATCCGGTTGATTGCGAAGCCAGGGACGCTAACCACTCGCTAAAGTTATAGCATGACTAAGCAAACAAGTGGACAAATTATTATGTATCTATGCACAATTAAAATGTAAGCAGTTAACGCTTACGGCTAATTTTAGTCATTATTTCCTTTTCAACTATGAAACATAGCTGTAGTATGTATTTTAAACAAAATGTTAGATTCATGGTTATCATTAGGTAGTTAGCAGGAATACATATTATTGTTTAAAAGCCCTTCCCAACAATGGCTATCACTAAACATGTTTTTAAAACACTTAAAGCTAATGGGTTGACTGCATCATGGTCTTGGGGTTAACCTATTCGGCTCAGATCATGAGGTCCCGGGTTCGATCACCGGGTCGGGCAAGTGTTATTGAGGTTTTTTCTCGAAAACACAAAATTTTCGACAATTGTTAGAAATGGTCGACAATCATTATTAGTTCGATAAAACGCGGCGATGGGGATCACCACTTATCTCGCAAGCCGACAAATACCCGTCTATAGACTAGAGCATTGATACAAAAACCCAAGATGCACAATCCTGAACTAAACTGACACTCAAAAATGTCGTTAATTTCATTGAAGTAAGGTACCTGTGTCGAATATGGCCAGCCGAAAAATATGGCCACATCCTATTATTATAAATATGAAACATAGTTAGAATCTGATCGTTGCCCGCCATGTTTGTGGCCAAGGTAGTATTTGAATGGCGCACCCGCCGCTCGCCCCACGCTCTTGCCAGTCGCTTAACGGGCATTAGAGTGGAAAGGTGCATCGCTGCTCTAAATATTCCCAAGTAAGTTTTTTGCTATATTTCCATAGTTTTTCGATTTTGTGCATATCTATTAACGTTGTCAGGTGGACAGTTATCGTATTTCGATATTTTCTTTGTGATTTATAAAAGTATCAGTGCGTTTTTGTTCAGAGTAAGGTTAGGTTTAAAAAACCTATGAATGAAAATATGGCCAACAACTGGCCATATTGCATGTATGATTTTTTTCATTCTTAGTAACATTTTCTTTTTTAGATATACCACGATACAAAAGTAAAGGTATTAGGAGTAATTGGTCAGAAGATGGCATGAAACGAGCAATTAACGCTGTCAAACGTGGAAGAAACATTCGTGAATTGGTTGCAACACTTCGCCGAATTTAAACTATCAGGACCTTGTGCTCTTATCTTTGACGGTGCTAAATGCCATCTGGACTATACCATAGTTGAAGTTGCAGAGAAATTCAATATAAAACTTTTCTGTCTTCCTAGCAACACAACACATGAGCTGCAGCCAATGGACAAATCGGTTTTTCGTTCGTATGAGTACTATTGGGATGAAGAGGTTTTGAGGTACTGGTCTATCAACCAGGATCGTAAAATAACGAAACAAAGATTTGGAATTATATTTTTAAAGGTCTGGGACAAGGCTGCAACGCCGGCAAATATCAGAGCTGGTTTCGAAGCTACTGGGATTTTTCCATTTAATCCATTTAATTTAATCCGCAAAAGATTTCCGTAGAAGCGTACGCTCCAAGTATCCCTACATACGATCCCGCAATAACTGAATCTAATACTGGACAAGACGAAAATGAAGATCCTAATGATATTATTGATTCAAGTGTTGACAGTGAAAGTATTTTAGCTTGTCCTCATAACTATTTGAACATCAGCGGTGATCGTTTCGCTCCAGTTCAAAGTGGTCCCTCTGACACCAATGCTGAATCACCAGTACGTGCCTTGTCACAAGACAATGACAGTAACGCCACAGATGCCAGTGCAAGTCCCGTCGGCCCAGACCTTCCTATGAATCAGAGTGATGTTAACCCTATTCCTGCCATCTCAGATAATAACTTCGAACCTAATAAGCAATCATTTCAAAATAACAGTTTACATTATAACATAGCTACTGCACTTTCTTCACCTTCGAGAAATGATCAGCTTAAGCTCGTTGAAAATATTCGTACTAAAGGTGACGTTAGCGACGAAAACGTCTTATTAGCAAGCATGAAACAGAACAACCAGAACAGAGAAGCTGTAAGGCCAGTTTCGCTTTCATTTGGACTTAATGAATCATATGAATCTTTCAGTGCTATGTTAAAAACTCCGGAAAAGGCAACATCTAGCCCAAAATCTGCTTCTAGGGCAAAAGCCATCGATAGTCTGGCTCAAGAACTAACAAAAGCAACTTTTGCACAGAAAAAACTGCCAGGGCCGTCTGAAGCAGCTTCTCAGAAATGAAAAGCATTGCCAGGGTCATCGAATAAAACTTCAAAAAAGAAGAAACGTAGGCCAGAGTCATCCTCCGCTGCCTCTCAAAAAAAGAATAATATTCCTGGGCCATCCAACATTACTTTACCAAAAAGAAAACAAGATCCTTCAAAACAGAATCGAGAATCATCAAACAAGATTCCTTCAAAACCGAAAATGGTAAAGAAAAATCTAGAAAACTTGGTGAGTCTTGGTATTGCTTCGTTTGTGGTCAAGATAGGGTTGCTGACATGCGATCTTGTTTTAAATGCGGCACCTATGTCCATGAAGAGTGTGTTGGCCATGTCTGCCGCAGATACAGAAAATTTCATATGTCCCCAATGTTATGATGATTAATAACAAGATACTCAGGTACCTTTATTGATTGCAGACAGTGCACATGTTGTCTCTAGATTAAGTTATCACTCTTTAGAATTTATGTGATTTGAAGTTAATGACTCACAGATTTTAGATTAAGTCTTTTATTGTTTTTGATAATTCAGTTGATCTCAGAGCAAGCCAATTTATCTAATTTATAAGTAATTCTTAGATGTTTTGTTTTCTATTATTTTTAATTTATGTGACCTGAAGTCAGTGACTGATACTCGTATTAGAATAAATTTAGATATTAAATGGATCTCAGGCTGAGCCAATTCATTAGCACAGAATTTAGATATTGTTGTTTTTTGCCAGATTTACTCAAAATATTTATATTTTAGTTGATAACAGTAAAAAAATATAATTATCAGTGAAGAGTACTCGTACCTATAAGATTTTCGATTATTAAATATAAGATAATACATATTATCTGCACTGATTTAATAAAATTACTTAGAAATGTACAAATTATTTTATTTTATTTCATAACAAAATTTTTCATACCGTAAATATGGCCATACCGTGGGCACATTTACATACACGGCCGGAAATATGACCAGTTTGCCCCTTTTTAAAAAAATGTATATTATATTGAAATGATCAACAATATTGCATTTTTTTTCTATGTTACGAAAGCTAAATAGACAAGGTTTTCAGGAAAATATACAAAGTCAGGCCTATGTCTCAAAATCTATAAAAAAAAATGGCACTAAAACTTAAGGTGGCAATATTCGACACAGGTACCTTAGTTTGGCAAAAATGTATGTACTTGCATAGAAAGAAAGAAAGAAAGAAAGAAAATATTTATTTGCAAGAATATGGGTGTTACAAGTTGTTAAAAATAAATTAAGTTACCGACATATTCTACCAATATATGGTGTGCAAATATTTTAAAAAAATATCATTATATAATATTGCATTTAAAACTATAAATTGTATCGATTTTTCAGAATTACTACCGGATCGGAACGCGGCCACACACTGAGAAGATCCGGCGGAAGAAACTCAGCGGGCTGGTTTTTTTTTCTCTAATTTATGTTCTTGTTATAAATATACAAGGATGATTCCATATTACAAAGTTATTTTTATAATTACAAGTTTCATATTTTGAGTAATTATTTTTTTTATAATTTACATAATGTTCACCATTTACAAAATTTTTACTACATTGAAATTTTTTTTTAAGGACAATTCAACAAACTTATATTTCTATCCATTAACATTTAATTTTATCGGCTAAAAATTCTTTAATATCATAATAAGTTTTATCTAACAGCAAATCAAACAGCTTTTTGCGAAATTTATTTATAGGCAATGATTTAAGACTATCAGGAATATGATTGTATATAATAATAGACATACAATACACATTTTTTGTAAAAATGTTTAATTTTTGGTTAGGCACATATAATTTCTTACTATTCCTATATATCCAACTTTAAGCGCAAGACTTAGTTGTTTTTGCAAAGCAATGTATAAAAAGAAATAAAATTGACTGTCGCGAGCGACGCGATTCTATTTGAAAATTGTGCGCTCATTTTTGGTGGATCTCTTTGAGATACTGATTGTGTATCTTATGTTTTTTATATCAATGGACTAGGGATACTTTTTAACATGCTTTATAGTTAGCTCCGTTCGTATGTTAGTATGTAAAGGAAACTTTGAACATGATTTTGAGGTTACTTTAAAACGTCCGATTAATTTGAATTTTTGCATACTTATCAATGACCAAGGACAATGCAGTAATATGAAAAAATCATCCCGATATCCTTAATAGGACCTTCAGAATTAGGGAATTTGTATTTGGGCTCCTGCGTCTTCTTCGGGTGAAATAGCCGGTTTTCAATTTTCATTTCTGACGCACAGTGTATCGTGTAGAACATGCTAGGTGGACAATATTCATGTTATTATTTCCAGGTAATCTTAATGGCAAAACGTAAACAACACCCCTAATCTCCAAATTCCGAGAATCGGTTGTTTGTCAAATGCATAACTGATGAATCATAGAGGTTAGAACACAGGTAAAGGTAATGAGTTTAATGCAACCCTTTCAATCAATCAGTTGCAATTTAGAGATACTTTCTTGAACATCTTATATTGTGAGTGTTTGTGATGGATATTAATACAGAGGGTAAGACCTATTTTTTAATAAGTATTTATTTAAATCAGAACCTATTAAAATTATTTTTTGGCATCGTTTTAACATAATTTATATATTTTAGCGTAATTTTTTCATAAAAACAACTTTGAAAGAGCTAAATTTACACACATTCACCTCTATCTGGGCTAGTTGTTAGATATATTATAGGAATATAACTTTATTCTTTATAGAAATACACATATTGTTTAGCAGACTTCAGCACATGTTTTTTTTCTTTTTTTTTCAGAACACGTTTACTCTATTTCAAGAGTAGACTTTTTCGAGGAGTGGTTGAAACATACGAAGAATTATAAAAACTCCCGTATATATGACTACCTTTCTTCAAAATTTCATTTTGGTGACATTACTGAAGGTAACCAAAAAGAAATAAAGTTAAAGATATCCAACTTTTCTAACAAGATTGGTAACAAATGGCTGGATTCAGGAAAATCGAAGGAGCGTTTTTAGTTAAAAATAAGACTTGGTTGGATGAAACAGACATACAGTTTATTGCTTTGACTCTTGCAGGCAGACCTCGCAAAGATTTCGAAGACTCGTCGTTTAAGACGAAGAAACGTCGCGTCGTGGATCTCGTAGAATCGCGAAGTGTCAGTGAATTGGTGACTACTGCCGAAATTGCTGTTCGTTCAGTAGGCCAAAGGAAAATTGCCAACGTGATTAGAGACATTAGTGAGAGCCCAGATAATATTATTAAGTCTAAAAATACCAGTTTTGTTAATCCTAGGCAATTAAGTAGTGACGAAGCCTTAACTTACTATATAGATTCTAAGTCAACAACGCATTCATATAAATAAACAAGAAAGTGGTCCATGAAGGCAGGTCATAATGTATTTCCGTCATACCTATTTTAGTTTAGTAAAGTCCAAACAGGCCTGTTACCCTGCAGAGGAGCACATTGCTATATGCAGAAACTCGTGCTGAAATAAATTCGCAAGCCTTATTAAATAAAACAGTGGAACGTCTAGTATTAGCACAAAATGAAGTTATCAGCAGTGTCCTCCCAACAAGTTCACATTTTACACTTATTAGTAAATGGGGATGTGATGGAAGTTCTGGGCACAGCACATACAAACAGAGATTTGAGAACACTGAAGATACGGACGAGTTTCTTTTCGTATTTTCTTTAGTTCCCCTTAAGTTATGTGGATGGGTCCAAAACTATTTGACAAAATCGTCGGCCTTCATCTACGTTGTATTGCCACCCAATTAAATTTATATTTGCTAAAGAAACGAACGACTTCACATTAGCGGAGACCAACTGATTGTTGGAAGAAGTTAACGCTCTTCTTCCAACACTCATTAATTTTGGTGATTCTCAAATCTCTGTGAAACACGAACTCTGGCTGACAATGACAGACGGAAAGATATGCAATGCCTTAACGGAAACTCGTTCATCTCAAAAGTGTTTCATCTGTGGCGCCAGCCCCAAGACAATGAACGATGACCCCGCGACGTTTAATAGCAATCAAGAACATTTTGGTTTATCTACACTTCATGCTTGGATTCGTTGCTTCGAATACCTTCTACATATCAGCTGCAAGTTGAATATTAAAAAGTGGCAGGCTAGAAAAGTCGAAGAAAATGCATATATCAAGGTTCGTTCGACGAAATCAAGTTAAAATTTAAGAACGTGATGGGACTGATGTAGATAAACCGAAGTCAGGATTTGGTTCTTCAAATGATGGAAGCACAGCCCGTCGCTTTTTTAAGAATGTTAAGGTGAGTGCTCACATCACAGGGTTGGATGTCACAATTATCAAACAATTTGAGGTAATTGTGAGGACATTGTCTTCTGGATTTGAGATAAACTTAATTGAATTCAATAAATTTTGTCTTGAAACCAGAAGACATTATTTTAATCACTATTCGTGGTACTGTATGCCTGCTACTGTGCATAAAATATTAGTTCACAGTACAGAGGTCATCAAAGCAGCATTGCTTTCAATTCTGCAGCTTTTCGAAGAGGCTCAGGAAGCACGTAACAAAGATTGCCGCAGTTTTAGGGAGTACAACACCCGCAAGTGCTCGCGTGTTGCCACGAATAGAGACTTACTGTCCATGTTAGTTATAACATCTGATCCTTTGATCAATAGCCTTCGAGAGATGCCCCCAAAAAAGCCGGAAAAAATACAGAGGTTTTAAATACAGAGGTTTAAAAGTTAATTGTAAGCCCCAGCATAGTAGAATCAAGACCGGAATCGTCATCATATTGTCGCACAATGTCACAAAATGATGGCGATTACACAGTAAACGATTCATCAGAAGACTCTTATGACGATTATTAGTTTAAGTAACTATTTTTTATTTAATTTTATTATATTTTATTATATATATTTAATTTTGTTTAATTATTTATTTATACTGTACATACATATCATATAATACATTCTGAATCTGATATGCATCAAATTTACGGCGTGCATAGCACTTATATAATTTTGTTGTTTGTATATAATTTTTTATATATTTTTCTGTTTTTACACAATTTTTTGTTTTTGATTACAAAAACATGACCACCTATATCTAAAATAAGTAAAAGGATCGTTATATTACATAAAATAATTTTGTCCACCTAGTACGTTCTACGCGACACACTGTGTGACGTCGGTAATTCATCCTAGGAAGTTGGATTATCCGAAACTATATTCGACGAGATGTTTGCGAGCATGTGTGGAGTTTTAATCCATGCTAAATTTATAAATTCTATTATTATTAGTTGAAACTAGATTAAAATGCACTTTTATTTCACTGCTAGCTGTTGCCCGTGACTTCGTCCGCGCGGACTTTGTTTACTCCGCTCCTACTAGTCGTAGCAAGATGTTATATAGCGTATAACGTTCCTTGATAAACAAGCTATCCAAGTCAAAAATAATTATTCAAATCAGTTTCAGCAGCAGTTTCCGAGATTAGCGCGTACAAACAGCGTCTAAAAAACAAATAAACAAACTCTACAGTTTTATAATATTAGTATAGATAAGCATATACAACGTTATTTTAAATTAATCGTCCGGTTTTGCTTTTTAAAGCATGTTTAGGACGTAACGTAAACTCATGTTTGTTAAACGTAAACGTAAAATCATGTTTGTTGTATGTATACTTAAATATTTATTTTATGTATTAGTTATTTATTTTTATAGTAAATATATTTTCAAATACTTTAAAAAAATCGGGTTTCTACCTATTTATAAAATTGCTTATAAATTACGTTTGTCGCATGGGAGCCTTCCTTTAATATTTACTTTATTTTATTAATTATTTTGAAAGGTAATATACAACTAAATATTCTGTGAAAATTTTAAGTGATGAATACTTGGATAAAAGAAATAAATTTAACTGAAACGTGTTACAAAATAAAGCGCTAATATATGATTTTAAATAAATATTACAAAAGGTTTTTTTTATTTAAAAAGTTTGTACAAGTTATGTGTAAAAAAACAAAATGGTAGGTATTCCATATTTGGTCACTTTCCTCTATGTTTATCAACTCTTCAGCACGTTCCAGCGAATTTATGGAACTCCCATTAGCCCTTACATAGTTAGTCACGTATGCAGAACCAAATACAAAGTTGATCTTACATAACTGACTTCGACGATTCGTTTTATCAACAATTGATTTGTTTATACACACCAATGAAATCTTGACACTTGGTAATTTTGCTGCGTAAGTGACGTATATCCAAACTGGCTATCATAATTAACTAATTAAATAAACCATTATATTATAGTAGTTTACTTATCGCCTCAGTGATAATGACAACTAATAAATTTAACATTATTTGAACTGATATTATATTATTTTACGTTCTGGATATTTTGGTAGCATATGATTCATGAATGTGATGAAATCAATTTGTTATCAATATAATATAAACTCTGACTAAATTAAAGTAGCATCATGTGACCTAAACACGCACTTTAGCCACATTAGACAAATGAAGCTAAAGTGCGTTTTTAAGCATCTTTTTTTACAGCATCCTGTGACCTAAACACGCACTTTAGCCACATTAGACAAATGAGGCTAAAGTGCGTTTTTAAGCGTCTTTTTTACAGCATCCTGTGACTTAAACACGCACTTTAGCTACATTAGACAAAATGAGGCTAAAGTGCGTTTTTAAGCGTCTTTTTTACAGCATCCTGTAACCTAAACACGCACTTTAGCCACATTAGACAAATGAGGCTAAAGTGCATTTTTAGCGTCTTTTTTATACCATCTTGTGACCTAAACACGCACTTTAGCCACGTTAGACAAATGAGGCTAAAGTGCATTTTTAGGCGTCTTTTTTATACCATCTTGTGACCTAAACACGCACTTTAGCCACGTTAGACAAATGAGGCTAAAGTGCGTTTTTAAGCGTCTTTTTTACCGAAAACAGAGTCTTAATTTCGGTTTTATATCACACAGACTTTAAAAATATATCTATATATGTTTCACTGAAGCTGTCTATTTTCGCGTCGCTTAGCACCTCGGGCGCTAACTTCACGTCGTACCATAATAAGAAGTTATATGTATCATAATATACTGTTATTGAATGCCCAAATTTACTTAGGTACATTATTTCATTCTGCAACGGGGCAACAACAGTCTGTATAAAGAGAACACTGTTTACTTTTTCCATGTAGCTTATGAACTCAAAAGTTAAATGTGTCACTAATATCGTGGTCAACTGTCAAGATGTGAAGTATTAAGAATTTTGAAGACTTGCCTAAAATAGACATCCACTTAATCCATTTTTTTTTATAATAACTTTAGCGTTTATCGCCTAAATATACACCTTCCCGCTTAGGATAAAAACAGCGCATAACATGTCATTCGCGGTAAAAGAGAAGTTTGACCAATAATAAAAACTTATAGTTGAATGATACGACAAAAGTTTCTGCAATTCTGCGATCACGAATAACTTCTCTTCAAGATCTCACACTTTGTAGTCTGTGCACATAACATTCTCAAAAATGTAATCTGGAGTTCCCACTGCACATTTATTATGTAGCTATAACATTAACATAAAATCTTATTTAACCTTAAAATAAAATAAGATTCCAAAAATTAAATAATTAAAAAAATTATACCAAGAACTCTCGGATGTTTGCTTGTTGGACAGCATTCAAAGTGCTTCATTATTAAGCGCATAGGGTGGTCGTCCACTGCATGGTGACACTCATCAAATATTAATAAACTAATATCTTCAATTCTAATATAATTATGTGTAAGCATATCATTAAGAATTTGGCATGTCATCACAATTACCTGAAATAAATTAAAATTATTTAATATTATTTATCATTATCATGCCATTATCTTCAGTTCTCAACATTTAATGAGGCAGATTTAAGACATAGAGACTATCGTTACATTACGCCATAAGTTGATGGAAGGCAGTTAATAATGTGTCTCAATACGAGTGTGTTAAAGAAAATGGTCTAATAATAAACACTTATGGCTAATTGCACTAACCTTGTCTTAACTTAAGACACTCTTTAGTGACATGATGTCACATTCTTTTCATTTAAGACAAGAAGTGACAGCATACTATATAGGATTGTTTTAAGCTAAGACAATGTTAGTGCAATTGGCCAAAGTCACATATCTTGTATTTCAGTCAAAAGCTAACGTAAAAGTTTTATATATCAAAGTTTAAAGTTTGTTTTACTTGGTTACTTCCACTCATCGACACTAATCGTCTACTGTCACTTTAAATCACGTGTCTTGTTTTTGTCATAAGGTAACACAAAACTAATGAAAACCTTAAAAATATTACTAACCCTGTTTTATGTTACCAAACTTTAAAGTTTGTTTTACTTGGATACATTCTATTATCTACACTAATTGTTAACACCAAATCATTGAGATAATTTAAATGAATTCAATTGTAGTAGTAGTTCAAAGCTTTATATCACTTATTTTACATCCAAATGATTTTGCTAATTACAGTACAGTAAGGGATATTTGACATATATAATATTAATTAATATAATATTCATTATACACTTATATTATCAAATAATAATAATAATAGTTATTATTACTGAAGTAAAATAGTTGCCTCTGTGGTCTAGTGGTCCAGTGTCAGTGTTGACTACATGAGATCCTGGATTCAATTCCTGGGTTAGGTAATTCAAAAATGTGCCTGGTTGGCGATAGGCTTGCACCTATCACATTGTGGGACTTACGGCCGGTTTCTGAGACACAAATAATTTTTTAACAAGCAATTAATCTGTTTAGCAGACAATTTGCCTCTGTGGTATAGTGGTCTAGCGTTGACGTCGACCATGTGAGGTCCCGGGTGCGATTCCCGGGCCGGGCACATAAAAAAAGTGTTTTTTCAGTTTTCTGAGAAACACAAAGTTGCCCGAGATTGGAAAGTGCCCGGATGGCGACAGGCTTGCCACCTATCACATTTGTGGGACCAAGTATCTTCGGCTAATCGTGGGTGCACTTGTTGTCTGCCTCTGCCTCTCCTACCTCTGCCTACCTCTTCGGGGATACGGGCGTGAAGATACTTTTTGCTTGTAAAAATTGACGTAAGCGTTCGATTATGCTTATGTCAAATTCATACATTTATTTTTCTACAACCAGCCCCAGCGATGCGATTTCCCAGCTATGCGTTAGGTATACTAGAAGATCGCCAGCTGATCGACCGCGACGGATATCGTATTGGCGGTCACTAATAGCTGGAGCTCGTCTAAATATTTCAAAAGCTGGCAATTAATTATCATCTCCATGATTTTGGAGAAGGAGGTAATGGCTATCGGCCGATAGTTTGACGGATTCGAGCAATCACCTTTTATAGGTACAGGATGCACTAAAGCCGTCTTCCACGATTTCGGAACTACGACAAATGAAATTTATTCATTCGGATATGATTATACAGTTTTTATATTATTAGTAAGCACACAAGCAGATGACTTCCTTGGTGGAAATTGAACATCAAAAGGACAGCAAATATGTTAATGGTATCTTGCCATTTATAGGGCAGGTTGAAATATCACATGCTTTAATTTACTTCCCCCAAATCGGAACAAGGCAGTGACAAATGCTGACGCTATAGTGACAGGAAAAGTAAGCAGGTTGCATCAAGCTAGGTAAGACATTGCAGAACTCAAACATCTAGTAGTCACATCGGCAGTGACAGATTTGCCCGATTATTCACCTAATAGGAAGTGTATGGTTTTATAATCATTCATATCGTCGGAAGGCAGATCCTCTATTCTTTAAAAGGGGCTCAAAATAACACTTCACTTATACAAACCACACTTACTTCATATTTAACTAATTCCATATCCCATTTTCTCTTGTCCCAATAATCTACATTGTCTTCACCACTATAACCACCCACATCTTTGACTGGACATAAGTTCTTGATAACTTTTTTCTGTAACAATTATAATCTGCATCAATATCCAAAATTTATTTTTCACAAGTACTGATTTTTGCAACAGGTAATTTCACCTGCAATGTTCAGATCCCATTTTGAGGTGTTAAATAAAATACAGGTACTGTACAGCAAGTACTAAATCGGTGGTCCCAACATATAAAGGGACATGTCAAAAACTGAGATTTACAGTAAAGCATAATTAATGTTCAAATCTCTCTTGAAATAATTCTATGCATAATTATTTAAAAAAAATCTGAAATGAATTATTAGATTTAGGGAGTTCATATTAGTATTTAACAGTGTTGACTGTTGAGTCGATCAACTAATTTTTACAATTGATTGATTATTCATGACTAATTTAGTCATGATTGATTTAATCATGAATAAAAAAAACAATCATAATTATTCATCAGTCATTCAATCAACATTTTTGATTGATGATTAAAACTAAAAATGCTAAGCTCAGCTCGGTGAACTCCATTTTAGTTTAACTGAATACATCTATAACCTTAAGTTGACTGATAAAGAATAAGACCATTTTTTATAAAATCTGTTTTTGTTCATAATTATTTTACTAAATTATGCTAACTACCTATTACCATAAAAAGTTAAAGTAATGATTATTTATTTATTACTAAATGTATTATAAAAACACAAAAAAGCTATTGATTTATAAGTTTCAAATCAAATTAACTTTTTTATCTGAATATAAGTATTTTCATATGTTACAATGATCAGCCTACCGAAATCACATAAATTGTCTGATAAACAAATTGAAAACGGCGTGGTTTTGTAGAGCATTTTAAATTATTTTAAAACTTAATAAAAGTCTAGAATTAAGTTCATCATAGTAAATGTGTATTTAAATTCTACTTGCATGTAAATTAAAAAAAAAACTATTCTGTAGTAAATCTTGTGTTTTATTTTGTTAAGACAGAAGTGTTTTTTAAAACCTGCAAATAACATATTGAGTATTGATTTGTAACAACGTAGTTTTAAATATTAAATTAGTTATGAGAATTTTAGTCACAACTAAATAACTAACACTAACACTAACACTTATCAATCATCAATCATGACACATGATTGAATCTTTTTAGTCATTACTAAAAATAATTTATCTTAGTCATCAATCATCAATTAAACTATAGTTTGCCGAGCACTGGTATTTAAGTATTTAATTTTTGTTAATAGTGCCCCTAAAGAAGATATATGTGACTGTTTTTACATTGACATTAATATCAGACAACTCGGAGATACCTCTTTATACGCTGAAAATAAAAAAAGCTAAAAACATAATTTGATAAATAAATCAAATATAAATGTTTTCTAGTGTCTGTGGTCTAGTGGTCCAGCGTTGGCGTTGACCACATGAGGCCCCGGGTTCGATTCCCGGGTCGGGCATATAAAAAAAAGTGTTTTTCAGTTTTCTTATAAACACAAAGTTGCCCGGGATTGGAACGTGCCCGGTTGGCGATAGGCTTGCCACCTATCACATTTGTGGGACCAAGTATCTTCGGCTAATCGTGGGTGCACTTGTTGTACCTCTGCCTATCCCTTCGGGGATACGGGCGTGAAGATACTTTTTTTATAAATGTTTTATGAAAAACAACAACTTATTTAATTTTAAGTACCATACCTTAAACAACTTAAAATCACCGCCCGAAAATATTAAAAATACATCAATAAAGACATGTCTCTTTATACCGCGTTTCAAATTTTAAAACGCGCATTTAAAACACAGTACAGAACGATAAGTATAGATATCCGCATCTACGACACTGATTGTTTGGAATTATTACACTTGTTCTCTTATTCAATTTGTATAAGTAGCGAAATAAATAAAATTAAAAAAAAATCTTATATAGATATGAGAGCATTTGGACAACTTAAAACTATATATGTAATAAAAAAAATTACATTTTTGACATGTCCTTATACAGTGTGTAAAGAAAACCCTGTCGGATAATTAAAGGTGTTATTTGGTACCGTAATATGGTTACATGTGTTATTATTTTATAAATATTAATTAATTAGTTTTCCCAATAAAAAAAGGTAATATTAAATGGTATTTTCATACATTAGGTATGAAAACACCTACAAATAAGTAAATTCTATTATCAAATAATACTGCACAAAGTTGACAATACCTTGACCTTTATTGATATCATGTAACCAGTTTAGTTTCGAATAATTCAGGACAGGAACAAGATAGTTTCCCATGTATCGGAACTTGTTACAAAATTATACGGAACCATTGTTCCTGATTTTTACTGAGACACATCAAGTTAATAAAAATTGATTTAAACAAGTTAATAAAAATTAATTTAAAATTGATTTTAACATGACATTCAAAGAAAATAAATTCTTTCATTATATCATAAGATAGCAAAGAAGCAGATGGCCAGTGACGTATCTAGCATGGGTGTCACCCGATGCGGTCTTTATAGTATCACTCTTACACAGAAAGTTGTATATGGTACTAAGGTAAGTTGAAAAATCTACGGTGGCTGCGTGTTAGAAGCGTCCAAGGTTTAAATTCGTATTTTCTCAACTGTTGATTAATGTAATTAATCATTTCTCGCTCTACGTACCATGGAATGCATATTAATTTGGTCTTTTTGAGTCTTGTTTTTTTATAAATATTTTTGAATTACATTTTTTCACGGTCACCCATTCGAGGATAGTCTTCGAATGAGTGATATCCGGGAGGTATCGCCCCCGCTACTTCGCTGTACTGCAGATGGTTCTTGATGGAAAGAGACTATCATCTTTTGTAGACAACAAAGATGTTAATGATGCGTTGTTATCCTTGTGGCGGGGTCTTAATACCACATGCATAAGTTTATCGGCTACCTTACCCTCCAAATCAACAAATGTAAATAACAAATAAACAACTCTAATAGTAAATATATATGGCACTTAAGTGAAAAATTCAGTGCAAAATTGTTATCAGCCACAAAAGAAATCTTTTAGAAGCCATATCAAATTACAAGGAATGTGTAATGTCTGAGAGATTTTAAGTAGCAATTTAATGATACCCATAAACCTCCACATAAGAAGTGTCAAGAACGCAAAAAGATGAAAGCGTCCAAACCGATCAACGATGGCACCTTTACACTGCCTGCCTTAAGGGCCTTTATGGCTTCACGTGTCGTGTGGGGGAGCAGAGTGCTCAGCCAGAGTTCACAGGTGTGGGGTTGTACGCCCTCTACCCTAAAGGTGTATCCTGTGAGACTGATCCTCGGCTTAGGGGTGGCGTCGTGATTTGTGATAAGAGAGTTGTGGCACTATCCTGTGTGTAGGTGTGTAGTGTTTTGGTATGTTCGTTGGCCATAGTTATCAGGTTGTCGGGATCGGTGAGAACGTGGCAGGGTCTACGTAATTTGGGATCGGGATTAGGATCTGAGATGCAGTGGGTTAGAGTGTGGGTTGGTATGATTGAAATATCCTTTGGAAATATCTTGAAATGCCTAGCTAAGCTTGGCAATTCGAGATATTTATGAAGGTCAATGCATACCTTGGTATACCACGGTGAATTGTCACATAATATGATAGTATTTGTTTTGTACTACTTGCAATGGATACAAATCTGTACAGGGGAGATGGGCAAACGCTACGCAGGCGTATCATAGAATAGGCCTTACAAAAATCTTGTGTCACCTTGTGACTAAGTGACACGAATGCAGGACACCTGCTGTGATCGGCTTATGAGTGGAGAATGAACCCAATACACGGAATTGAAATCGGCGGTTGATTAGGTACTCTCGTTTGATGAGTACGAGTCTGTCGGGTACTCTCATTCGGCTTCTCATAACCACATTGTTTGTGATTTTATTCGGCCCGGGGCCTTTTTATTGTGCAGGTTTGTGATTATTTCACCTACTTCTGCGCTGTCAATGGGAAATAGCGGATCACGCTCTGGTGGTAGCGCCGCCCTACGCTCTACTTCGTTATCCACAAGACGGACATGGTCTGGCTCCGTAGGCTGGTTTGATGAGGAACATTGTGATTGGAACAACGAATGATCCATCCAATACTATCGCAAGATAATATCCGTGACATAGACGTATTCACGTAAAAGATGCACGGCTGTCTCCACGACACAGCCACAACCCGTTTTTTCAAGTAAATTATAACAATATTAAGTAGTACCATATAGAAAATTATAACAGTAATACTTTATTTTGATGCCTAATAGATATATGAATTAGTAAATGCTTGTTTACAGAATGATAATATATTGATTCATTGTAAAGTAATACTTTTTATACATCGCGCTGACGTGACGTCATGACCGTTGAAAACGCGCGAATGCGCCTTGTGTAGTAATTATTACTTAATTTTTGATTTGGATTGTTCTCAAATGTCAATCGATTAAGCTTATTGACTCTCTTATTTATTATAACCTTATAATCCAAACCGAAATATGACATCAACAAGCTCCGAAGTAATGCAAGGTATATGCAGGGGTGTCTCACTCTCTTCAGGTACCTGAGGTCACCTGAGAAGAGTGGGACACCCCTGCATATACCTATTACCTTATTAGTATTTATACGCTATTGTAAAAATTCTTTAGTAAAATTAGACCAATACCGAGGTATATGCAAGAAAAAGTAAGGTAAGATGTTGGTACCAAACCCCACCCCTTCGGAGCATAATGCACAAAACGCAAAAAGAGCACCACTCTCAAAAAGTACAAATCGCAAAATGAACACAATACGCAAAATGTACAGATAGCAAAATGTACAAGAAGAACTAAGGCCTCTTTCACCGTGACTCAATGGTGCTTCAGCAAGCTTTCCGGTTTTTAGGTACATATATACATTTACCGTTACGGCGTTTCCCCATATTTGACTGAATCTCGCTGATTACCTACTTACTACTAAATTTACATTTTGCGTATCGCACATTTTGTCCCGAAGGGTGCTAGTTAGATGCTGTGAAACCCTCTGTGGGGCGTGACTCACGCTTAGATGTTTTTTAAATTTTTGTTTTGACATTATCCTTTTATTTGTGTTTATTTGCCAAAAATACACAGGGAAACTATAAAAAATATTTATTTATTCAATAAATTTAGAAAAAAAGGTGGCAGCCCTACATAAATCCGTACTAATAATAATATAAATTAGGGTCCGACCGAACTGTCGGTTTCGGTTTCGATTTCGGCCAGTTTCAGCCAAAAAACCAAGTTTCGGCGGCAGTTTCTGTTTCGGCCAAAATTGGCCGAATCGAAACTGACTTCGGAAGTTATCGTACGCGCAAGCCTAATTTCATTACAACGCTTTGGCGGACCTGTTCGGGATTTGTCGTGTGACGTTCGGATAGCTCTGTAGCAACACAACTTAGTCAGTGCATGAGCACCCGACACAAACATTCGTAAGCATCCGCTGCTGCGTTTCGTCTGGTTTGTGAGAGTCCCGGAGGCCTAACCCCCCCCCCCCCCCCCCGCACACTATGAATGCGCTATTTAAAAAAAACTACCCCAGGGGGGTACCACTAGCTCCAGCAGTGGAGAATCCCCCCCTGAGCGTCCTGGATTCCAACCAGATCATGGATGCTCAGGCTGCCCTGCGTATTCTGGGGGTGGGGGGGGGGCAAAATTGCGCTCATAGACAATTCTGTCCGGGGCAAACAGAACAAGAAGACCATGGCACCCTCTACCACGCTTACTGTGGATTTCTGCAATATCAGGGGCCTTCATTCCAACCTGAACGCCGTCCACTACCATCTCGAGACGGCAAAGCCAGCTTTGCTCTTCTTGACCGAGACACAGATATCTTCTCCGGCTGATACTTACTACCTCTCTTACCCGGGGTACAAACTGGAACATTCCTTTGTACCGCGGGCTGGTGTGTGCGCATACGTCAGAGAAGATATCAGTTACCGGCGCCTCGGCAGACTTGAAGGTCAGGACCTATCCATCCTCTGGTTACGCGTAGCTTGCGTCAACCATCCACGCAGCTACGCGTGCCTATACAGGTCCCATAACGGGAATACTGAAGTTGACCAGCTCATTGAGCGCTTACAAACGGCTGTGGATTCCGTGTTAGAGCAGACCCCCTCCGCAGACACCGTGATCTTGGGCGATTTTAATGCCCACCACGCCGAATGGCTTTGTTCTCGCACCACCGATCATGCGGGGAGGTCTGTTCACGATTTTGCCTTGGCGTATGGTCTAACACAATTGGTAACCTCGCCTACGCGTGTTCCCGATGTGGATGGCCATACGCCTTCACTGTTGGATCTCCTGCTGACCTCTGACCCGGATCGTTATCAGGTATCGGTGGACACTCCACTTGGCGCGTCGGACCACTGCCTGATACGGAGCAAAGTGCCGGTCACGCGCCCATCACGGCCTCCCTTTGCAGGCTGTCGTCGCGTTTGGCACTATAGGTCAGCAGATTGGGACGGGATGCGGTCTTTCTTTGCATCCTACCCATGGGGGCGGTTGTGCTTCTCGTTGGATGATCTGAATGCTGTCGCTAACTCTGTCGCTGATGTGGTGCTGCAGGGCATGGAACTTTTCATTCCGTTTTCTGCGGTGCCCATTGGTGGCAATTCTCAGCCTTGGTTTGGTCGCCACTGCAAAGCGGCTTTACGCCGAAAGCAGGAATGCTACCGAGCTTGGGCTGCTGCGTCGGCATCTCGTGATGTAAGAACTAGCGCATTACGAAAGGAGTACAACTCGTCCTCGAGATTCTTCAAAAGAGCTATCGCCAAGGCAAAAGCGGAACACATTGGCAGAATTGGTGAGAAATTAGTTCGCCTTCCTTCTGGGACTCGTACGTTCTGGTCTATCGCCAAGGCTGTCTTAGGGAATTTTTCCCAGCCTTCATTTCCATCCTTGCACAGAGACGATGACTCTCTGGCCCATACCGTAAAGGAGAAAGCCGATCTTATGGGCTCGTTATTTGCGGCCAACTCGACTCTGGATGACCGAGGGAACACACCGCCTACCATCCCGCAGTGTGATAGTTCCATGCCAGAACCGCAGTTTCGGCAGTCAGCTGTGCGTAAAGCACTTCTTTCTTTGGACATCCACAAGTCGAGTGGGCCTGATGGCATCCCTCCTGTTGTGCTTAAAATATGTGCTCCAGAGTTGGCGCCAGTATTGACGCACCTATTCCGGCTCTCCTATTCACTCGGCGTGGTACCGAATTCATGGAAAACAGCTTTAGTGCATCCCATTCCTAAAAAAGGAGATCGCTCTAATCCGTCAAACTATCGGCCAATAGCCATAACCTCCTTGTTCTCCAAAGTCATGAAGACACTTATAAACTGTCAGCTCCTGAAGTATTTAGAAGAGCACCAGCTGATTAGCGACCGTCAGTACGGTTTCCGTCGTGGCCGCTCAGCTGGTGATCTTCTAGTATACCTGACACATCGTTGGGCGGAGGCAGTTGAGTCTAAGGGGGAGGCATTAGCAGTTAGTTTAGACATAGCGAAGGCCTTCGATCGGGTTTGGCATAAAGCGCTTCTCTCAAAGCTGCCTTCCTAGGGGCTTCCCGAGAAACTATGCAAGTGGATCACCAGTTTTTTGGCTGATCGGAGCATTAAGGTCGTAGTCGACGGTGCATGCTCCGATCTTAAACCTGTCAATGCTGGTGTTCCCCAAGGCTGCGTGCTATCACCGACACTGTTTCTTCTGCATATCAATGATATGTTGCGAATTAGTAATATAGATTGCTATGCGGACGACAGTACTGTTGATGCTACATACTCCGGCCGTAGCGGTATTTCTCGGGAACACGTCTAAGAGGGCCGGATCAAGCTCGTGTCTGAACTCGAGAATCAACTAACTGATGTCTCAGAATGGGGTCATCAAAACCTTATTACATTTAACCCCAAAAGACGCAGCTCTGTGCGTTCACCGCAAAAAAAAACACCCTTTGACGTATCACCTCGGTTCGAAAACACTCTCCTGACTGCCTCAGCCAGTATTGGAATTCTGGGAGTCGACATATCGAACAACGTTCAGTTCCGCGGTCATTTAGAAGAGAAGGCTAAACTAGCCTCCAAAAAGCTTGGTGTACTCAGTAGAGCAAAGCAGTACTTCATGCCAGCCCATCGCCTCCAACTTTACAAGGCCCAAATTCGACCTCACATGGAGTACTGTTCTCACCTCTGGGCCGGAGCTCCTCAGTACCAGCTTCTTCCTCTTGATCGCGTTCAACGTAGAGCGGTTCGAATCGTCGACGACCAGGCTATTTCTAATCGGCTTGACTCTTTGGCGTTACGCAGAGATGTAGGCTCGCTCTGCATCTTTTACCGTATTTATCATGGGAAGTGTTCCGACGAGTTGTTCGGACTAATGCCTGCCGCTAAATTCCATCATCGGACATCGCGTCAAAATTTAAAGTTCCATCCTCACCACCTCGATGTCTGGAAATCCACAACCGTGCGCTTTTGTCGACACTTTTTGCCTCGCATTACTCCTTTGTGGAATCTATTACCCTCGGGGGTGTTTCGGAATGGATACGACTTAGGGACCTTCAAGAAACGAGCTTATTCATTCTTAAAAGGCCGGCAACGCAGCTGCAATACCCCCGGTATTGCGGATGTCCATGGGCGGCGGTGATCACTTACCATCAGGTGCACCATCTGCTCGTTTGCCCCCTCTACTATAAAAAAAAGAGTTATATTTTGATGGAACTGATTACATGTAAGTTTTTGTTTCATTTCTGTACTTGAATGATTTACATAGTGTAACATTGAGTCAGTAAACTTGTTTTGTTGTTATTAGCAAATCAAATCACATGTAAAAAAAGAGATTGTAAATGAAAAATTTAGAGTGATTAGTTTATAAAATTACATAGTGTAGGTAAACTTATTTCAAGATTTGTTTTTCATTCCGATGACCTATTGATGTAGTTTTGGCGCATTACGGTTATTACAGTTTTATTTGTTCAGACTAAAATGTCTCAAAGAGAAAAAAATTCAATTTAGTAGTACTTCGACAAATCTATCAGTGATATTTCAAAAGCTGTTTGCAAGATATGTAGTAAGTCCTATTTGTTAAGAAGCTATGAACCAAAAAAAAAACAGTACACGGACTGAAACTGCATTTACCAAAATTTCATGATGTGAAATACAGGCAAGTACTAAAACGATTATCAGAATTAAACGATTTTAAAGGAATAGTAATGATTATTTTGAGATAAGAGGTAAAAGAGACTGATGATTCTTCTAAGTACAAATACAAACCAAAGTATTGATTAATAAATGAAAAAATAACAAAAATATTCTTAAATTTTTTTTAAAATATTTACTAAATGATTACAACAAAATATTTTTTTTCATAGAAGAGGGGGCAAACGGATAGCTCACCTGATGGTAAGTGATTACCGCCGCCCATAGACAACTACACTACCGGAGGTCTTGTAGTTGCGTTGCCGGCCTTTTAAGAATGAGTAGGCTCTTTTCTAGAAAGTCCCTAAGTCGTATCCGTTCGAAAAAATTTCTGCCGATAGCTGGTTCTACATTGGAGCAATGCGGGGCAAAAAGTGCCTCGAGAATCGCACGGTTGTGGACTTCCAGACATCGAGATGGTGAGGATGAGCTTTGAATTTTGTAGCGATGTCCGATAGTGAAATTCGGCGGCAGGAATTAATCCAAACAGTTCCTTGGAACATCCCCCATGATAAAGCCGAAAAAAGATGCAGAGTGATGCCACAACTCTACGTAACCTCAAAGAATCAAGCCGATTTGAAATAGTTTCGTCATCGACAATTCGAGCCGCCTTACGTTAAATGCGATCAAAAGGAAGGAGCTGATACTGAGGAGCCTCCGCCCATAAATGAGAGCAGTACTCCACATGAGGCCGAAAATGCGCCTTAAAAAGCAGTAAACGATGGGCCGGTGTGAAATAATGCCTAGCCCTGCAAAGAACTCCCAGCTTTTTAGAGGCTAATT
Organism: Apodemia mormo; assembly: GCA_036924255.1. Taxonomy (NCBI): domain Eukaryota; kingdom Metazoa; phylum Arthropoda; class Insecta; order Lepidoptera; family Riodinidae; genus Apodemia; species Apodemia mormo. Next base: position 23,323,471 of record JAUPFN010000013.1, on the reverse strand, counting down.
TAGCCTTGCCTTCCAAGTGACTGCGGAACTGAATGTTGCTCAGCCAGTATTGGAATACTTGGAGTCAACATATAGTTGACTCCAAGTATTCCAATACTGGCTGAGGCTTTCAGGGAAGTATTTTCAAAACGAGGAGATACGACGAAGGGTTTTTTAGCGATAAACGCCCAGACTTGTATCTTAATGTGGTTACACTGTACCAGATTTAATCGACCCCACTCCGAAGCTACGGAAAGTTGTTCTTCAATTTCTGACACAAGTTTGTTCCGGCACTCGTTGACGTGTTCCCGAGAAATTCCGCTACGGCCAGAATATAAAGCATCGCCTGTACTGTCATCCGCATAACAATGAATGTTGCTTGATCGCAACATGTCATTAATGTGCTGAAGAAACAGCGTAGGCGATAGCACACAGCCTTGAGGAACACCAGCATTGATGAGTTTAAGGTCAGAGCATGCGCCTTCAACAACTACCTTGATACTCCGATCGGTCGAAAAACTGGTGAACCAATTGCACAATTTCCCAGGTAGCCCATAAGATGGGAGCTTGGAGAGAAGTTCCTTGTGCTATACCCAATCGAAAGCCTTCGCTTTGTCCAAACTAACTGCCAATGTCTCTCCATTATTCTCCACAGGTGGTGGTATTGAGTGGAGCCAACAATGTGTTGAGGAAATTAGAAGATCACCAGCTGAGTGTCTGCGTACCCGTATACCGTACTGACAGTCACTAATCACCTGGTGCTCCTCTAGATACATCAGAAGCTGGCAGTTGATAATGGACTCCATACATGTAAAGGGGTTTCATTTCATGTACCTATTTAATGCACAATAATGGGTAAAATGTACCAAATTTATGTATTTTAAGGTATTTTATCCTTGACCACGTGAGTTTCGGTGTCGGCCGATACTGAAGCCACGGCCGAACATTCGGTTTCGGTTTCGGCCAGAAAACCAGTTTCGGTCGGACTCTAATACAAATATAATATAATTTTTTTTTCTGTAATATTTTTTTATGCTATTTCGATCAGTCGATAGACCTAACATAGTTGTAATTATTGTAAGTAAAATGTGTATTAACTAAATAACAACTTTTGCTGAATAAATAAGAACTAATTTTATCTCTGTAAAAAATTTACATTTAAAAAAATATAAATAGGTTCATTTTGAGATTTGTGCATTTTACGTTTTGTACATTTTGCGATTTGTGCTTTTTGAGAGCAGTGCTCATTTTGCGTTTTGTACATTATGCTCTGAAGTGAACCCCATTGACATATTGCAGAACTCTACCATCTAGTTAGAGTCACAATGTTAGTGAAATTTATCTATATTCTTCCAACTTTTACGAAATGTCTAGGGGAAAGACAGTTGATCCACTCTCAACAAAGTGAACTGTATTAACATGGCTTACTATTAATTACTGTGCCTAAATAGTCTTGAGTTATAATCAGGGTTTGAAATTATCAAGATAAATATTCTCCTTGATACTTATTACAACAACTATAGAGATAATTATCCTTTAATTATATGAAACAAATATAAGCTAAGCAATTTTGTAACTGGTATTACATGTCAATGTTTAACACACTAATAGTTTCTACCGGGTAAAATATACCCATATGCAACTTATTTGTCTACTGAGGCCGAACAATTCTCGGAAATTACCTAAAGCGGCACGGCACAAAATTAAGCAGAAAAAGAAATATTTGCGAATTTATCCCTATGTGGTAAATTTTACACAGTAGTGCGTCCTGCCAAGTTAATATTAGTAACAAGTAGTTTAGCAAATAAATTATACACATTTTACAATTAAGACAATCATTTATTAATTCTTTGTTCATAACTTCATGGCTAAAATTTGCAATCTATAATACGGGAAATTAATCAACTTTAGTACTTAGTTAATTAATTATATTGTGGGATATCATCCTTGTTTGCCGTACCAATTATACGGGGCCCCTGGGCAACCCCCAACATGTGTAAGCAAAAATTAATAAACTTCCCAAATGACAAGATCAAAAAAGCAATTTTTATTTTTGAAAAAAAGGCAAGGAGAGTGTTTATTTAATTTGAATTGTTTGTAAAAACTTTGAAAAAAGTGACAGAAAATTATGATGAATAAAGATTTCTTTTAGTTTTATGCAAACATTTTTTTTTTTTTGTGAGAAATTTTTATATGGGGCCCCGCAAAGGCATACTACACAACTGACTGCTTTAACGGTTTTAAGATTTTGTGTATCTGAATTTTGGTCATCATAGTAAATAAGCTATACTCTGCAACATTTTAGAACAGCCAATTCGAAACGAAATGAGTAATTTGCTACCTTCTCAAAAGTATAAACAGATTTTAGTGATAAGTAACTTATTGTAAAAATAACTCATAATATGAAATTTCCTTTTATTTCCTTATTTATAAAAATTATTTAATAAGTGTTTGATAATTGTTTGACTAAACTACTCCTAGCTCTGTCTAGTCTGGAAACAAGCAGCTCATATCTCATTGAATTATCATAATGTTAATATTTTTAACAATAAATTACAACACTTTTACAAAGTGCCAGATCTATATGTGAAATTGTGTTGCAATAATAATATTGTGTATGATGTAATAATAATGCAATGTGTAAATAAGAACATCTAAATTGAACATTATGGTTCTCAAAAAAAGCCTAGGGCAAATTAATTATGATCAGTTCACATTGGTTTAAGACAAAAGTTTTCTAACAAGCCATTAAAAAAACAACATCATCAAAATACTGCATATTTAGCATTTCATAATCCTTCACACGTAGTGTGAGGATGAAAGTAATCTGTTTTCTTGTTATTAAGATTCAACTCAATAAAACAATAATAACAAATACCTGTTGATTCACTAATGGAACTGTATTCACAAGAAAGAAACATCGCTTTCCACCTTCTCCCCATGGCTTATCAAAAGTATGCCTAAACCTCTTAATTAGTTGAATTGCGATAAACGTTTTTCCAGAACCTACAAATAAATTTATTATAAGTATCTTATAGGTTAGACTTAAAATATATCAATGGTATATTAATTCAAATACCTGTTGGTAAATGAATTAAAGTATTCTTTTTGTATGCTATTTCCTCCAATTGAACCTGGTAGCTTCTTGGTGTAAGCTCAGATGAGGGTTCCAACTCATCGAACTTCTCCATAATTACTAACACAAACTGAAATGATAACCATGTAATACAATCGATTATTCAAAACAAATTTACCTACGTCCTATAAGAATTCTTGTGGACGTAGTAAAATTTAAACTTAATTGAACTTTCTTTTAAAGTTCACACGGTCTTCATTTTCCTATTTTAATTGATTTTTTACAGTCCAAAATTTACAACAGTTAGACATTAATGGCGAGGTTATACACAAAAAACACTTACCGAATATTTTTTGGAAAAAATCACTATTACTTTTTAATTATTTCAAACATGTAAAGACAATTCTGCAATTAACCGGTTTCCACTAAGCATTAAGCAATGAAAGTAAAATAGGTACCTGTAGGTATAATAAATAGGTACTACAATAACATTGGTTCTAGTAGTCTATGGAATAAATGATGAAGTTTTATAATCGCTGAAATAGCTATGGAATTCCCCAACCATGGTTATTACAAGGTGTTAACGACCAGAAAAATATACCTAAATATAAAATTTGTAGAAAAGAAGTAGAAAATGTACTCTACAAGGAACTTATATACTATAACTGGAATTGTTACGAAGCAATATTTGAAAAATAAAAATGTACTTTATTTCGTAACAAATAAAGTTGACATTTGTTTCTTACATAACAGAGGGGAAAAACGTTCTGAGCAAGACAACGACAAGAGTGGATGTTGTCCCTTTCTTGCAATTGCCAGTGTAAATAAAACTATCTAGATGGTAGATTTTTACACATTCGGTAATCGTTAAATCCTTTTTTACTCATCAACTTCGATAAATAAATTAGCATAAAATGTATTGTAATTAATATAGTGAGTTCTAAAATGTGCTTATTTTAATTATTACGTAATTAATTATGCAATGCAAAAACTGTTTCCCAAATTAGTAGAATTACTATGCGTAGTTTGCAAATTACTACTAGTAATTTGCAAACTACGCATGGCCACACTTATATATGGCGATTGGCGCTTTATTTAGTAGAAAGAGACACACTCCACTCATGTCGTGGTACTCTTCGGAACGATTTTGAAGCGCGTGTAAGCATTCCGGGTAGAATGTAACTTCCTTGGTACTCTATCATTTGGTTGGCAACTGTCAAAGTGTCGCTAGCATAGCTAGTACCACAGACTACCTATTTAGCGAGAATTAGAAGGTACACACCGTCGCAAAAGAATTTTTGAGGAGAAAACGTTAAAAACGCTTTTTTAAATCTTAATGCGTTTCCAGTAAACTATTGAAACAGCGCTAGAAGTACTGCTAAATACTTATGCTCAGAACACTTCAGCCCGTCTACAACAATCAACTTCATTATACCTGTGCAAATTTTAGCACCCCATCTGAAGATTTACGAGGTGTAAACGGCCTTAATCGATAAGTCTACGTGAGGTCTAGATAGGTCCACAAAAATTTTTGTTAGGTCCCTTATAGTTTTTATAAATAATTATTCAAATTTTAGTTAAAAGAATACGTTTTAGCACCTCATTTAATGAAAATCTGGCTAATTTAATAAAAATCGTATTCTTTATCGTTAGATTCGTATTAGTCCATCATTTTGATTGTTAATTGATGCATTTTATTTGTTTTATTGATAATTAACCGCTCACACCACGAGACATTTTCGCATTTTTTCGCAAAAAAACACGGATCGTTACGCGCACACGTTCCGAGTTCGTTCCGGTGGACCGTGGTCACAAAAATGGTTTATGACTTGTTTGGTTTGAATCCGATACTGTAAAGCGTATATTTTTAAGAGGTCTTGAGCACTACAATACACTGGTGTGAGAATTGTTTAATTTAAATGGCTTAAGCTACAAAATAATTCAGGTTTAACACGACACTTTGAGAAAAATATGACTACTTGTTAGTCGAGGATTTTTTATTCAAAAAGTAAATCGATGACCTATGCTTTTTATATTTTTTTACATAATTTGTAAACATATACATACAGAAAAAAATAATCAACATATATTATAGTAAAAAAATATTTATTTACATAAATATTAATACTTTTTTTTCATAATTAATACGTTGTTTTTTTTTTCGTAATTTTTAAATAATTTACTTCTTTTTCAATTTTACATTCACATCATATGATTTTTTTTGAGATCATAAATATCAACATTAAAATTTACGAAAATAAATAAATATAGGTACCGTCATACCCAAAGCGCTGGTATCATCAAGTTCGTCGTTAAAGAAATACATGTTTTATTAATTGATATTGACGGTTTTTTGACAAAATTATTATCTAAATTGTTAGATATTGAACTAATCTTGATTATAAATAAAGTTTACTTGTTGATTAATACGCCAAAACACGTTTAAATTAACCTGTATCATAAACTGCAACCAACACACAACACACATCACGAATCAAAATGGCGGACTAAGTTCTTTTATTTTTCCCCAAGAACGTATTTGAAAAAAGAATGCCAATTTGATGTTATTCTGTACAATGTTTCGTTCGAAAACGATAAAATACCATAGAGTATTGTATTAAAACTGGTAAATAGTGAAAATATTGTTTTTTTGGATGAAGTTAGCGTTGGTCCATATAGAGACCATAGTGTATTTACGGAGTTTTCTTAGAGGTCTCATTAGTTACCAAAGTGATGCGAGTGGTTAATTATAAATTAATTGACAGCCGCACATCGCATATAATATATAAATGACGCGAAATTTAAGTTGATTCCGTGGCCCTTTTAAGTTGGCAGGAAAACAGAATTTTTAAAATTTTTGGTTTTTTTCTACGGTTACAAAAATTTAATTATTGAGTCCAATTAATCAGCACTGCCGATTTATTGCTGAAGTAATTTTCCAAAAAACTGGAAAACATAAATCATAATATGCGTCTTTGTAAATGATAATAAAATTGTTTAATATCTTCTCAAACGGTTCCTACATAAACAGCCAAAATAAAAAAAGCATCAAAATTTAAATTACTACTAAATAAACAAGCAAATAGCACTCCTAAATGGAAGAAACAACGATCGTCTATAGACATTAAATATTTTTCTGGTCTGTCGTCGTGTTACTATTTCACCTCATCACATGGATAACCATGTGGTGAGGTGAAATAGTATTGCCAGATATCTTACCCTTCAAACTGTAATATGAAACTAAATAGCATTGATGCTTTTGCGGCAGAAAAAGTTATAATGTACTGTAATGTGCATGGTAATACCAAGCTCGGGTGAGACGAGGCAGATTTCTCTCAAGGAGTAATCTCGATATTAGTGACATGTTAAGCCAATCGTTATTCTTTAAAAACTGCCCGTAAGAATGGCAGATGGTCGATTCTTCTTAAGACGGGGATGACGGTGTATATAATAAATATGCTACTAATATAATAAATATACATGCATTTATATGTTTGCAGATATTATTTCAATTTTATTTAAAGCAAAATAAGAAGTTAGTAAGTATGGCGGAGTGAATAATTCGAGTTCAAATGTTGAAAACTGGTTCGATACAAATGTATTTTATAAATGATAACAAAACCAAGAGTGTTAAATTCTCATTGCCTTATGTAAGGTACGTAAATGGAAATGTAAAACTGAATCGAAATAATCTGATTCTGATGGATTCCACCGTGTTTGTACGTACACATCTAGATAAAATTGTAATAAATTAGCAATAATTCGGCACGGTTTGTAGTTAAAAATAGCACACTTAACTGATGTCAATACTGCAAAATATACTTTGGTTAATTCCACCGCATTATTTCATATAATATATCCAGGGCTCGCTTCAATGTCGAAATTTAGCACGGTTTGTAGTTAAAAATAGCACACTTAACTGATGTCAATACTGCAAAATATACTTTGGTTAATTCCACCGCATTATTTCATATAATATATCCAGGGCTCGCTTCAATGTCGAAATTTAGAAATTGGAACCCAAAAAATTGATAATTAAAAAAAAAATTGTTTTTGTCACGCAAAACATTCTGTAAACTCAAGGGCTTTATTGTTTTCTACTGATAGTGGAGTAGTATCATTTTGAATCAAAACTAAACTAAATTATTTGGGTTTTCATCAACTCAAAACTTTCCTTTCTTTTGAATTAACTTTCATGGAATATTTTGAAGGGTGTTTTACTAATTAAAAGTCTAAAATGTTGCGAAATTTTATTTTATTATCCAAAAAAAACATCATCATGCTTGGTTAATATTTAAAAGTGCTACATAACACGGAAAATGTATTAATAAACTAATTAGTAACAAAAACAGCGATAAACATAATTCAGAGAACGGACGATAAAATGTATTTATAATGCCCAAAATAAATTGGTTTTTTCCTGTTAATCATTAACTAATGCAGTCGACCATAATTTACATCAGTTATATTGCTACAGTTGAACAGTTTTAGGAATTATAATTAGGTTTTCTGTTTGTTATTTCATAATTTTGTACAATAATACCATTTACCCTAACTAAGAATCGAACCCGAGCCGCGCGCTTGCCAGACTGATACCTAACGTCCTACGCCGTACGACCGATAGATGATTCAACATCTTATTATTCTTATAAGCTAATCCTATGGGGTGATTGAGCATAACAGCTTATTATTTATAATTTACATTATTTGTATTATTTTATGCTGTTTATTGATGAAAAGTCTAACATATACTCATTCAAATATATTGATTTCGAAATGATCGTTTGAGCATAATATTAAAATTTATAAAAGATAAATTATGCCTCTAATTTATTATTACAAATAAATAACCATAGACTAAAAATAAGTAAAAATACTCCATGGAGTAGTTTGAGGTAGGGATGCACGATTCAAAATCGATTCTTACTAGAATCGATCTTTTCCTGTCGTCGATTCGATTATTTAGATCGATTCTTCAGAGCAAGTTGAATCGACAGATCGATTCTTCAGAGTCGAAATCGATCGTCTAAAAATAAAATGGCGACGATAACCGGGAATTTTCAAAGAAAGTATTTTTAAGTAATTTACAAATTTGATTCTAAAATTGAGACATATAATTTTTACAAACTTTTTATTAGCTTCACCTATATGTATGTTTGTATGTTTGTATGTTTGTATGTTTGTATGTTTGTACGTTTGTACTTTTGTATGTTTGTATGTTTGATAAAATTATTCCATTTTTTAATTTGCAAAATATGATTTTTGTTATTTTATATAATTTTCATCTATAGTCGATAAGGTAAGAAACTTAATTTTAATTTTTTATAATTATTCCTACAGTCGATAAGACAGGACTTGATGTTAATTTTAATTTCCAATAATTATCTTTAGCCGATTTCTCCAATATTGACAAATTTTTGAATACTAAGGAGAATTTTAATTTTACAAAACAAATAATAGTTTTAAAAAACTAAAAAATCACGCTTTTATGAATAAACCAAACTAAAAAGTAAAAAATAAATAATAGTTTAAAAAAACTAAAAGCACGCTTTTTATAGAAAATCAAAGCAAAAAATAGAAAATAAATTTTAATAAATTTAAATTAAGAATAGTGTTGAAAATTTCAATAAATATAAATTAATAATAGTGTGAATAAAAAAAAAATATTTTATTTTAAAAAAAGCGTGGGGTGCTTTTTAAGATATTATCAAAATGATAATCACTCTACTCATATCTGTCAATAAAATATTTATAACTATTGACACCATGCACCCCACGCTTTTTTTAAAATAAAATAATTTTTTTTTATTCACACTATTATTTATTTATTTATTTTACTTCTGATATACATTCTATAGAGGTGCATAACACCTGTGCATAGACACCAGAAAAATACAATAATATTTAATTATATATAAATCGTGTTAAAAAATTAATTAGCCAATACAATGTACAAAGTATAAGTTTCCTTACGACTAATTATACAATATTTTGCTATCTAATATAGTATCTTAATTTATAATTCAATAGATCTAATCCACTTCCCAAAATTCTTGCTTAATAAGTTCTTTTTGCATTCAAGAGCTTTTAGATTATTGGGAATTAGATTGAAATATTTTATTGCCACAAAAACGCATTTTTGGTACTTTAGTTTTACTAATTTTTGGTAAAGTTATCTGTCTATTACGTGTATTTATAAACCTCTCAGAGTGCATTAATTTACAATCTGTAAAATAATAAGTAAGCGCATTCACAACAAAATACTGGTTAATTTTTAAAGGTACTAACATTTCATTTTCTATTTTCATTTTACTTATCAATTTATTCTGCAAATTTATAATAGGTTTAATCGTATTATCATATGCACCACCCCAAGCAATGATTCTATAGTTTATAACACTTTCGAATAGACCATGATATATTGTTGTCAGTATAGATGGGTGTAGCCAATTACTTAATTTATAGAATAAAAAAGTGAAATACTTGACTTTTTTAATCAGCTCAGTTACATGCTTGTTCCTAGTTATATGTTATTAAATCTAACGAATCTTGTCCGAAAAGAGCATTTGATTGTAATTTGTCAGCCTATAAAGTATCTACGCATTAAAATATTTCCACAAAATTACGATGAAAAATCTGAACAATAGTGGAATCAATGTACACAATATATAAAGATATGCAATCTTTTGGGTTTTTTATTTTATTAATTGCAATTAAACGACACTGAGTTACATAGCCATCCGCGGTAGGGGGCCTGCAATTCCTTCAAAGAATTAAAAAAAAAAAAATATTTGACTGAGGTATAAATAAAAATACAGTTTTCAAAACTTTTTTTTTTAATTACTCTATACATTAGCTTAAGTAACTATTAATTATATCGACTATATTTTAATAAATATTTTTCTATCGTGTTACAAAAAAAATTAAGTTAATTAATTAATTTTAATTAATTAAGTTTGACCAACTGTAGTGATCGATAGTGTATAAGATATTACAAGAAATTTAATATTAAATTAAGGATGCTAAGAAATGTATTGTGGTATGTTTATTATTATGTTACTTGGTACATATTTACATGTCATTAAATTGTGTGCATTCATTTTATGTTTGTATCTGTAGATAGCCTAAGTACAAACAAAATGCACAAAACGTCGGTAAATAATAAAAATTTCTAAGCGGTTATATTATATTAAGATCCTAGATGTTCTGATATTTAATTATAAAAAATTATTAGACTGATAGATTGTTATGGACAAAGTCTCGGATAGCTTAACTGAAAGTGCCTTTAGTGCGCGACCAAACGAAACTGGGTTCGATTCCCGGCTCGGGCTATCCGAATTATTTTAATTATAATAGTTTATAAAATTATAGTAGTTTGAGTAATTTATTGAAGTTCAATATAATAAATAAATTTAGGTATATAAATTTCAATTAAATAGTAATGATCCTATTTAAATAGAGTAGCATACGTTGCGCGCGCAAGCGCGCAACTAACTGTTAGTATAGAATTATATATATTTTCATGCTTATGATATATTTGACCAATCACGTTACAAATATTTTATATTTTTCATCTAAATTATACTTATGGATTTTATTAATTCAAAGAACCAGATTTCTTTTTTAATGTTTATTATTATATTTTTATCTCTTAGCATACAAAATATATTTGTTCAAAATTTTAATTCTAATTTTAAAAAGCTATATACTTCAAAATCTATTCATCAATCCTTCTACAACAATACATTTGTAATAAACCATCTGTTTACTATCTAAATTCACTCTTATCAGAACTACACAACCCCCATGAAAAAAAAATATATAAAAAATATATTTTAAAATATAAAAATTATATATTTTAAATATATGAAAAATACATGAAAAATATATAAATTATATATCAAAATATATAAATTTTATAAAAAAAATATATTTTTAGTATACAACTTTTAGCCGTTTTAAGTATATATTGTATATATTTTGAATATAAATAAAATATTTATAGAATATATTTTGAAATATATAAAATGTATATTTATCAAAATATAAATAACATATATATCAAATATATCTTCAGACTCATGAAAAATAAAAGTACATAGATATAAAAAAATATATTTAAAATATAACCACTATAAAATATATATTTAAAATGTAAAAAAAAATATATTTTTTTTATATTCTAAAATATTTTTTTTATATACTTAAAGATATATTTTTATCGTGACGTCATCGACTTAGCAGCTTAATTTTTGCTAAGTCCATAAATTTCCAGATCGCTACTATTACTGTTATTATATAGAAAAAACTATATTTATTTTGCTGAAAAAACCATAAGGTGAACTGATAATCGCTACCCGAGTTTTTTCTTGAGAGGAAAAGTTAAAGAACTTATGTTCTAACTTGCATTTTAGAACTTAATATTGTAACGTCTGTAAAAACATTTCTTAGTTTAAAACAAGCGAAATAGTAATGTACACTTACTAAATACAAGAAATAAAACCAATCTTGTGGTGCATACATCTCGTCTTCATAGAAAAGTTACTCCTTTATGGGACAATCTATACACTTTTACAACGAACTTCCTAATGATATAAGAGATCTACCAGCAAACAAATTAAAAAAAAATGTGTTAAAATGGTATTGTAAAATCTTAAATTAAAATATTAAATTTAGAAGACAAAAGCCTAGAATTAGTTATTATTGCTTCACAAACCAAATTTTATACTTTAAACGGCCAATTCTAATATTTAAATTTTCTCCAAAACAGCTGTAACGATTTTGTTGATATGTATTTAGATAATCTTTTACTATTGAAATTGATCAAGCTATGAAAAATTAAAAATAAGACAAGCTCGGTAATTTAAGCTAAGGCTGCATTTCAATTCGGTAGTCATTATAAAAATGTCGAGTCGTCAAAAATGCCTTGTTGCAAAAAAAGGTTTTTTTATATCATAAGATAGCAAACAAGCAGGTGGGTCTTTTGATGGAAAGAGTCAACCATCGCCTATAGACGTCAAATTGTTAATGGTGCGTTGCTATTTTGTGGTGAGGTCTAATGCCACATTTATAAGTTTACCAGCTACCATACCCTCCAAACCGGAACACGACAGCGACTAGCACTGATGCTATTGCAGCAAAACCATTGCAGTAGACCGTATTTCGAATTTTAGTTGGACTCAAATGGTAGGGATTTATAGAAAGTCCGGTCTATTTTTCGATAATTTTTGTCTCTTATAGCGAAAAAGCATGAAGAAAGAACAATATGCATTCACGGTATTTCTCCTTATTAGTCTGTGTGTTTAGTCATGACCTGAACCCTGAATTTGCGATAGGAGGGTACTTATTAATCTCGAGGGTATGAACCCAGAAAATTTACATGTTCTATTTACTCTGGTGAGTTTTGTAAGGTCGAGGCAGATCTATGATTTTGGCCATAGAGCAGATAAATACTAATGTATGGTAACACTATACCTAGTGCTACAAGGATCTTTTGGCACTTGGACGTCATTACATGAGGACGTTGGTGTGAAATTAGGGTTACCAGCTAACAAAATATCCTTTGTTTATGGTTAAATTTTAACGAATTTAAATAAATTATACTGCCGTTTTGCCAGACAGGTCGCAAAAGGCGAACAAATGGCTAAACTTGTCACTACTTTCGTGACTATTAGGTGGTAGGGTTCCGCGATGTCTTGCCCGGGTAATTGGTATCTCCGTTTTAAATTTCCTGCCGCAATAGCATTTAGTGCTTGTCTTGGTCGCGTTCCGGTTAGGAGGTTTAAGTAGCCGGTACACTTATGGCTAGACATGGGTAACTCAGATAAATCCCTTGCGTTAACTCAGTAATTCAAGTGCAGTGTACTGCGCCGGCTCATTGCGCTAACTCAAAATTGCGCCATGGCGCAACAAATCTGAGAAGTGAGCAGCGAGCGAAACGTGCGCCGTGCGCTACGCTACAGCTTCATAACACAAACAGCGCACAGCGCATGAATTACGTTGATTCATTGGAAACTCAACGAGTGAGTCGCGACACATGAGAGTCATGACTCATGATAATTGTGCACATGAATGAGAGCTTACTGCGTATAGTCTCTAAGTAGTCTGTGGTATAACTACGCTGCGCCGTGCGCTAACACATTTTAATTAAGTGAGTTGCAAGGAACTTATATATGATATCTGGAATTACTACGAAGCAATATTTGAAAAATAAAAATGTACTTTATTTCGTTAGCAATAAAGTTGACATTTGCTTCTTACTTAACAGAGGGGAAAAACGTTCTGAGCGAGACAACGACATGAGTGGATGTTATCCCTTTCTTGCAATTGCCAGTGTAAATAAAACTTTCGGATGGTAGATTTTTTATATATCCGGTAACCGTTAAATCCCTTTTATTCATACACGTTTATAGATACATTAGCATAAAATGTATTGTAATTAACATATTGAGTTCTAAATGTGTTTATTTTAATTATTACGTAATTATTTATGCAATGTAAAAACTGTTTTCTCAAATCAGTAGAATTAGTAGTAATTTGTAAACTATGCACGGACACACTCAGGTGGCCGTACGCTTTGGCGCGCTTTATTTAAAAATATAGCTGATACTTTAAGTTAAAGTGTGTTAAAGCATAAAGTCCTCTTTTTGCTTACTTCTATAAGTTTTTTCTGTTGTAAAATGTAATAGTGAAGCGTATGCTGGTTGCGGAATTTCATTTTTTAAGTAAGTTTTTTATTGTATTCACAAGTTTCTTAAGTAGGGTAGCAATAATAACACAAAAATTCGGACATGTGAATACAAAAAAATTACAATTCAATCTAACATTTCATAATACGTCCCTAAGGAATGTCATCATAATCAAATAAGAACCTACTTTACGTAATTTTATTATTTAATACTAAAATCATTGTGTTGTAATAACTAAATACATTACCTACATACTTTTTGGTAGTAACTGTTAACTAGTATTAGATTATTTTCTTGCAGGTTCCCAAGAAATGAGATTCTTCGACAACGGTGGATTGAAGTTGTTCCATTTAAGAAAAAAAATTCATATTACAGTTTAATTTGCAGACGTCATTTTTAATCCGAGGATTTAATAATCCATAAGATAAGATCAACACTGAAACCGGATGCTATTCCATCTATATTCCCTGTTGTAAGCTTAATCATTTAGTCTTATTTAAGATATTTTTTTATTAAACATACAAACGTAATATAGGGTCATTGCGTCGGGAACGCGACCGCCTCTAGTAGTGTCGCACACTTGAGAGCCTAGGAATCTTAATTAAATATAATAACATTTTTTCATGAGAAAACAATGAACAGTACGTATTGAATCTTCAATGAATAATTATGTAACAAGAAAATCATAAATTTAAACCTATCTGCTAAACCCAAATCTAGAAAATAGTGCCCGAGCTCGGGTGATGACTTAATGGTGTGTTTATGTGTCGCGTATTGCAATAAAAATACCACACCGGGTGGCGAACAAAAATACCTTTTTTTACCTTATACTAATGTTACACTCAAACAAGAAGCGTTATTATTTCAATTATAGAACATTGTTTGTTGGAAAGTTGTAGTGACATCATTTTTTAGCTTATATTTCTTTTTAAATCCAGTGATCGCAAACTGAAGTATATAAATATCTAATACGCTCTGTTACATCCCTATTTTCCATGCAATAATGCTGAAGTGCATATAAGCTGGATAGTCAGCAATATATATGTATAAATACTCGCTGTTTCCCAAATATTCTTCAGTTAGATATTCTCTAGCCTAAACGCTGCCCAGCTACGGACCTGGTTTCTGCCCGCCGGCCTGGACACAGCGAATAGACTAGTGCTATATCCATACTCCGGGTCGCAATAACCCTTCACAAGGGAACCGCGAAAAAGTGTGATCCAAGTTAGAGTGTTTATAGTTAAAGTCCCATTAGTTAGTAATTGTAGAAAGTGAAATAAATAACTTGTGTTCCGAAAAAGTGCTTTTTTTTTATAAGTGCTCGGAGGCGCAACCTAACATTGGTGTCAGAAGTGGGATTGATATTCCCTTGGTCGCCTACTATTGACGACGACCATCACCTCTACAACAAGGGCTAACTAAGCGTTTGGCCACCTGCTGTCTCCGCCGTCTCACTGACGCTCTAGAGATCGCCGCCGACACCGTGGACTCTACGTTACCTGTCATCTAAGCCGCATAGTGCGTGAGGGTTATCTGCCCAGCACCAGGCTATACGCTGCCAAGGTTATAACGAAATATTTGAAAACACGTAAATAACTCGCACTTCGCATCGACCCGTAACTGCAACACTGGAAATTCCATCGCCGCATCACCTCACCAGTAATAAGACGCCGCTGACTCAATTCCATGTTCTACATACTACTGTTATCGTGAGTGTTTGCCTGTATTATAATAATTTATTATTTTTGCCATAATTTTGCGTTTGGATTATTTTTTCATTTCAAGTTTCAATTCCGTTTTATACAAATTCCAACCTAAATCTTATTAAATATATGTTCACGCCGTATCACTTATATCGTAGTTAGAGAGAGAAACCATTGTGTATTTTAATATTTTATCAATCTTATCAAATATATCTTCACGCCGTATCACTTATACCGTAGTTAGAGAGAGAAACCATTGTGTCTTATCGAATATATCTTCACGCCGTATCACTTATACCGTAGTTAGAGAGAGAAACCATTGTGTATTTCAATATTTTACTAATCCTATCGAATATATCTTCACGCCGTATCACCTATACCGTAACCAGAGAGAGAGGATTAATTGTGTATTTTAATATTTTGCTATATAAACGGCTTAAAAATGGTAAATGAAACTAGCAAACTTGAAAAGAAAAACGTCCAGTCGACATCTAGTTTACAAAGCATGGGTATGGAAGAGCTAAGTTTCTCTATTCTCACGAAATTTGTCAAGTCATTTGATGGGAATAAAACAAAATTGTCTCCTTTTCTAAAAAATTGCGAGAATGCATTAAATTTAGCCTCTCCCTCACAACAAAACATTCTCTTTAAGTATATTTTGTCACAATTAGAGGGCAAAGCTGAAGCAGCTTGTTCTCTAAAAATATTTGATAATTGGCATGAATTTAAACAGTTTCTAAAATCAACATTTGGGGAAACCAAACATCGCGACCATCTATTACTAGATCTGCAAAATTGTAAAATAAAACCAGGCGAATCCGTTACCCAATATAGTTTACGTTTGGAAACTTACCTAACTCGATTACAAACAGACATAACACATTCGACTCAGGACGCTAGCGAAATAAAAGGCCGGATTGCCAGCACCGAAGACCTGGCACTCCACACATTTTTATTGGGGCTCCCTGGTGACATCTCTAATATTTTGAGATGTCGAAACCCATCAAACCTGCATGAGGCTATAAACCTTGCTTGCCAAGAAGAAAAGCTACAAAATTATCTAAAATCCTCGCGGCATGAAACAAAACCTAGATGCAGAATATGTCATAGGGTAGGACATTCAGACAAAAACTGTTATCAAAACAGACCACAACGTCCTATCCTTAATCTTTCCCAAGGCCCATCGCATAGTCAACACCGTCCTTTTCCTAATGCATTAAATAATTCACCAGTTGTATGTCGATATTGCAAAAACCTAGGTCATAATATTAATCAATGTAAGAAACGGCAATATAATAATTCGCGACAGAGACATATTCCTAATTCTCAACAACAAATTAATAACTTCACAGAGTTAAGCAATAACGATAACGGAAACAATTTTACCTATAATCCCCCTGATTCTATTTATACAAATTCTCATTTAAATGACGCTGATCTAAATTTAAACTAAAGATGATTCCGGTTCCGCGTCGTACGGAATCACCTAAACAAACCGACGCTTTCGATGTATTACAAAAATCTAATAATTTTGTTAGGCCCACTGTGCCTGCTAATTATACTAATTATCCTAAATCTAATATTGTTACTACATCCACTGTATCTTTTAATCCTACTATTTCTGAGAAACCTGAGAATTTTCCTAATGCTAATTCTACTAAATCAACTATACCTACTAAATCTACTAATCCTACTAATTCTACTAAATCTACTAAGTCTACTAAATCTACTAAACCTACTAAATCTATTGAATCTACTAATTCTAATTCTTCTAAATCCACTGAATCCACTGTATCTCTTACATCTACTATATCTAATAAACTCACCGACTCTACTATATCTGACATGTGTATCGAAATCCCTAAATCTTCTATATCTAACAATACTCAACTAATTATGAATAACCCAGACAGTTATTCTAATATTCATGAAATTCATTATAATAATAAAACACATTTGCCACACATATGTGTTAAATCAAAATATTCAGATAAATTGTCAGTTTTATTAATCGATTCGGGTGCAGGTATATCATCACTAATAAAACGATCATCATTACAAATTCAACCAGAATTAATTCGCGAAACCATACAATTTAAAGGAATCGAAAAAGGTACTAAATATTTAAATAGTCTTGGTCATTTTAATTTAGATTTTATATTATCAAATAATAATACTATTCTTAGTAAATTTCACTTAATACCTGATTGTGTTAACATAGAATTTGATGGTATTATTGGAAACGATTGCCTTAAGTTTCATAATTGTAACATAGATTATAAAAATAAAACCTTAGAGATAAACAATTATTTAATACGAATTCATTTTACTAAGCCTAAATATACTGTTCCAGCTCGATCCGAAATGGTCATTGAGTGTAATGTTTTAAATCCAGAAGTAATAACTGGTTACATAAATAAATGCGAAATTCAAAAATGCGTATATTTATCTCGCTGTCTCGTAACTATTAAGGAAAATAATCACGTCAATGTTTCCATTCTAAATACTAATAATAATGATGTTTTAATTAAACCATTATGTTTAGAATTAATTCCTTGTGATTTATTAAATAACTCATCGGAACCTATTAATTCTGTAAACTTTACTAACTCAAATAATCACTGTTCACCTGCAGATAGGTGTTCAAATGTCTTGAAACAAATAAGAACTTCACATCTTAACCGTGAAGAATCGGAAGCTCTACTAAATCTGTGTTCAAAATTTTTTTGATTTATTTTACTTAGATGGAGATACTTTAACTTGTACAAATACTGTAGAACATGAAATTAAAACTACTAGCTCACAACCTATCCACGTTAAAACATATAGATACCCTGAGTGTCATAAGGAAGAAGTCAATAAACAAATACAAAAAATGTTAGATCAAAAAATAATTAAACCTTCTAACTCTCCTTGGTCTTCTCCAATCTGGGTCGTCCCAAAAAAGCAAGATGCTTCTGGCCAAAAGAAATGGCGGATAGTAGTTGATTGTAGAAAACTCAACGACATCACTGTTGGAGACGCCTATCCTATTCCCAACATTACAGACATACTAGACCAGTTAGGACATAGTAAATACTTTACCATTCTCGACCTGGTGTCAGGTTTCCACCAAATTAAAATGAGTAAAGACGACTCACCTAAGACAGCCTTCTCCGTTCCTAATGGTCATTTCGAGTATACAAGAATGCCATTTGGCTTAAAGAATGCACCTGCGACCTTTCAAAGACTTATGAATACTGTTCTCTCCGGTCTCCAAGGTCTGCCCTTGTGGAAAAATTTCTCGGATAAAAGTAGGTAAATAACTTACAAAGTGAAAGTAACAGTTTATGAATGTTTATTTTTATTTAAAAAGTCGAAAAAAGTCTTACAAAGTCGGAAAAACTCTGAATTTGATATAAAAATTCGGAGTAATTCCAAAATTTCGGACTCTTCCAGAAGAGTTATTCAGTGTTAATAAATCTTGCAACGTTTATGGGTACTAAAAGAAATATATTAAAAGTTATTAATACTACGAAAGTGTAATAAAGGGGAAAAAAATATAACTAATACTTCCCCGGTTTTCCGTTTAAGAATTTGAAACTTTCTTCTTTGTTTAAAAAAAGGTTACCGTTACTGTCGATCAATATTATAAACTTTGTTTCTTCAATTTTTGATAATTATTATTAAAATCTATTATATCACAACGTTATTTGCCAATTTTTATTTTATTGTACTTTTATTACATAAATATATTTATAAATTAAGTAAAAATTAAAACAGCTGATCTAATTAGCTTTTGACAGGTTGAGTCAGTGTTGCCAGAGAAAAAGTCAATCTTTCGTCCTTAAGCCGGCTGTACACATTGGGCCAAGCATTGGGCCAACTGTTGGGCCAACATTAAATGTTTTTGTTTACACATTGGTGTATTGACCATTCTGCATTGGCTCTTTAATAACGATGGACGTAGAATCTCTTACAGCCGTAAGATTTGTCATTAAAGATTCCTTTTTCTTTTTTAGTTCAATAACAGGAATACTTATCTTTTTTTTCATATCATAAGACATATGGGTCTCCTGATGGAAAGAGTCAACCATCGCCAATAGACACCAAAGATGTTAATGGTGCGTTGCTATCTTGTGGCGAGGTTTAATGCCACATGTATAAGTTTACCGGCTACCTTAACCTCCAAACCGGAACACGACAGTGACTAGCACTAACGCTATTTCAGCAGCAATCTGCTATACGTTTCTAAGCATCATTAACCTGAAATAAAAGTATTAAAAAATGGTATTTTTAATAACCTAACCTAATACCTAATGTCATCTGAAACAGTGCACTGCTCTGAACCTCCTCTCACCAATGAGGCAAAATAATGCGAAATGAGACAAGACGAGAAAAGTTTAAAAACTAACTAGTATTGACTTGAATTCAATACGAACAACACGTATTCGGAATTAGGATAGATTCCATATAATAATTCCGTATAAGATACTAAAAATAATAATTACTTTATACTTTAAAATCAGTCCAAATCTCGTAAATATGTATCGATAAGTAATTATTATTTTCAATATGTTACAGAATTTCTCGATAAAGATGATCATATTTAATAATTTTGGTGTAATAATGAAAAAGTTTCAATTCATAAAGTACATTCATCATCATCAGTCATTCATTGGTTCATTTTGATACATTTCTATGAATTGTAAAACCTCAGTGTTTGTGTACGCCATCGTAACTCGGGAACAACAATTTAACTCAAGCGCAACACAACCGTCTTTACTGACGTATGACAATGAACTGAATAAGAGGCCAACGTGTGAACACCGTTGGCGGAGCGCGCCAAGATCCTTTGATGTGCGCACGAAAAACCGACAACATTCGCTTGGCCGGCCAATGTTGGCGCCAACTACCAACATAGCGCCAAGTAGGCTTCTACACGTTGGGCCAAGCATTGGCCCAATGCTTGGCCCAATGTGTACAGCCGCTATTAAGAGCATGTGTCAGAGGCCTAGTAGCATATCAAAGCAGTCAAGAATAACGACGTTAATAAGTCGGCGATTGCTAAACATCTACAGCTGTAGTCGGGCCGTAATCACTGGATGGAATTTCATAGGCCACGCGTATTTTCGACAGAACGCCATATTACATTCCACGGCTAGTGAAAGAAGCCATTGAAATCAAAAAACATCCAAATTTCAACCGGGAAGACGCACGTAGTACGTCCTTGATAAGTTTTCTTGGCACGTATTGATTTTTGAAAAGCTGTATATTTTGGAAACGATGATCGATTTGATCTTTCAAATGGCATTCAACTCAATTTAAATATTGCTTTAGCTAAAAAATCGGTAGGTTCAAAAATTTCGAAGCAATGTCAAAAAAACATTTTCGTCTATGATAGATCCCAAACAAATTTACCGATTTTTATCCAATTAACGGTACTTGGCGCAGTTTTTAAAGGAGAAACGATGATAAGATTTTGAAGTCAATCGGTATATTAGCCTGAAAGTTATTTCCAAAATATTATTTAACTTTGCTAAAGAAAACGTAATTTTAATATTTGAAAAGTTGTAACCTTTGAAAATAAGGTTCGGTTTTGATTTTTAAAAGGGCATTCGACGTAATTTTTATAGTATTAAAATATCGTAGAATACCAAAAAATAATTGGTTGAAATATTTCGAAGTTATGTCGAAAAAACACTTTTTTCAAAATTTTCGTCAACGATTACTTCCAAACGAATAAACTGATTTTGAGGCAATTTATGCATTAGATGTATTTTTTTGAGGAATAGTTTTTGTACTGAATCGGTACATTAATCTGGAAGTTATTAAAAAAAAAATTGTTTCGTCACAATTTGTTTAGGGTATTTTCAAAATTTCTCAAAATCTCTTAGGCCCATTTGGTACAAAATTTCAGGAAGTATAAGTTGAGCGGAATCCAATCGAATGCCACCAACTGCGTTTCAATCGGTCCAGGCGTTCAAAACTTATGAGTTGTTGACACACACACACTCACTCACACACACACATACATACAGACATACTGACGTCATCGCGAAAATAGTCGAAAATGGTTCCTAAGCCCACAAAACGCGGACATATGGTGAAAACTCCATTTTTGAAAATCGGAGCAAAATCAGTAACCTTCCTATCTACATACGTAGTGGGAAGTTAAAAAGTACAAGTGTTTTAATAGATTAATATTGTATTAAACTGGAGTGAATGAAAATGAATTAAACAAAATAAAACTACCACGCCAAAGCTTAAACCTAAAAGTGCGATATTTTTTTAGTAAAATGTACCACTAAAGGGCACAGATCGTCGCCTAGTGTAGCTTTGTAGCATTTTTACTCGTTATTTGACCCTCCCGTTGGTCGAGTAGTTAGCGACCCTGACTACGCAATCAACGGGGCTCGGGTTCGATCCCCGACGGGGACAAGCATTTGTGTGATGAGCGTAAATGTTTGTATTTCTGGGTTTAGGTGTTTATTATATATATTCTGGTATTTATATATTATGTATTTCTATGTATTAGTATCGTTGACTAACACCCATAACACAAGCAAATATTTGCTTACTTTGGGGTTAGATCAGTAAGTGTAGTTTGTCCCGTGAATATTTATTTATTATTATTATTTATTTATTTTTATAATAGATGGCGTTAGCAGTAATAAAATTCTAATACAAAATGTATTTTCTATTTTTTTAATGTTTATGAAATAGCATTTTAATGGTAGATAATATATCTAGACATGAATTTAAACCACCACGTCAAAGCCCAAACCTTAAAGTGGGATACTTTTTCAGGAAAATGTACCACAAAAGTGCATAGAAAGTCGCCTAGTGTAGGGCTCGCTTCGCTCGCCATAATTATACTGGCTGTTGCCCAAGACTTCGTCCGCGCGGACTTCGTTTACTCCGCACAGCACCTCCCCCGTAGGTGACAGCTTGATAATATGTAGCCTATATGTTGACCCGACCTGTTAGTAATAGTCATGCAAAATTTGAAATAAATCCATGTAGTACTTTTTGAGTTTACCCCGGACATACATACAGACAAACAGACAGACATAAATTCTAAAAACTATATTTTTGGCTTCGATATCGATTGTAGGTCACCCCCAAGTATTCTTTTAAAAAAAATTCAGTACAGTTTTGACTTTCCTACGATTTTATTGTATGTATAGATAATTTTTCATAGTACGGTCAATTACCTTAGTAAAAGACTATCTAATTACAACATTTCATTAAAACCAATAGAGCTGTTTTGGAGAAACAATTCAATAATACATGAATTACTCGTTTGGATGGAAATGGAGTTTTCACCATATGTCCGCGTTTTGTGGGCTTAGGAACCATTTTCGACTATTTTCGCGATGACGTCAGTATGTCTGTATGTATGTGTGTGTGTGAGTGTGTGTGTGTGTCAACAACTCGTAAGTTTTGAACGCCTGGACCGATTGAAACGCGGTTGATGGCATTCGATTGGATTCCGCTCAACTTATACTTCCTGAAATTTTGTACCAAATGGGCCTAAGAGATTTTGAGAAATTTTGAAAATACCCTAAACAAATTGTGACGAAACATTTTTTTTTTAATAACTTCCAGATTAATGTACCGATTGAGTACAAAAACTATTCCTCAAAAAAATACATCTAATGCATAAATTGCCTCAAAATCAGTTTATTCGTTTGGAAGTAATCGTTGACGAAAATTTTGAAAAAAGTGTTTTTTCGACATAACTTCGAAATATTTCAACCAATTATTTTTTGGTATTCTACGATATTTTAATACTATAAAAATTACGTCGAATGCCCTTTTAAAAATCAAAACCGAACCTTATTTTCAAAGGTTACAACTTTTCAAATATTAAAATTACGTTTTCTTTAGCAAAGTTACTTAATATTTTGGAAATAACTTTCAGGCTAATATACCGATTGACTTCAAAATCTTATCATCGTTTCTCCTTTAAAAACTGCGCCAAGTACCGTTAATTGGATAAAAATCGGTAAATTTGTTTGGGATCTATCATAGACGAAAATGTTTTTTTGACATTGCTTCGAAATTTTTGAACCTAACGATTTTTTAGCTAAAGCAATATTTAAATTGAGTTGAATGCCATTTGAAAGATCAAATCGATCATCGTTTCCAAAATATACAGCTTTTCAAAAATCAATACGTGCCAAGAAAACTTATCAAGGACGTACTACGTGCGTCTTCCCGGTTGAAATTTGGATGTTTTTTGATTTCAATGGCTTCTTTCACTAGCCGTGGAATGTAATATGGCGTTCTGTCGAAAATACGCGTGGCCTATGAAATTCCATCCAGTGATTACGGCCCGACTACAGCTGTAGATGTTTAGCAATCGCCGACTTATTAACGTCGTTATTCTTGACTGCTTTGATATGCTACTAGGCCTCTGACACATGCTCTTAATAGCGGCTGTACACATTGGGCCAAGCATTGGGCCAAGCATTGGGCCAATGCTTGGCCCAACGTGTAGAAGCCTACTTGGCGCTATGTTGGTAGTTGGCGCCAACATTGGCCGGCCAAGCGAATGTTGTCGGTTTTTCGTGCGCACATCAAAGGATCTTGGCGCGCTCCGCCAACGGTGTTCACACGTTGGCCTGTTATTTAGTTCATTGTCATACGTCAGTAAAGATGGTTGTGTTGCGTTTGAGTTAAATTGTTGTTCCCGAGTTACGATGGCGTACACAAACACTGAGGTTTTACAATTCATAGAAATGTATCAAAATGAACCAATGAATGACTGATGATGATGAATGTACTTTATGAATTGAAACTTTTTCATTATTACACCAAAATTATTAAATATGATCATCTTTATCGAGAAATTCTGTAACATATTGAAAATAATAATTACTTATCGATACATATTTACGAGATTTGGACTGATTTTAAAGTATAAAGTAATTATTATTTTTAGTATCTTATACGGAATTATTATATGGAATCTATCCTAATTCCGAATACGTGTTGTTCGTATTGAATTCAAGTCAATACTAGTTAGTTTTTAAACTTTTCTCGTCTTGTCTCATTTCGCATTGTTTTGCCTCATTGGTGAGAGGAGGTTCAGAGCAGTGCACTGTTTCAGATGACATTAGGTATTAGGTTAGGTTATTAAAAATACCATTTTTTAATACTTTTATTTCAGGTTAATGATGCTTAGAAACGTATAGCAGATTGCTGCTGAAATTGCGTTAGTGCTAGTCACTGTCGTGTTCCGGTTTGGAGGTTAAGGTAGCCGGTAAACTTATACATGTGGCATTAAACCTCGCCACAAGATAGCAACGCACCATTAACATCTTTGGTGTCTATTGGCGATGGTTGACTCTTTCCATCAGGAGACCCATATGTCTTATGATATGAAAAAAAAGATAAGTATTCCTGTTATTGAACTAAAAAAGAAAAAGGAATCTTTAATGACAAATCTTACGGCTGTAAGAGATTCTACGTCCATCGTTATTAAAGAGCCAATGCAGAATGGTCAATAAACCAATGTGTAAACAGAAACATTTAATGTTGGCCCAACAGTTGGCCCAATGCTTGGCCCAATGTGTACAGCCGGCTTAAGGACGAAAGATTGACTTTTTCTCTGGCAACACTGACTCAACCTGTCAAAAGCTAATTAGATCAGCTGTTTTAATTTTTACTTAATTTATAAATATATTTATGTAATAAAAGTACAATAAAATAAAAATTGGCAAATAACGTTGTGATATAATAGATTTTAATAATAATTATCAAAAATTGAAGAAACAAAGTTTATAATATTGATCGACAGTAACGGTAACCTTTTTTTAAACAAAGAAGAAAGTTTCAAATTCTTAAACGGAAAACCGGGGAAGTATTAGTTATATTTTTTTCCCCTTTATTACACTTTCGTAGTATTAATAACTTTTAATATATTTCTTTTAGTACCCATAAACGTTGCAAGATTTATTAACACTGAATAACTCTTCTGGAAGAGTCCGAAATTTTGGAATTACTCCGAATTTTTATATCAAATTCAGAGTTTTTCCGACTTTGTAAGACTTTTTTCGACTTTTTAAATAAAAATAAACATTCATAAACTGTTACTTTCACTTTGTAAGTTATTTACCTACTTTTATCCGAGAAATTTTTCCACAAGGGTGCACTGTTTTATTTACCTGGATGACGTCATAATCTATTCCCATTGTCTCATTTCTCATATTGATAAACTCAAGCTAGTATTCGAAGCACTCCGCAAACATAACCTCAAGTTGCAGCCTGACAAATGCGAGTTTTTAAGACGAGAAGTAGCATATCTTGGTCACATTATCACGGATAAAGGAGTGTCCCCAAATCCTGATAAAGTAAAGTCAGTTTTATCCTATCCTACCCCTAAAAATCCTAAACACATTAAAAGTTTTCTAGGATTAGTAGGCTATTATCGTAAATTTATAAAAGATTTTTCTAAGATTACTAAGCCCCTAACTTCACTATTAAAGAAAGATACGGAATTCAACTGGACAGACAAACAGGAAGACTCTTTTAATAAACTAAAACTAATGCTAACTAATGCCCCTATCTTACAATATCCAGATTTTTCAAAGGAATTTATACTCACGACTGACGCCTCTAACTATGCCATAGGAGCTGTTCTGTCCCAAGGCGAAATCGGAAAGGATTTACCTATCGCATTCGCATCCCGAACTTTAAATCGTGCTGAAGGAAATTATAGCACAACAGAGAAGGAACTGTTAGCTGTGGCAACACTGGTGTATAGTTTAAAAGAAATTCTCTCCCAGTAATTTAATTAATATTTATGTGTTTTAGATTCAATTTGTCCTAATTTGCCAGTTTCTAATTATTCATTTAACCTTAGCTACCAAAAATAAGTGTTTACCTCGTGTTCTTGAAGAGTATTTCAACAAATTCAAAAGTAAATTAAACTATTGTGTAGCTGTCAAACTTGCAAGTTGCAACGAAATAATTTTTGAATTTCTAATTTTGGATTATGGATTATTTTCCTTGTTAGTGCCGTAAGTTTCTGTTTTACGATACATTTTATATTTATAACACATTTCACATTTAAAACAACTGGTGGTGAACTCGTTCTCCTTTTGTTTGTTTTTGGATAAACAGAACGGATGATTAGGACCACTACCATCACACTAGTAATATACAAACAGAATATTTAGATGCTTTACAGTACTTGTTAGCTGTGCACCCCTATTGTTTTTTTTCCTTTTGCTTGTGTGAATAACCAAACAAAACGGAGAATCTGTGCCTGCTAACATAGTTACATATAGTCTGGGAAATATTTCAATACCACACTTTTAGTCTTGTAATATAGGTTTATTTATTATCATTACACATACTTAAATATAGAAGCATACATATAATTTCAGTTATTTGAGTACACTCGTATACTGTTATTCATATATCAATTAAAACAGAAACATGATGACTCGTAAGGCTTTAGCTCGCCAAGAGGAAAATAAGCTACATCTTACTTTACAAGAATTGAAAAAATATAAAGACTTATGTCAAAAGTTAGAAAAAGAACACGAGGATAGTGAAAGAGAAGTCTTAACAGTACTTGATAATAATAAGAAATTAAAAGGGGAAATGGCTGAATTACATGCTCAGTATATTAGTGTCTGTGAAGAACGTGACAGGCTGCACCATATAGTAAACACATTTGATCAGTGCAGCAGTGAATTTGATACCACACTAAGGCGTAATACCGAATTAGAGCGAAGACTTAGTGTGGCACAGCAGACAATTGATAAAATGGAGTGTGATAGTTGGAACAACAGACTAGCGCATACCCAATTGCTGTATGATGAAGTAATGCAAAACACTTGCTCAAATTCAGCCACTTCTTCTATTCAAAAATCCATTCAATCCCATAATTCTATCCCAATAGTTACAATTGATCTAACCGATGACAACAATTCAATAAAGAACACAAATACTAAAATCTTTTCTAGTAAAAATAAACTTATAAAATATATAAAATTAAATAAAACAATAAGAAAAACACAAAAGAATATTCATAAGAATAAATTGATCTTAAAAAAATATAAACTATGCAGAGAAAACCTAATTAAAACTAAAGGTATTTTAAATAAGTATGAAACAGACATACTATACTTACAGACTGAAATTAATAGTCTACAAAATTCTCTACAGAATATTACAATAAAATATGAATTAGCACAAAAGGAAATAAAAGAACATATATTGGCTATGAATAGTTTGGTAGATCTTTGTAAGTATAATGAAGAGAGATGCAACTCCTTGTTCAATAATTATTTACATCATAAGTCACCCACTGCACAAGACCATTTACCACCATCTTTGAATTGCATAACTTTGCCACAAGTTGAGTCTGAGGGTTTGTCTGTCAGTTTCAGTACTGCTACTTCACCTATAAAAGATCACCACAACTTGGAAAATAAAAGGATTATTATGTATTGTGATGAGATTGGTAAAAACATGGGACAAATATTATCTGAAACATTTGGTTATCCTATAACGAACTTTTGTATACCAAATGCTAGCTTTTCTTATATTGTTGAAAAAATTGTTTCTAATAATTATAGCAAAAATACTATACTAATATTATGTACTGGGAGAAGAGGGAATGCCAATATAAACATTGTAAAAAAGTATTTTAAACAATTATCTATGTTAAATGTTGAAAAGATATTTCTATTTGCATTACCATATAGCAACAGTTTGCCACAGACTGAAAATAATATTAGATATAAGTGCAATATTAGATTACAAACAATGTCATTGTATGACGATAAATTTCAATTCATAGATTGTAATTCATTTATTAAAATTAAATACTTTTTAACTAAAGATAATTTTTATCTTTCTAATTACTATAAAAGACAAATAGCAACTTCGCTATATTTTTATATTTCTAATAAAGCCAAATGCTTGGCTAACACAGCTGCTTCTATTGAGCAGCTACGTAATCTAAGTAGCATTCCTTTGAGCGTGGAACATGTTCCACATAATTTAAATTAGTAATTAAGACAATGGAGTCAACCTCTTGCAATGCATTATTTGGTACTAATAGACATTTAAATTTCAGTGTAAGCGAAATTGCCATTGATACACAATATGTATGTTATAAAGGCAAATGTAAAGAAAATGTACCATCAGCTAATAATAAAAAAGAATTAAACTGTCGGTTAAACCTGGTTCACCAAAATATTCAAGGGCTGATGGGTAAAGATTTGGAATTGGAGTTGTTCATGAACTGTAATAACGTGGACATTCTTTGTATAACAGAACACTGGCTTAAAAGTCATCAGATCATGTTCAGCTTCAATAATCACATAGTTGGCAGCTCGTTTAGCAGAAGTAAGATGATACATGGTGGCTCTTTAATTATTGTTAACAAACTAATTAAATTTAAAGAACGTAAAGATATTGTGAGCCTTTCTGTTGAACGAGTCATCGAGATTGCTTGTATTGAGTTCGAGCAATTTATTGTAATAAGTGTATATAAGCCTCCTTGTGCAACTTTTGAGGAGTTTTCTAACAAAATGGAGGAGGTTATGTATAAAGCCTCAAATTCAAAGATGAATATTGTTATCTGTGGAGATTTTAACATTAATATTTTAGAACAATCTTCTTTATCACATAAGTTTATAAATCTATTCAAATCTTATAATTTACACAAAATTTTCTATGAACCAACTAGAATAACTGCCTCTAGTGCTACTTGTATAGATAACATATTTTCAAATATAACACCTACAAATAGCTCAATTATAAATACATTAGATTCAGACCATACTGGGCAATCAGTTCAATTTTTGAGAGTACCAAATAAACTTCAGAGAAAAGAAATTGTTTTTGTTCCTATAAATAGTAGTCGATTAGAACGTTTTAAAAAAAATTTAGCTGCAAAATTGCCTGAGATGCCCTTTCAAGAAAATCCAAATAATTTATATGATACATTCTTTAATTTGATAGATACAGAATATAGGCAAATATTTACACCAAAATCTATATCTGTAAGTAAACGCAGAGGTTTTAGTGAGTGGGCAACTGCAGGAATTTTTAAAAGCAGGAATCGGTTATTTGATTTATATTATGAAAAATCTTTTAATCATAGTACTGAATTCAAAGAGTATGTCAAAAATTATTCAAAGATTTTTAAAAGAGCTTGCAATGCTGCCAAGTCAATACACATAAAAAATATGATAAAACACTCTTCTAACAAAATAAAGGCAACATGGAACATCATAAATTGTGAAATTGGCAAGACTAGTATTTTTGATGAAGAATACCAATTAAATGTAGAAGGAGTCAATGTTACGGGACATTTGGAGGTAGCAAAGGAATTTGAAAAATTCTTCTCTAATGTGGCCATCAGGACAACTCAAAGTCTAAGCTCTTCAGCCAGTACCGCGGAATTATTATTGAAGCAATGTGTCAACAAGTGTGAATCAAATTTTGAATTTTCTTTTATTGATTTTAAAGATATATTAAATGCTTTCAAAACACTAGAAATTAAAAAAACTGCAGATTTATGGGGCCATTCCCTTAAAATCATTGCCTCAGTAATAAATATCATTGCACCATACTTAGCTGTAATATTTAACTGCTGTATAACAAATGGTGTTTTTCCTGATTTAATGAAACTCTCAAGAGTAATTCCAATATTTAAGTCTGGCTGTAAATCAGATCCCACTAACTTTCGGCCTATCTCGGTTCTGCCTTCCCTGAGTAAAATATTTGAAAAAATAATTCTTAATCAAATGTTAAAACATTTTAACAAATTTGAACTGTTTCATCCTAAACAATTTGGATTTACAAAGGGTCGCTCAACCGTAGATGCTGGTGTGGAATTATTGAAAAAAATCTATGAAGCCTGGGAGGAATCACATGATGCAATTGGAGTATTTTGTGATTTATCTAAGGCATTTGACTGTGTTCATCATAATACTTTAATCAGGAAATTACACTACTATGGCATTAGAGGTAAGGCCCTCGATCTTCTGACTTCGTATTTGAATGGAAGAACTCAGAGGGTCGATATCAATGGAATAAGATCAAACGGTGCCACTGTCACCATGGGTGTTCCACAAGGATCCATTCTTGGTCCGTTTTTGTTTTTGATATATATAAATGACTTGCCCTTCTTTGTTGGCGATAGGCATGGAATCGTACTGTTTGCGGATGACACTTCACTTTTATTTAAAGTGAAAAGACGAGTTGGTAAGTATGACGAAGTGAACATTGCGATTTCAAAAGTTGTACACTGGTTCAATGTAAATAACCTCCTATTAAATGGAAATAAAACCAAGTGTATTAGATTCTCAACGCCTAATGTAAGGCATATAGATACCAATGTACAACTTAACGGGGACAAATTGGATCTTGTGGACTCTACTGTCTTTCTAGGGATTACGATAGATAAAAAACTACAGTGGGGACCACATATCGACAAATTAACGAGTAGACTGAGTTCAGCGGCATTTGCAGTTAAAAAAATGAGACAGATTAGTGATGTAGACACTGCGAAAATTGTGTATTTTAGTTATTTTCATAGTATTATGTCTTATGGGATTCTACTATGGGGAAATTCCACTGATATAAATACAATCTTTGTTTTACAAAAAAGAGCTGTAAGAGCTATTTACAATCTCAGTCCACGAGTTTCCCTAAAAGAAAAATTTAAAGAAATTAATATTTTAACCGTACCATCACAGTTTATATTTGAAAACTTGATGTATATTCGTAAAAATATTTCTTCATTTAAGAAAAATAGTGATGTACATAATGTAAACACAAGGAACAAAAACAATCTTGCTCTGCATGTATCACGTCTCCACAGAATAAGTAACTCTTTTATGGGGCAATCTATACGCTTTTACAATAAACTTCCAAATGCTATTAAAGATCTACCAATACACAAATTTAAAAAATGTATCAAATCTAAACTTTGTAAAAAAGGTTACTATAAAATATCTGAATATTTGGATGATAATAAGGCATGGGATTAATTGCTCCTCATAGCAGTCTCATAATAATTATAATATATTATTCATAAATACATTGTAATTGTAATTGTAAAAACATTGTTTAAAAAAATGTATATGCACAAAAAAAGACAAGCCCGCTGAGTTTCTTCCGCCGGATCTTCTCAGTGTGTGGCCGCGTTTCCGATCCGGTAGTAACTCAAAAAATGTTGACTCGTCAAAAGTGCCTGTAAAGGATAATTTGAATAAAAATGTTTTGACTTTGACTTTGACTTTGACTTAGCTATAATTTTTGGTACTAAAACTTTCAGACCGTATTTGTACGGTAGGAAATTTAAAATAATAACAGACCATCGTCCCCTTATCTGGCTGTTTAACTGTAAGGATCCAAGCAGCAAATTAGTAAGGTGGCGCTTAAAGTTAGAAGAATACGACTACGAAATCGTATATAAGGCAGGAAAACTAAATAGTAATGCCGATGCTCTCTCTCGACCTCCAATTCATGCAATTGACGATATAATTGACGATATAGATACCATCACCTATGAGACTTTTATGCGTAAAAGATCGAGTCCAATGGTCTACGACACGAAAATCACTGAAACAAATCAAAACCTGTTAAGAACACCGTGCAAAGCAATCGCCTATTCAACGTCTGTCGATCTTGATAATTCAAACCCCTATTGCGAAGACATATTAAATCTATTAGAAGACAAAGAAGCATTCTTATCATCCGAAAAGGAATTATACACTGTCAAGTCTTCTACGATAAAAGACAAAACATTTTTCCACATGTTCATAAAAGTCCATCACTTTGATTCTACTAGCTACAAGGACATATTTAAAGTCCTTAAGGACTTAAGAAATAACCTTATAATTTTTCATTCTGAAATAAACGAAATTGCCATCTCTGATTTTTTCAATCCCTTTGATAATTTAAGATTTATTTTAATTTATGATATGATATCTTTTATATTTCATAATACTGGTATCAAGATTAATGTTTATCACAACAAATTGATTTATCCTAATCCAAGTGAAATACCCACCATACTTAAAGATAATCATGATTCACCTATTGGTGGTCATATGGGTTCTTCACGCCTATATAATAAATTAAAAGAATCCTATTACTGGAAAAATATGAAAAACGACATTGAGACATATGTAAAACACTTGTCCCAAATGCCAACAAAATAAAGCATTACGCGCTTGCAACAAAGCCCCTATGCAAATCACTTCTACTTCCTCTGAACCTCTCCAAAGAATATCCACCGATATAGTCGGTCCCTTACCTGAATCCGGTCCTGAAAAATATAAATACATCGTTACCTTTCAAGATGACCTAACCAAATATTCAATGGCTTATCCTATTACTAATTCGACAGCTGAAAAGACAGCTGACTGTCTAATTCAATTCATTTGCCACTTTGGAATCCCTAAGACCCTTTTATCCGATCAAGATGTTCATTTCATTGCTGATGTGTATAAACAAATAACATCTTTGTTTAAAATTAAACACCTTTTTTCTACTCCTTACCATCCCCAAACTAATGGTGCTCTCGAAAGAAGCCATGCTACTCTGAGAGAGTACTTGAAATCCTACGTTAATGACAATCATAGTGACTGGCATAAATTCCTTCCAACTGCTATTGTCTCCTATAATACATCAGTACACTCATCCACAAATTTTACTCCCCATGAGTTACTGTTCGGCTGTAAGCCTCATATTCCTAATTCCCTCTATGATATTGATCCAACAGTAACATATCCTGACTATGTCAAAATGCTAAAACAAAAACTAATTAATACTCGTAACATAGCCAGAGAAAATATACTTCGAAGCAAAGAGAAATCTAAAATCTATTACGACAAAGACACGAGAAATGTCTCTTACAAAGTCGGAGATATGTTTTACTTAAAACAACATCACAGATTACGGAAAGCTCTATCCAGTATATGGAAAGGCCCATACAAGATAATTAAGATTCACAATAACAATAACGTCACTTTACTTATAAATCGTAGACATGTAAGACATCATTTCGATGAAATCAAATTAGCCCATAACAAACCAATTTGCTCATCGTCAAATTCAAATACGGCTATGGCTCCCTTAGATATGCCTATTTTAGATTAATTAACTTTTTTAGCGATTTTCTTTATATTTTAGATGTTATATTATTCTTAACTTTTTGTTTACTACATATTTACTATAAGCAACTCATTATATATTATTACAAGTTCTACTATTTCTTCTTTTAACAATACTATTTCCAAATTAAATTCAAATGAAAACATTCTTAATGATAATATTCAAAATCTAGGGAAAATTTTAGATACTGTTTCGACAAATGCCAATAAATTAGAGGTAGTTTCTCATCTATCAATGGTGTTCAGTGCCTTGGAAAGCTCTCTAATGATACTCAATTTTAGTTTACGAGATCTTATTGATGCTATTCTATTTGAGAAACAAAACATAGTTCATACATCAATACTAAGTCCTATGCAACTATATAACGAATTAAATTCTAAAAACAATGATGTTATTCCAAACCTTCCGTTACACTTAAATCTTGATAATGTTCATAAAATCGTAGATATTTCTGAAATTTCTTCTTTCATTAGCGATAATAAACTAATTTTTGTTATTAAGATTCCTCTAGTTGCATCTTTTGTAGATAATACACTGTATCATATTTATTCGCTACCAACCCCACATGATATCCATAATCCTAATACTTTTGCTTTAATTAATCCATCCGCAAAGTTCTTGGCAATAACACAAGATAAATTATTATATTCCGCGCTACAAGACCTAAGTGAGTGCAAAGTGATAAACGGCAATTACTATTTGTGCAAACTAGGAAATATACAATCTAGTGTCGGAAATCCAATTTGTGAAGTGATTATTCTAACCAAACACGTTAAAGGTATCCCAAACTCTTGTAACTATAAGACTATTGTTGGTGAAATAGATATATGGTAAAAACTTAATAATAATATGTGGATATATGTGCAATCAGATGTAACAAAATTGTCTATTAATTGTAATGGTAGAATTAATGATTATGATATAATTGGCACAGGCATTATGAAATTGCCAAAATATTGTAAGGCTTATCATAAGTTATTTCAGTTCATTCCATCCCAGGAGTTTGAAATTAAAGTCTATATTCCACATCCAAATTTTAACATAATAGAAGATGATTGTTGCTCAAAAACAAAGTTGAATCAAACTATACCATATCTGTCTCCTGTTAAATTATCAAATGTAAACTTAGATTATTTGCAATATGCTTCTCATAAATTAAATCAAGCCGATGACGACTTAACCAGGATCGAAACTCAACCATACCATATTAAATATAGCTATTATTTTAGTATAATAACTACTTTATTATCCGTTTCTGTATTTTCATTTTGTTCATATAAACTTTATAAATGCTTTTGTTGTAACAAGAATAGAAATACTTCATGTTGTGTTAAGATTATCAACAATTGTATAACGAAACCAAAATCAAATGTTCATGCCAGATCGAGTATCGAAATGTCTAATCGAGACTATGATACTGAAAGTACTGTTTCGAGTATTACGCCCAAAAGGAATCTTGAATTGTTGTAAATTTTATTTTTTATTTTGCTCTGTCTATTACTATTTTGATGTGTTTAAATTAAGTTATTTTTAATTAAGGTTTATAAATGATTTTCTTTATTGTAATAAGTATTTGCTTAGATTTAGTTACTATTTCTAGTTCTGTTGAAATAAAATTTACTAAATCATTGTTTTCTATTTCGTCTATTCAAATGCTATTTTCTATTTCATGTTTTTACTATATCGTTACATTTACCTTATAAGTTTAATAAATCTCAATTGTTATATTTTACTATTTCATTTCGATTTTGTGATTACAGTACCCGGCGATAAATATTGCACATCGAACTTTGGAAAGAGACAATCGGATAATTTCGGCTTCGTAAAGCGTTATCTCTGTCCCACACTACCTATGTGACGTTTAGTCAGTCGTTGTTCAAGTACGATAGAGTGCAGTCGCGTCCCGAAAAAAATATATATTTAGAGTTGATAACACCCACAAATTTAAATAATTTAAAGTTATAATATGGCATCTTTCGGAAAAAGAGGGAAACCTTTACGAGGTCAGTCACGTGAAATTATCTACAATGTTTATCAATACTTTGTAAGCGAAGCTGATAGATTTAAAAAAAAAAGTAGATGAAAATGTAAGTTGTTATTTTAAGAAGATTCAAGAGCGAGTTGCAAATGCCACTGGAATTTCAAGAAGAACTTTGAACAATATATTAAACGAAGTCAGTACTGAAACACATTCGACTGAAATTAAGTTCAGCACTCCAAAAAAAGGGAGACCAAAAAAGCAATTTCAGCACTCCAATAAAATCATTAAAAGCTAAGTTATCTGAAGCTATTAATTACAATGGGTCTGAAAAAACGTTGAGAAAAATACTTCATGACATGGGATTTCAGTTCACTAAAATGGAAGATAATCGAAAAATTCTAATGGAAAAGCACGACGTTAGTCTCAAACGAATGGAATACCTTGATAAAATACGCAAATTTCGCGAAACAGGAAAAAATATCGTCTACATGGATGAGTCATATATACATGCATCCCACACTAAAGGGAAATCTTGGAGTGACGATAAGAAAAAAGGAGTAAAAAAGCCAATTTCAAAAGGTCAACGTTTGATAATAGTTCATGCGGGAAATGAAAAAGGCTTTGTACCCGGTGCTTTTTTAACGTATAAATCCACGGACACTACAGGTGACTATCACAATGAAATGAATAACGATAACTATGAGAAATGGCTGGTTAACCAATTAATCCCAAATATACCCAGTGATTCTGTTCTAGTTATCGACAACGCACCCTATCACAACAAGTATGTTGAGAGACCCCCCAACTCAAACACCATTAAACGGGAAATGATCAACTGGTTAAACAGACATGAAATTCCAGTTGATCCAAAATTAACAAAAACCCAGATTTACGCTATTATATGTCAGCACAAGGAGAGGTATACAGAGTTTTCTGTGGACAAAATACTTGCCGAACATGGGCACACTGTGTTGCGATTGCCACCATATCATCCGGATTTTAATCCAATTGAAAATATATGGTCTCAACTGAAAGGCTATGTAGCCTCTAGAAATGTGGGTATGAACTTAACTACAGTAAAAACATTATTGACTGAAAAAGTAAACATGATCGGCGCTGAAGAGTGGAAAAAGGTTTGCGATAATGCAATCAAATGTGAGAATGAATATAGAAGCATTCAACACAGTTTAGACAATTACACTGATAGATTAGTAATAAATACGGCTGATAGTGACAGTGATATTGACCTCTTTGAGAGCACAGATAGTGAAATGGAAGTAATTGAGAATTAGAATTATTATTATTTTTATTGCAATGTCTCATTTTAGCAATAGGTATAATGGTGTTTATTATGTACACTAAAGCTGTAATGTTCCAAAATAATTAAATACGTAAACATAATGTAAAAATGTTTTTTTATTTTATTTTACCCCAACCTAAAGCCATCACTTATAGAAAAATTAGTGTATTTTATACAAAGAATAAAAATATCAAAAGAAGCAAATCATACTTGTTTTAACAGCTCCTAATAGGTACCGGACTGTTTGTATTTTGTGCGACAGAGATAACGCTCTACGAAGCCGAAATTAGCCGATTGTCTCTTTCCAAAGGTCGATGTGCAATATTTATCGCCGGGTACTGTACTTTGAATTGTATAATAATTAATGATAATTAATCTACGCTGTAATTTTCTATGTCATTATTTTTTTTATATTGTTATTTTAATTGTTTCTATTTCTTCTTAATTTGGATCATACTCACATTCTATTTCTATTTTCCGCATGTTCCGTTCTAAAGGGGGGAGGTGTTACATCCCTATTTTCCATGCAATAATGCTGAAGTGCATATAAGCTGGATAGTCAGCAATATATATGTATAAATACTCGCTGTTTCCCAAATATTCTTCAGTTAGATATTCTCTAGCCTAAACGCTGCCCAGCTACGGACCTGGTTTCTGCCCGCCGGCCTGGACACAGCGAATAGACTAGTGCTATATCCATACTCCGGGTCGCAATAACCCTTCACAAGGGAACCGCGAAAAAGTGTGATCCAAGTTAGAGTGTTTATAGTTAAAGTCCCATTAGTTAGTAATTGTAGAAAGTGAAATAAATAACTTGTGTTCCGAAAAAGTGCTTTTTTTTATAAGTGCTCGGAGGCGCAACCTAACAGCTCGAAAGCGGCCATGTGGTCGCATTCGGACACATAAAGCTATAAAATATTTTGCCTATTATGATCTCAATGATGCTTTCTTGATTGTATAAGTTAGAATTTGATGTTGTAGAAGCATAAAGATGCATCTCATCAGTTTACGACCACACGTTTTCGTGATAGAACTTTGTTTAATTCACTTACTAAAATAGGTGATCGCAAACCCACCCTGGTCGAAAATTATGATGTTAGTTTGTAACCGCCCTGTTTTAATACGAAAGAAAGTAAACTAAAATAAGTAAATAAATTAAATATTGCTTTCTTTAGATGACAACAGGCCTGCAAGATAAAAAAAAACAAAATGAAAAATACTGGTTTTTTAGGATTACTTAAAGGACATTTACTCGGGTGTACTGAGATGTATATTAGCGCGCAAGATAAAAAAACACAAAATGAAAAATACCAGTTTTTTAAGATTACTTTAAGGAAAATTTACTCCTTGTATAATGGAAAATTTGCTCGGGTGTATAATAGAGAGGAAAATGACGTTATCAAAATATTGCTTGACTATTATGTAGTTGTCAACCACAACAAAATTAGTAGAGTAATATTCAGAAAATACGGTCACTTTTATTTCTTCGAATCCCAGGAATCCTGTGACAGCGAATGAAAGCTCCGTTATCATCCGCGCGGTGACTAATAGCTAATGAGTCTAGTCACGAGTTCAGCAAATCACTGTTTGTAAATAATGAACTTCAATAGTGCCTATAAAGGATAATTTGAATAAAAATGATATCTATGCGCGGGCGTCCGTATGAGTATAAACATGTTATGGGATAATTAGCTCGATATTTAAGTACTTAATTGTTTTACATATTTGGTATTAAAATCGACTACTGAACACTCTCCTTTAGTATGGACGGTTTTTATCAGCCTATTTCAATATAATTTACAAATTTGAAACGAAAAACTACTTGTTATTAGTCTAGATGATTAGAGTTTAAAATGAATATTTGTTTTTTATAAGATAGCAAACAAGTTGACGGCTCTCCTGATGGAAAGAGAAACCATCGCGTTTAGACATCAAAGATATAAATGGTGCGTTGCCATCCGTGTGGCGGGTTTGCAATGCCACATGCACAAGTCTGCCAGTTACCTTACCCTCCAAACAGGAGCACGACAATGACAACTAGGTGGTAGATTTCTGCATTATCTCGCCCGGGTCTGGTACCACTGCCTTATTTATTCCTGCCGCAACAGCGTAACTGCTTGTCAAAAAGTTTACTTAACTCTTGACAAGAAATAATTTCACTACCATCGTGACTACTAGGTGGTTCCGCAACATCTCGCACTGGTATTTGGCACCACTACCTTACCTATTTGCGCTGCAACAGAGTCAATGCTTGTCATCGTCGTGATCCGGTTTGGATTGTAAGATAGCCGGTAAACTTATGCATGTGGCCTTAGACCTCGTCAGTACATAGCAACGCACCATTAACATCTTTGGTGTTTATAGACAATGGTTGTCTCTTTCCATCAGGAGACCCATCTGCTTGTTTGCTATCATATGATATAAAATTGACATTATTGCTGCAGGAATAGCTTCTGCGATGGTAGCAAATACCCGGGCGAGACGTTGCGGAACTCTACCACCAAGTAGTCACGATGGTAGTGACACTTATAGCCAATAAGTCGCCTTTTACGACCTGCCTGGCAGAACGGCAGTTGGCCTATTCTTCAAAGGAGCACGAGATCAACATGGAGAAAAATGGACCATTTTAGGAAATGGGCATTTTGAAAATGTTTATGTATAATTTGGGAATGTATATTTGTAAAATTGTGTGTCTAAAATCCAATGTGTCCAAAATGTCCAATCCCCAATGTATATTTTGGGAATTGGACATTTTGAACTTGAACGTTGGAACCGGAACCGAAGTGTTTTATCCAGGACCCTGTCAGTAGACTGGCATTAAGACTTTGCAATATCTCTCACCGTATCCTCTAGGTTTTATTGATTCTTCAGTATCGCTGGACTGTTTCACTCGAACAAATTTTAAAGCAATGTAATGTAATTGTCATCTGTCCGTAATTAATGCATACATTTTCTAGAAGAGTATTTTGATCTTTTATCTGTATGTATAATACTCAATTCGGTAGAAAGATCACACATGCAAAGATTTTTTTACCACACTTTTTACCCGCGAAACAGCTCAGTATGAAAACAAATCTAGCTATTTATTTCAGTTACATATCAAGTAAAATTATTCCAACTTTTATTATTTTTAATAATCCTATTTTACGCTCTAACACATTAAGATGGGCCGCAGCTGCTCAGGGTGCTTCGCAAAAATTCGCCTAGATCACTTTGATACATTTTATATAAACTCTCGTACACTATGCCGGGGCAAAGTGCGGCAGATTTGCAGAGCGGAATTGAGCGCACACAATTTTCTCCGTGTTTTAAGTATGCATTTACAAAATCAGAAATTATGGGTGAAGAACGATTAAAGGCCACAAATAACTAGCCTCAACGTGCAGTTCGGCAGTTAACTGTACATAAAACTAGTCAATGTGTTGCGGCCCGGCACGTTACTAATATGCTAGCATTTATAGTTGCAATCCGGCCCCCTCCACCTCACTACAGCCTGTCGTAATAATACGATATCATTAGACAAATCACACGAATTGATCTAACCCTAAAGTTAGCAAATTATGGGTGTTAGTCAAAACAACATATTATGAATGTGCATTTTCCTTCGTCAATAAGAGCGATAACAGACATTGTTAACCTACACGACTTTCAAAAGTTGATAGCCGTGGGTGCTATCCAGGATTTATCGTAGCTGTCTTCAATGTTCTATTCCGCTTTTTTAGTATGAAATTTTCCTGTTGCACAAATATGTATGGACACCCTAGTAGAAAGAGACACACTCCACTCATGTCGTGGTACTCTTCGGAACGATTTTGAAGTACATGTGGACCTTCCAGATAGAATATAACTTCCTTGGAGTTGACACACCCGCTCATTGAATTGAGTTAGCGCAATTGCGCGGCGCAGCGCAGTGTTACGTGTTACACATGCCTATGAAATTAATTAAATCAGTTTCAAAAATAGGTAGACACGTGTGGATGTTATTCAATACTTTACGCAAAGGGAAAATTAACTGATAGACTAAATGTAATTTTATCCTTGCGCACGGAAAGATATGACACAAATGCACAGAGTAATTTCCTATTTTTATTCTTTGGTTCAATTATACAAGGAATTTATACACTTTTGCCACTTACAGTGGTCACTGTAATTACTTCGGAAAGAGATTTTGCATTAAGCAGATTATATTTATTTCTACAAAGATGTACTGCTGATACAGATATTAAAAGATGACTAAATTTAATTTCTGTGGCAACGTAGATTTTTTGATGAAAATTGAAGAGCGTCTAGTTTTGAAATCTTTTGTCGACAGAATATACACATCAACGTCTTCGGAAAGAAATTATGGATATGGCAAGATATAATTAACTTTGTTAAGATAATTAATATTTACACTAGCTTATAATTCACAAACATAGCAGGCAATCGTCATTCTTATTATTATTAGTCAGCATATGTAAAATTGTTAAGTATGAATTAATTGGCAACATTGAAGACTCCCGTTGAATGAAACAACGTTTTTTATAATATTGTATCATACTTACCTGCAAATACCTAAGTTCATCTCATCGCAATCTTTCAAGTTACGGAAATATAGATTATCAGACTATTATATGGCATGTGTGCACATTTGTTTAACCCTTTAACGCCGAACTTGTTTTTATGTTTATGTTTTTCTATTGGCACCAAGAGTATTTTCTCATACGGCCGTTGGGTGTTGTGAGGTGGGTAGCTGTGTTGGTTAAGAACTTGCCTTAAACCTAGGCGGCACTGGAGTGAACCTCAGAGAATCGAAAGATATCAGCATGAGAAAATGTGAAAAATCTTTCGACTTCGCCGGGGATCGAACCCGCGCCTTGCCTCTAGACTTTGTACGAACGGATCAACGCATTGAACTGCTAGGCCAACATCGAGGTCGCTCTTGGACTAAGTGAGTCGCGTGGCACTGGAGTGGGGAGCGTGTAGAGTAAATGTAGAAGAGAGAGTTTTACCAAGAGTGGGGGAAACGCCCATTAGGCTCAGAGAGTTCATTATATGCGCTAAAGCTTCTAATGCAACAAAGTGGAAAGAAGATATACGACTACCGACACTGAATCGCACTTGCTGGTAAAAATAGTTCATGCCCGAACAAGAAGCTGAGATGGCTTATTGACGACGTAGCAGGTTCGCATCGAGGAATTTTTCATCATTGTCAAAATAGCTAGGCTATCCTCATTGGAAAACTAAATTGACGAATGTTCCACTTGGGCAAGGTTCATTGGTCGTTTTCGGCGAACTATATTATACGGTGAAGACAAGAGCCAATGAGATTGCAGATTGGGCATCTGTGGGCTGACGTCACATCAACGAACGCCATATTGATCTGTCATTTCCGAGACTTTGAAATATACGGACGAGTTTTTCATTGTGGAATTGACTACGATAGTTTTGGCGACGCCAGATAACTGGAACTCAAGTTTAAAGTGTTTCTGTGTCTCCATCAAGTTATTGGTGTCATGTGTTAAGACGCTTAATGTAGGTAAACTGATTTATTAGCATGATTCTGCCGATTGAGGCATAGGTACACTATGATTTAGGTATTATAATGATAAATACGTAGTAAAAAGGTAAGTTTATTTATTGTATAAAAAATTATATAGAATGAGTATCCGGTGAACTTAAAAATAATGCAGATCATAAGTTTCTCTGATCACAGCACATTGTTGAAGTCCGAACCTCATTATGGACTTGCAATGTAATACCTAATCTAAAATGTACTCAACCATCATATTCATTTGAGTAATCATCATTCCATCCGCTTAGGACCATTTTGAATAAGCCATTGCCCCAACCACCGTCACTAGAATCTCTCGAATAACGGGTGTCAAAACTGATGGGGCTCTGAAAACAAAAATTTACGGAATTTTAAAATATAAAATTGGAGTTCGAGAGTGAGCTAGTAAAAGAGCTGTTGCTGTAGATTAGTCAATACCTTAGAAGAATAAAATCTAATTTGAAAATTATAAAAGTGAAATGATACTGTGACGATACTGCAGCAAAACACTGTATTGCTGAAAAATTTCATAGAAACATTAGTGCTGTTAAAAGTATGTAACAGGTTCGTTATAGACTTATCAAATGTCCTTTTACTTACCCAATCATAATACGAATCATAATACGGCCTTGCATTGACTACCTCCACAACCAGCATGCAGACTAGAAGATTTAACATTAGCAGCCCACTCGCCATTTTGTATGTGATATCTGTTGATTAAAAACGTTTCACTGTATGAGGTGCACAGGCATTTTGAGAATGTTATATTTCATTTGAAATATTCATGAATAAAATTCAAGATATGGTACAGTAAGAGTATTCTACGCAAAATTAGACGGTTCGGACGATTTAGATTTTTAAAATTATCGATTTTTCGTCATTTTCAGTATCAAATATTTTCTATTTGTAAATTTTTAAAACTATCTAATTTAGCGTAGAGTATCCAAAATATATTTCAAAATTATTGCGTTACTGACTTGGATTTTTTTACGCTAACTCTTACTAAAAGAGAACAAAATGAGAGTAAAGCCGGATTGGAGCTCAGATGAAAAACTCACTTTTTCTTGAAAATAAAGATTTAACTAAAAAAACATGGCAAGTTAATCTATT
The DNA here is from genome assembly GCA_036924255.1 of Apodemia mormo. Lineage (NCBI taxonomy): Eukaryota > Metazoa > Arthropoda > Insecta > Lepidoptera > Riodinidae > Apodemia > Apodemia mormo. Next base: position 23,279,963 of record JAUPFN010000013.1, on the reverse strand, counting down.
TTTTAAGTTAGACGAAAGCTCAGACACAATTTTTTGAAAATTACTGGAAAACCGCTTTTGAAAACTTAAAATATTTTACATCCCGCATGAAAAAGTTGTATAGTTGAAAAGTATAATCAGAATTATAGCCTTGAGTATATACCTTTTATAAAACGGCAAAATGTCTCATAAATAGGTTATGAAATACACTATAAAACATTCTTATGAATTTGAAGTATATATAACTGCATAATATTTAATATGGATAAAACTATATTCAATAGTATACTGCCGTGCTTAGGAAGAAGGCAGTAACTTCACTTACTGTTTTATATGTACCTAATGTTAAATTAACATTGTTTAGATAGAAAAGCAGTAAGTGAAGTTACTGCCTTCTTCCTAAGCACGGTAGTATCCCTGATTAAAAAAATGATTGAAAAGAATTGAAAAGCGGTCATTCCATGCAAACTGTATATCTATATATACAAACAAAAGAATTGAAATTATTAAAAAGAATTCAAATTTCATCATTTTCAATTCTTTTCAATCAATATTTTTAAACAGGGATACTTCTTAACCTATTTCAATTTTATATATTACATGATAAGTAACTTTAATTATAAAACGCATACCTACATATGCAAACGCAACCGCAATTCATTGCAGCTTTGGTTTCCACTTGCAAAGTTTATCTTGGCGGAGCAGACATCCTTGGGCAATGCGGCGTCACAACGGAAAGCGTCTGCGAGCTCTCTGAAATAGAAAACAAATAGAGTTTTATTCTCTCTCTGATTATCGTAAGTAATAACTATTCTAAAAAATAAAATCTTAGCTTACGGCAATCTTATAGATGGAGAAATCTCTGATGACAGTTCGTGAAGCTTTAGCTGATAGAAATAAGATTCGTTTATGCTTGACCATCATCAACGCTGATATCGCTTCTTAATGACAAATAATTAAGTTGATAAGCGCTGACTTTTGATTCTGGCAAATAGATAAATACTATATGCGACGTACTTAAATAATTCCCAATCTTTTGCATGACCAGTCGTAGAGTTGGCCCACGTCTGTAAGCTTCATCTGCTACGTCGCATCATCGTCTCTGCACGATGGGTTGGTCCGGCAATTTCGTGATTTTCGACAACTCCCACGATGAAAACATTTTCCACTATCTTTGTTGCGACGACAGTGATGACATCTTACAGACAATGCAGATGATTATCAACACTGTCAACAGTTACTTGTTGCAACAATATAATTACTCTGGACAACAATGTCTGCATATCGTAGCCAGTCGAAACACTCTTGAAGCCCAAAGGAAGTTCAAGTTTCTAATTTGATGGGGTGCTGATGTCAATAGCAAAAACGAGTGTTGTGGTGACACTCCTCTGCACATCGCAGCTCTCACCAAGAACTATAGACTGGCTAATTGGATTTGTCAGCAACCAGGCAGGGTGCTCGACGTCTGCAACCTTGATCAGAAAACCCCGTGGCGTATCACTTATGAACTGAAAGATTAGAACATGATGTGGCTACTACGAGTGCTAAAAAGTATTAAGATGAATGCAAACATTAATGAAACTGCCTCAACAATTCCCAAATTTACTGTACAATTATTTTATTTTAGACTTTAAAACATAATGTTGAGACAGAAACTACCTGTTGTCTACTTACTACTCGTAACATATTAATGGAATATTATGTATTTATCTAACTGTACCATGCTAATTTCTATATTCTGCTCTGTTTATTTTATACTTAAAAACAATCAGATGGAATATTAGAGCCCACCTTTAAAGGACAAAGATTTATTATTTCTCATGCCGGAAACATCTTTGTGGAGAATGAATGTTTGGTTTTCAAGTCACAAACAAAAAGTGGTGATTATCACGATGACATCAATCACACAAATTTCAAAAATGGGTGTAAGAAAATTTGGTTCCCAATTTGAAGGACAATGATCCAATAATAATACAAGTGTCAGAAGACGCCCAAATATAAACAATAGAAAAAATGAAATAATTGGTTAAGAATCAATGATGTTGAATATTCGGAAGAATATATAAGACCACAACTTAAAGAATTAGTGATTAAAAATAAACGCGAACCAGTGTATGCTGTCGATGCTATCCTAAAATCATTGAGTCACAAGGTAATAGCTTAAAAGTTCTACTAGATCCTTTAAAACATTAATAAAGTGACATTATAATATATTATTATTAACGACCGATATAAAAAAGAAGGAGCATATTAATTTGTCTTAAAGTTTTTTATATTTTTTATGTACATTGTCCGATTGCAACATTCTTTTTTTGATGGAAGGTATACTTCACAAGTGGTCTTCTTTTAATTTGGCTAGAGTCTGATGCGGGGTTTCCGGAGATACAAGAAATACGGGGTCGGTTGTTTGCAATTTAATTGCGATTAAATGATAAATATAATATTTTAAGTATAGTCAATATTACTCAGGCATGATGCTCTCTGTAGTTTAAGTAAATACCACTATGAATTCGCCAGAAGAGATATAAGCATCGAGCATGTAACCGGAATAGAGCGATAGTGTTATTTGTTTTGTTAGAAAACAATATACGCCAAAACGCTACGCTGGTTGCTATGCTGTGATTGGCCAACTCAAGGTTAATTTGATAATGACGCATAGTAGTAAACGCGTATGGAATAAAATGAGATAGTTGTATATAGGTTACTATTAAGATCTAGACGTATCAACTCGTGTCCAAGTGTTTCGTGTTATCTGTCCAGCTTAACTTGAGCCATATTTTATCTAAGTAAATTAAAATAAAATCAATGTTTATTGATGCCGATGAAACGTAATTCCGTCTGTTTTATAATTCGACGTCTGCTGTTTTTTCCACACCACCTAATAGACCAACACGACATTATGCGGTATAATATACCAAACTTTGAATATTTTCAAAAGAGTATTGGGGACGTACACACAGATCACTTGTCGGTGCGGTACCGCTTTATTGCGAGCTTGAATTACTGTTTATTAAACCGCCCTGCCGAAGTACCACTGAACTACTGATCAGTGTTTTGTCATTGATAAACAGTGTGTATCAAACTATTAACTGAACAAAACACTGTTCAGTTTCGGAATTGGATAGCTCATAATATTAATCTATTCGATTACATGCTCGATGTATATAAGTTACTTCATAGAAAGAGAGGTTACTTCTAAGGCTACTTCTAGTTGAATATAACTGTAGTTGTTAAGCGTTGAGCGAGTGAAATTAACCGCTTATACAACCAGCCACTTTCGTATTTTTTTCTAAAAACACACGGACCATTACGCGCACGCATTCCGAGTCCTTTCCGGTGGACCGTGGTCAAAAAAATGGTTTATGAGTTGTTTGGATTGAATCCGATATTGTAAAACATATATTTTTTAAGAGGTTTTGAGCACTGCAATACACTGGTGTGAGAATTGTTTAATTTAAATGGATTAAGCTACAAAATAATTTAGGTGTAACACGACACTTTAAGAAAAATATGACTACATGTTAGTCGAGGATTTTTAATTCAAAAAGTAAATCGATGACCTGTGCTTTTTATATTTTTTTCTACAATTGGTAAGCATATACCTACGGAAAAAAATAAACAAAATATATTATAGTACAGAAATATTTATTAACATAAATATTAATATTTTTTTTCTTAATTAATATATAGTTTTTTTCGTAATTTTTAAATAAGTTATTTCTTTTTCAATTTTAGAGCTATGTCAATTTTTTTTAAAATATTGTTTAGGATATTTCACATTCACATCATATGATTTTGATTGAGATCATAGATATCAACACTAAAATTTACGAAAATAAATAAAAATAGGTACCGTCATACCCAAAGCGCTGGTATCATCAAGTTGGTCGTTAAAGAAATATATGTTTTATTTATTGATATTTACTGTTTTTTGACAAAATTATTATCTATACTGTTAGATCTTGAATTAAAATTGATTATAAATAAAGTTTACTTGTTGATTAATACGCAAAAACACTTTTAATTTTACCTATTTTCTCAGATATTGCGTTTACCACCGTATCGTTGTGAATTCAATCCTATTGAGATGGTCTGGGCATCCATGAAATGACAAGTAGCTGAAGTAATAATGGGAAGCCATCCAATCAGATACCAGAAATTATACGGAATGCTTTCGATTCCATTCCTGTAGAGTGTAGATGAACGGCGCAATATTAGGTACGTCCAAGTAAAGAAATTAGAAGAGTATCAAAAAAAGATGCATATTTGGACGAACCTTATATCGTACAATTATACTCCGAGAGTGAAGGATGCAGTGACGATGATGATTTCCAAGATGAAAATGATGAACAATTTGATACTTTGCAACCTCTCGAGATAGTTCATGGCGAACATAATTACAGCAAATAATTTTAGTTTTTATTTTATTCATTACTAGCGACCTGCCCGCAGTTTCACCCACGTAGCTTTTGTTCCCGTGGGAATATCGGAATGGTTTATATACTAAAACCTTCCTCAAGAATCAATCTATTTCAAAAAACCGCATTTAAATCCGTAGCGTAGTTTTAAAGATTTAAGCATACATAGGGACATAAGGACATAGGGACAGACAAAGAAAGCGACTTTGTTTCATACTATTTAGTGATTAATATGTTATAATATTTGTCAAGTTTTAACTTCATTTAATAAATCCTGTTATCCAAACATTTCTTTTTGTGTATGATAAGATACCAAACAAGCAGATGGCTCTCCAGATGGAAAGAGAAATCATCGCCATTTACACCAAAAATATCAATGCTAGTAAGCTTTGCGTGCTCGAAACATAATGAACTTAGGAATTTCGCTTCATTAAATCATTCGGAACATTGTTCTGAAACCGGTCGCGGAATTGTTTTTTGTTGTCGATTGTGTGATCACAATAAAAAGTAAACAACATTGCTATAGTAAAAACTTATATTATTTTATACCCTTAAGGTATAGGATTTTTATAAAATATGTGAAACAACTTATTTCTGAACAATAATTTTCAAATTAATTGACATTAGCGTCAAATTTTAGCCAGACATTACAACGACGACAAGGACGAAAATGATGACTTATTGTGATGCTAACCTGTAACAAAGTACAAATCGTTAGGAACCAAAAATTTTTATATGTTGATGAGGAGATAACTTATTGGTCAAGAGAAAGATTCTATGATTGAAAGATTACTATTAACTAACCAGTCGATGCTTGATATACGTCTTTGATGGCATCAATGATAAAATACTTACTTACTCAGCGTGGAGGCATTATACTAACAGACGATGTCTGAATCTTAAATGAGGCCCTATTAACGTTAATAAAATTGTTCATCATTTTCATCTTGGAAATCATCATCGTCACTGCATCCTTCACTCTCGGAGTATAATTGTACGATATAAGGTTCGTCCAAATATGCATCTTTTTTTGATACTCTTCTTCTAATTTCTTTACTTGGACGTACCTAATGATTGCGCCGTTCATCTACACTCTACAGGAATGGAATCGAAAGCATTCCGTATAATTTCTGGTATCTGATTGGATGGCTTCCCATTATTACTTCAGCTACTTGTCATTTCATGGATGCCCAGACCATCTCAATAGGATTGAGATCACAACGATACGGTGGTAAACGCAATATCTGAGAAAATAGGTAAAATTAAAAGTGATTTTGCGTATTAATCAACAAGTAAACTTTATTTATAATCAATTTTAATTCAAGATCTAACAGTATAGATAATAATTTTGTCAAAAAACAGTAAATATCAATAAATAAAACATATATTTCTTTAACGACCAACTTGATGATACCAGCGCTTTGGGTATGACGGTAATAATAATAATAATAAGCTTTTTTTATTGCCACATAACATTGAATTAAAGTACAAAGTTAAATTTAATGAATCTTAAATGACTATGTTTCGTGGATCCCTCTTTGGGTGAAGGCCTCCTCCAAATCTTTCCATTTATTCCTTTTTCTACCCTTTTCTATCCATGTTTTGCCAGCAACTTCTTCTATATCATCCGCCCATCTCTTATAGGGTCTGCCAACATTTCTTTTACCACCTGGTCCAGGCCACGTTGTAACTTTGTAGGTCCATCTTTTATCATGTGGGCGGGCTATGTGACCAGCCCATCTCCATTTAAGCTTAAGAGCATGTGACAGAGTATCTGTGACTTTTGTTTTAGCTCTTATTTTCGAATGTTTTATTTTGTCTAGTTTCCTTATTTTCAGCATGCTCCTCTCCATTGCTCTTTGAGTTGATCTAATTTTATCCTTCATTTTTTTAGTGTAGACCCAAGTTTGAGAACCGTAGACTAGGCATGGCAGAAGGCAAGTATCACTGACTACTTTTTTCAACTGAAGATCGTAGTTTCCTTTGACAATTTCCTTTAAGGCCCAATATTTTCTCCATGTGATACTTATTCTTCTTTTGATCTCTTCCTCATTGTTATTTTTTGCGAATGATATCTGTTTTCCCAAGTATACGTAGGTATGGACATACTCGATTATTTTTCCTTTGATGTTTATAGGTATCTCATGGCCATTAGTCATTATTTTTGTCTTTGTGAAGTTCATTTCCAACCCTACTAGTGTACTTTGTTCGTCTAATGCACATAGCATATTTTCTAGATCTTTAGGCTTTTCAGAGAAGACTACAACATCATCAGCGAATCTTAAATGGTTTAGGTATTCATCATTTATGCGTATTCCTTTATGATTCCATCTATGTTTCAGTTTTTGAAAAACCATATCCAGCACCGCTATAAAAAGCTTAGGCGATAAAGGGTCACCTTGTCTGACTCCTCTTTCGATTTTGATTTCTTTGCCTGTAGTTTCAAGTCTAACTCTGCTGACACAGTCTTTGTATATATTTTTGAACACATTAATGTATTTTTGGTCAACTTGAGAAGATTGTAGTGCTTCCCATGTGGAATTGTGGCTGATGGTGTCAAAGGCCTTCCTGTAATCTATAAAAGCTATGTATAATGTTCTGTTGAACTCTTTATATTTTTCCAATATTTGTTCTACTGTATGAATGTGGTCTATTGTGCTAAACCCAGAGCGGAAACCTGCTTGCTCTATAGATTGTGTGGCATCAATGTTATGTGTGATTCGTTTAAGCAAGATGGCTGTAAAAAGTTTGTATGTGCTAGCTAGTAAACTAATCGGTCTGTAGTTATTTATATCCAAGGGGTTTCCTTTTTTATATAGCAATATTATTTCAGAGCTACGCCACTGCTTTGGTACACATTCTGTTTCCAGCACCATGTTAAACAGATTTGTGAGGTGTTGAGTGAGAACAGACATTCCTAGTTTTAGAGCTTCGTTGCTTATTCCATCAGCTCCAGGACTCTTGTTATTTTTGAGTTTCTTAATGTGATCAAGTACTTCATTTTCTTCAATTTTTTCGAATTCAACTTCTATGGTGTTCTTAGTTTGTTCGGTTTTGTTTTCAATGGGCTGTTTTTTGTACAGATCTTTGTAAAAATTTGTAGCTAAGTCTAAGATGTCTTTCCTTGTTTTCGTTTCGTTTGTTGGGGTTCTAAGTTGTAGTATCCAAGATTTTTGTAAGTTTAAGTTTTTATATTATGCTCGCTTTGTACTTCTGAATTTCTTGAGATTGCGGGTTATGGTGTCCTTTCTGTGGTTGTTATAATCTTCCTTAATGGATTTTTTAACTGCTTTAAACTTTTTACTTAATTCTCTTTTTTGATGCTGATTTTTGTTTTTTGTGTGAATAAGTTCTGTTCGTTCTTGTATTAACTTTTTTGTTTTTTCACTAAATATGTGTTTCTTTTTTTTCAATGTGTTATTTTTTTCTACTTTAAGGCTCTCTGTAATAGCCCATTCTAACATATTGTAGTATTGTTGGACATTATTTGGTTCGATATTGTAGTTTATGTTGTTTTCTAACTGGTTTAAATATCTTTTGATTTCATTATCTGATTCGGGTATGTTAATAATATTTTTAAAGCCTGATCTTTTCTTTTTTAAGGTTTTCAGTTTAAGGGATGCCCTAAGTAGTCTGTGATCGGAAGGGTATTGGACATTATTTAGAACTTCAACATTCTGTATTAAATCTGGGGTATCAGAGAGTATGAAATCGATCTCATTCTTAGTTTTAGAGTCTGGTGCTATCCATGTCCATTTTCTGTTTTCTTTCTTCTCAAAATATGTATTCATTATAGAAAGTTGATACTCCAAAGCATGTTCAATGAGTCTTTCGCCTCGTTGGTTGCGGATACCATAGCCAAACCTGCCCATCATAAAGTGTTCTTCTTTTGTTGGTAGGCCAATTTTTGCATTAAAATCACCAATTAGAAGAGTGATTCCATTCACTGCAGAATGTGCTTTTCTTAGATCTTGGTAGAAGGTTTCAAGTTCGTCTTCACTTGAACTTTCAGTAGGGGCATAGGCCTGGATAATTGAGACGTTGAGATTATCAAACTTAAGTTTTAGAAAAGCTACTCTTTCTGATATCCCTATAAAATTTGTTATATTAGTTTTTAGAGCTTTTTTTATTAGAAAGCCTACTCCGTGAAGACCTTTTGTTTGTCCAATGTAGCTAAAAATGTAATCTTTATATTCTTCTATTTGACATCCTAGTCTTCTCACTTCTGCTAGTCCTATAATGTCAAATTTTATTTTTTCTAGAGCATTTAGTAATTCTAAGAATCTTACATCTGAAGATAAAGATCTCACATTGTAAGTACAAATTTTTAAAATGCTTGTTTCCTTCTTTTGGCTACTAATTTGTGTTTTTTTTGTGATTTGGAGGGTTGTGGTCTAATGCCTCCTCGGTGACCAGCCGTGTTGGAGGATACTTAAGTTGTAATTGTTTATGTTTGTTTTGGTATACAAGTAAATCATTAGTTTCCCGGTTGTCAATTAGTAGTTTTTTGACTGTATTTCGTTACTACTTTTCTTCTTTATTTTGTCAAAGGGATTGATCTTAGTTTGCTTTGTTGGTTGGCTATTTTTCTCCAGAATGCTGTGGGTAATGTCGGAGTCACCTGGTGGTGTAATAGGAGGTGAAGAAGGTACTCTTTTCCTTTTATCCAAATTTTTATTTTTTGATTCTAAGTTCCCTTTTATTATCAATTTGTTATTCTTTATTATAGCATATTTGCCTGCTGACCTGGCTTCAATAAGTTTTGGGATGAGAGCTTTTCTTTCTTCAAGAATTTGCTTCGTAAAGTCTTCCGTTATTTTTATAGTTTTAGGATATTTGTTTTTATTCTTAAGTAGTTCCCATTTTCGCCAACCTAATGTTAGTGTCAGTTTTATTGGTCTCTGTTTATTCTCGGTCTTCTTGCCTATCCTTTCCACTTTACTAATTTCCCATTTATCCCATTCTATATGTTTTGGGTCATTGTTGGTATTATTTAAGATCCTAAGAATTGTTTCCATCAATTCAGTGTTGTTTCTTTCGGTTTCGTCTGCACCGTGAATAATCACATTGTTCTTTTTAGATTCTATTTCAAGGGTTTTTATTTTTGACTTTAGTAACCCATTTTCCGTTTTTAGATCTATTATTTCCTGTTTAATTGGAATCAGTTTTTCTTTAATCGTGGTACAAATAGTTCTATGGACGGATTCGGTAATAATTGCAGTTTGGTTATGAAGTTCTTCTTTCAGTTTACTCCATAATATATTAATTTGTTCCTCCATTACGTTTTTTTTTTTACCAAAAAAATAGATATATACCAAAATATGGTAGAAATTTGAAATGTTATATTGGCAGCCCTTTATTCAACAATGACACTTGACAGATCGATATTTTAAACGTCAAGATGGCGCACGGAAGTGGTTTGTATCTATTGTTACCTGTCAGTTGTCACTTCAGCTAGATTGTTTTCGTAAATTTACGGTTAAAAAGTTTTAAAGTTGTATTATCACTTTTGAAAACTCTTTTAATTGTATTGTGCAAAGTAATTCTGTTGTGATTTATTTTGGTTTCACTTTTATGTCACTTGAACTACAGTTTTGATTCTATTTTGGTGCTAAATAACCACTTTAAACACTAAAATCGAAATTAAACTCGAGAGACCTAACAAATACACTGTTAACTTGACAATTGTCCAACCGGAAAGCCGGTTTCTTCGGTCGTTAAAGATCGAAAGTCGTCTTTAACGACCAACTTGATGATACCAGCGCTTTGGGTATGACGGTACCTATTTTTATTTATTTTCGTAAATTTTAGTTTTGATATCTATGATCTCAATCAAAATCATATGATGTGAATGTGAAATATCCTAAACAATATTTAAAAAAAAATTGACATAGCTCTAAAATTGAAAAAGAAATAACTTATTTAAAAATTACGAAAAAAACTATATATTAATTAAGAAAAAAAATATTAATATTTATGTTAATAAATATTTCTGTACTATAATATATTTTGTTTATTTTTTTCCGTAGGTATATGCTGACCAATTGTAGAAAAAAATATAAAAAGCACAGGTCATCGATTTACTTTTTGAATTAAAAATCCTCGACTAACATGTAGTCATATTTTTCTTAAAGTGTCGTGTTACACCTAAATTATTTTGTAGCTTAATCCATTTAAATTAAACAATTCTCACACCAGTGTATTGCAGTGCTCAAAACCTCTTAAAAAATATATGTTTTACAATATCGGATTCAATCCATTCCATCCAACTCATAAACCATTTTTTTGACCACGGTCCACCGGAAAGGACTCGGAATGCGTGCGCGTAATGGTCCGTGTGTTTTTAGAAAAAAATACGAAAGTGGCTGGTTGTATAAGCGGTTAATTTCACTCGCTCAACGCTTAACAATTACAGTTATATTCAACTAGAAGTAGCCTTAGAAGTAACCTCTCTTTCTATGAAGTAACTTATATACATCGAGCATGTAACCGAATAGATTAATATTATGAGCTATCCAATTCCGAAACTGAACAGTGTTTTGTTCAGTTAATAGTTTGATACACACTGTTTATCAATGACAAAACACTGATCAGTAGTTCAGTGGTACTTCGGCAGGGCGGTTTAATAAACAGTAATTCAAGCTCGCAATAAAGCGGTACCGCACCAACAAGTGATCTGTGTGTACGTCCCCAATACTCTTTTGAAAATATTCAAAGTTTGGTATATTATACCGCATAATGTCGTGTTGGTCTATTAGGTGGTGTGGAAAAAACAGCAGACGTCGAATTATAAAACAGACGGAATTACGTTTCATCGGCATCAATAAACATTGATTTTATTTTAATTTACTTAGATAAAATATGGCTCAAGTTAAGCTGGACAGATAACACGAAACACTTGGACACGAGTTGATACGTCTAGATCTTAATAGTAACCTATATACAACTATCTCATTTTATTCCATACGCGTTTACTACTATGCGTCATTATCAAATTAACCTTGAGTTGGCCAATCACAGCATAGCAACCAGCGTAGCGTTTTGGCGTATATTGTTTTCTAACAAAACAAATAACACTATCGCTCTATTCCGGTTACATGCTCGATGCTTATATCTCTTCTGGCGAATTCATAGTGGTATTTACTTAAACTACAGAGAGCATCATGCCTGAGTAATATTGACTATACTTAAAATATTATATTTATCATTTAATCGCAATTAAATTGCAAACAACCGACCCCGTATTTCTTGTATCTCCGGAAACCCCGCATCAGACTCTAGCCAAATTAAAAGAAGACCACTTGTGAAGTATACCTTCCATCAAAAAAAGAATTTTGCAATCGGACAATGTACATAAAAAATATAAAAAACTTTAAGACAAATTAATATGCTCCTTCTTTTTTATATCGGTCGTTAATAATAATATATTATAATGTCACTTTATTAATGTTTTAAAGGATCTAGTAGAACTTTTAAGCTATTACCTTGTGACTCAATGATTTTAGGATAGCATCGACAGCATACACTGGTTCGCGTTTATTTTTAATCACTAATTCTTTAAGTTGTGGTCTTATATATTCTTCCGAATATTCAACATCATTGATTCTTAACCAATTATTTCATTTTTTCTATTGTTTATATTTGGGCGTCTTCTGACACTTGTATTATTATTGGATCATTGTCCTTTAAATTGGGAACCAAATTTTCTAACACCCATTTTTAAAATTTGTGTGATTGATGTCATCGTGATAATCACCACTTTTTGTTTGTGACTTGAAAACCAAACATTCATTCTCCACAAAGATGTTTCCGGCATGAGAAATAATAAATCTTTGTCCTTTAAAGGTGGGCTCTAATATTCCATCTGATTGTTTTTAAGTATATAATAAACAGAGCAGAATATAGAAATTAGCATGGTACAGTTAGATAAATACATAATATTCCATTAATATGTTACGAGTAGTAAGTAGACAACAGGTAGTTTCTGTCTCAACATTATGTTTTAAAGTCTAAAATAAAATAATTGTACAGTAAATTTGGGAATTGTTGAGGCAGTTTCATTAATGTTTGCATTCGTCCTTAATACTTTTTACATAGTAATTAAGTTTATATAATTACATTTACGCATACCTGTGGGTAATGAGCACGTCAAGCAGTTATGTATCTGCGCTCCATCAGGAACTTTCTATTGTTTTTAATATTTGCCTGTGAATCCAATTTCTTTAAGTAGATTAAGCAACTTATTCACTGTTGGTATTTCTTGTTTCGAAGTATAAAATTCATGTATCTCTCGCCTAAGAACACCAATATCAAAATTGTCCATTACAATTTTATCCTTCCTTGTTTTCCTATTTTCCCCTGGTGAAACTATTTTACTGAATGATGCTTCAACCAACCTTCGTTCATTACCAAATTTGGCAACTGTACGTAAAGATATGCCTGAAATCGTATTTTCTTTTAATAATGTAAAAGAGGAAATATCTTTCATCTGCCTACAAAATATGAATTAGTATTCTTGATATAATGGGTACACGAACAACGTATCGTATGGTATCACTCAAAGAGTATAACAATACTATGGTATCACTTAGCTATTGCAGCTGCGACACGACCACTAACTTTTTCAAATGGAATAATCGGGGCATTACATTGCTTTTCTTTCATAAAAAATCCTTTAGTTTAAGTACCACCTCTCTAATATCACTTTTTATCAATTTTGGCATGTTTTAAGATAACTTTATTGAAATTTAAGCAATTGAAATTTTATTGAACCACAACTACAGCTGTCTGCCAAAAGTGACGCTTTATAAGATGACGGCGTTAGTTCTAATTTTGGCCACGTGCCAAAAGATCCTTGTACATTGACGTGTATAATATTACCACGGGACAGGTTATCCCATACAAATGACAGCTAATTTTATATGTCAATTTGAAACGCTGTCGGCGGGGGTACCGAGAATTAATTTTGACGTATGCTGTATATCGTTGCCATGGTAGTCTAAATATTATGAGGCAGTTACGCATTTTAATTAATTTGTTAATGTTTTAGTGAATTTATAAGTTTATATTTGGTGTACTCAGAAGTTTTGCGACATTAGGAAATGCGTATATTGCAAACTATCCTACCTAAAGGTGTGTAAAACTTCGTTTTACAGGTACGTGCATGTAGTCACTGTTTTTAATCAAAAATTGAGTAACATGGTCTTTAAAACAACTTATTTTTACCAGAAACTCTAAATACAATATTACATTAATAACAGGGATATTGATTTTCGGAAGAATTAATAATATTTATTTAATTTTGTTTCGCTTAGAATTAACTAGTGATATCAACAGGTCATATCGATAATTTCAATATCGATATTCTACTATAGTAATCAAATTCAGTTTTCGTTTTCAGTTGTAGTTGCATATTTAAGTCACTTATAGGAAATTAAAATATGCCTCACTTATAGGAAAAGTTTTGTTCATATAGTGAACTATGATTTTAATTACATTTTATTTTTGCAGATTTTCAGTCGATTTAATGGAAAAAATGATTGACTACAACAATGAAAGCTGTTAATTGGACTCCAACGAAAACAGATTCTCCTTGTTTACAATATTTTTGATAGTTAATGTTTTATCAAATATTGCAATCGAAACTATCATGATTGAAACTTTTTAAAGTCATTTCGATATTTTGATTAAGCAAATCATGACAAAACGTGCAGATATAAGAATAATTATCGCAGCAACAAAAACAATTTCGCTTTCAGTAACTGGTGAAAGTATACGGCATTTTTTAACATGGCAAATGATATGGATTCGTCTGTATTATTTTCATTAAACAGGAATTTGTAAACAAATTAATTTTTTAAAGAAACATGAAAGGAGTATTTTCGATATCGTAGTACAATACAAGAAATAAGAACAAATTAATGCAACCTCCGGTCAACCTTAGACTAACATTGTCTATCAAAACTAAGATAAACGAGTCATTTGTTGGACTTTCGGTATACTATCACAATCAAATTCTCGAAGAAATTATACATTCTAAAATTAAATGTATGAAATATTCGATGTTTTATTATTTTCACAGTTTACTTAATATAGTCTATCTCAATGCCAAATTTCATCTAAATCTGTTATAGCGATATTGCGTGAAGGAAAGGCAAACAAATGTTGGTGTTATAATATTACTAGTGACCCTTTCCTGCACAATTTTATCTACCTACTTTACGAATTATTAGAATATATTTTAACAATTTTTCCTTAATATATTTATTAACCAAACAAGCATATGTCTCACCTGATAGAGAAACCACAGCCTATAGACAAAAAAAAAATGTTAATGGCACGTTGCTATTTGTACTTATCCTTCAAACTGGAACACCGTTAATAGCTAACCGGTCACTTTTTACGACCTGCCTGATAGAACGGCAGTTGGTCTATTCTTCAATGGAATTCCGCCTTCCGACAAACTCGGAGAAATCTTCACATATCAATCAATATATCTCTTATTATTCCTGTTTACTTAGTACTAGCTGTTTCCAGCGACTTCGTCCGCACGGACTTCGTTTACTCCGCACAGCACCTCCTCCGTAGGTGATAGAGTGATATATATATATATATATATATATATATATATATATATATATATATATATATATATATATATATATATATATATATATATATATATATATATATATATATATATATATATATATATGCATAAACTAATACAATCATTTTAGTATATTCATGACCACAGCCCACGTAGCTGTAAATGTTAAACGATCGATAAACTTATCGAAGATGTCGACATGTGGGAATTACTAATTTTAGTCCGTGGACGCACGCATCGGTCTATAGCGCCAAAATGGCGATATTCAAATAGGCACAAAAATTCTTTGACAGCAGCAAGTCCAGTGGTAATATTATACACGTCAATGTCCTTGTAGCACTGTAATGTCATGCGCGTTCTTTGGTTAAATCATATATCATCGACCTTCATCTAATGCTGGGGACGCACTTGCGTCTATCATCACAAAGCTTCGTGCAATGACTCGAGAAATACAAATGTGACCGGTTTTTATCAGCTATTTTTGCATACATTCCGAACTGCGTGTTCTTTTCTCGCATATAACTTCGGGACGTTGGACGCAAGTGCGGCCTCAGCATTTTTATTTGAATGTATAGAATTGTTTGGCGATTTATTTAACGTGACGTCAGGGACTAAAGCATACCTACCTAATATGATATACTAGTTTATGCCGGAAACTATAGCGCGCATGCCACATGTCCTCCATGTTCGTGTGCAAATATCAGAATGATTCTCCCACGAATGTATGAGCAGCTACTTCGCGACGACACTCGACGAATGATTCTTCGAATGACGAGGCGAATAGCGAACATGAATCTGTAAACATGGGGTTAGGTTAGCGATGTAGGTATTCCTTTCCTTTTTCAAGACTCAAATAACTAGCTACAATTATCTGATCTGTGGACTCAAATACCATAATATATAGTGTCTGTGGACTCAAATTTCAAAATGTGTCCACTGCAAGGAAGTTACATTCTACCCGGAATGTTCACACACGATTCAAAATCGTTCCGAAGAGTTCCACGACATGGGGCTCACTGAATTTGGCCCCACTTTTTTTGATTTTCAGATTTTTGATATTTTTAATTATTTGTTCGTCGTTCGTTCTTTAATGTTCGACTGTAAAAATTGTTTGTTCGTCTTTTATTTATTTATAATTAATTAAACAAATGATCACCGTTAAGTTGGCCCCCCTTACTAGATATCTTTATTTTTATCACTTAGATTAATTAATTTTGATTAATTATCGTTTGTTCGACGACTATTGGTGATTGTTCGATCATAAAAACAATTAAATTCCCAATTATTATTATTTTATATCTAATATGCAAACCATTACCTCACGCCTACATTGCGCATGCGCCAGCAGTCTAATGGCGACTGAGCGATGCGTAGTGCATGTCATGTAAAAAAATGACATTATAAATAATGCTCCATATCGAATGTTTAGTTGTAAAAGAATCATTATTAATAAATTATGTACTTATTAATAATCATCGAAAAACATCTAATGTCTATATAGTCCATTTACATGCATTACGTCCAATATATGTACTTAACTCATAAAGCCACGTAAAGCTGTTTGTTGAGTAAACAAAAAGAGTAATTACTCTAATTAAATATGAATTTCTTATATATGTACATATGTGTGTGGGTGTGTATATCATACAACTGTTTTTAATTTGTTTCTTTGCTAAAATGATAGGCCTATTTATAATTCTGTTAAAGATGTATATATTAGATGTACTATTAGTTAACCTCAAAAAATGTGCAGATTTTTTTTAATGTATCGTGTTAAATTTACCACTATCGGAACTACCTACAATATTTCCTAATAAGAATTAAATACCTTTATATTTAATCGAGGTACTCACACTGTTGAATAAATACTTCATTCAAATCGTATAATTTGATGATATTCGAAATGGAGCATTATTTATAATGTCATTTACATGACATGCACTACGCATCGCTCAGTCGCCATTAGACTGCTGGCGCATGCGCAATGGTTTGCATATTAGATATAAAATAAATAATAATTGGGAATTTAATTGTTTTTATGATCGAACAATCACCAATAGTCGTCGAACAAACGATAATAAATCAAAATTAATTAATCTAAGTGATAAAAATAAAGATATCTAGTAAGGGGGGCCAACTTAAGGGTGATCATTTGTTTAATTAATTATAAATAAATAAAAGACGAACAAACAATTTTTACAATCGAACATTAAAGAACAAACGACGAACAAATAATTAAAAATATCAAAAATCTGAAAATCAAAAAAAGTGGGGCCAAATTCACTGAGCCACGACATGGGTGGAGTTTGTCTCTTTCTGCTAAATAAAGCGCCAATCGCCATATATAAGTGCGGCCATGCGTAGTTTGCAAATTACTACTAAGTAATTCTACTAATTTGAGAAACATTTTTTGCATTGCATAAGTAATCACGTAATGATTAAAATAAGCACATTTTAAAACTCACTGTGTTAATTACAATACATTTTATGCTAATGTATTTATGGACGTGTATGAATAAAAGGGATTTAACGATTACCGACTAGATATAAAAATCTACCATCAGATAGTTTTATTTACACTGGCAATTGCAAGAAATGGACAACATCCACTCTTGCCATTGTCTTGCTCAGAACGTTTTTCCCCTCTCTTAAGTAAGAAACACATGTCAACTTTATGAGCACAGAAATAAAGTTTTTTTTTTTTCAAATATTGCTTCGTAGTTCGTAGTAATTCCATAATATAAGTTCCTTGGTCTACTGTCATCAGATTTCAAATGTCAAATAATCAAATTGTAAACAACGGCTTGAGTTATGAATTTATTGGTTGTGATTAAAAAAAATATATTTAACATATTTAATACCCTTTTGCTTTGTCTGTGTGTGGTTTCAGTCTCACCCGGAGGTTTTTATTGTTAATATATCATATAAATAATTATTTGTTTTTTTGATTCTCTCTTAAGTACTATTTCATTACAGCCAATGATTTGCATTTTCATGATGGTGCGTCAACAGCTGATGTTATAGCAGGAGATGTCTTTTTTGAAATATTAGATCCACCGGAGTTAAGATATACATATCGCATCAGGCCAGCAAAGGACTTTGGCGCCTCATTTGTAGGTTTCTGGCTATAACAATATTAAAATATTAAAATTATGGAAATTGTTGCATAATTCTATTTTCTGTTGCAGAATGAGAGTTTCTCTTTCAAGAATGCGCGACTGGTACCCACTGTCCCATTGCACAGTTGTTCAGATATTATAAATCAAGATCAAATAGTTGGTCAAGTTGCTTTATCAGAGAGAGGGTAAGTTAACATATAAAGCTATACTTAGAAAGCTGTGTAACCTTGTTTGTGCAAGTTTAAGTTTTTCAAGTAAATTAAACATTTTGTTTGTTTTAGTGTATGATTGGATTATAATAATAATAATAAAATTTTATTTCTAAACAATTAACATTTTGGGGGCGGAGCCGCCCACTCGGGGGGATCGGTGGGCGAAGCCCCTGTCACTTTAAAAAAAATAACTCAATGCCACAGTTGAAGTAGGTTAGATCCAACACCCAGGAAAAGAAGCGCTGCATAGCTGGGCTCAATAGGTTCAATCATGCTCCGTTTATGTTTAGTCCTAGATCCTCCCATTCTAATTTTCTGAACATTTGTTCTAGTACTGCTGTAAGCAGCTTTGGTGAGAGTGAGTCTCCTTGCCTTGCACCTCTTTCAATTGGAAAAGCATCTCCCATAGAGTCTAGCCTTATACTAGCTTTAGTTTTGCTGTAAATATTTTTGATGATGTTTATGTATGCTGTTTGATTCCCCTGCTGTTTTAATCTTTGCCATACAAATTCATGTTTAAAGCTTTGGAGTAATCAATAAAGGCCAGTAAATAGTTTTGTTGTATTCATTATATTTTTGTATAAGCTGTTTAATAGTATATATTATGTGATCAATTGTACTTGAAATCTTTTTTGAACCCCTCTTGTTCTACAGGTTGATTTTCATCTAGACAGATAAACACTTTGTATGTGTTTGAAATGAGTCTATAATTGCCTATGTAATCCCTTGTACCTTTCTTATATATATATATATATATATATATATATATATATATATATATATATATATATATATATATATATATATAGGTGTGATTCTGCCCCTTGGTTTGGGATGCTGCCGGTATATAGAATCTCACCAGCTGACCCGCGCAGCTTCGCTCGTGAGTATATTAGTAAATCGTCCAAATAGCTTTTAATAAAAATTTCATCCCCCGTTTTAGCTCCCCGGGGACTGATTTTTGAAAAAAAATTAGCCTATGTTTGACCCCGGATCTTCAACTATATCCTTGCCAAATTTCATGAAAATCGGTCCAGCGGTTTAGCCGTGAAAGCGTAACAGACAGACAGACAGACTTTCGCATTTATAATGTTAGTATGGATTGAAGACTTTTGTTAGTATTGGGCTTAGTTGTTTGATAGTCCCTTTCATAAGTTCATTTGTGATTCTATCTGGGTCAGGGGCTTTTTCCATTTTTATGACTGTTTATAGCTTTTTCTACCTCAGATATTAATATTTCTTGTATATTTTCTGTACATTCGGTTAAATTTTTCAAAGTTTGTTCTCCTTTTTTTTTATATTATAAGATAGCAAACAAGCAGATGGGTCTCCTGAAGGAAAGAGTTAACCATCGCCTATAGACACCAAAGGTGTTAATGGTGCGCTGCTATCTTGTGGCGAGGTCTTATGCCACATGCATAAGTTTATTGTCAACCTTACCCTCCAAACCAGAATACGACATTGACAAGCACTGACGCAGAACTCTACCACCTAGTAAGTCTCTGTCGTAGGGCTCTATGTTTGTCTGATTTGAGTATAGTAAGCAATAATAGTTTGTTGCTATATCTTGTATTGTACTGCGAGAAGTAGTTGGCAGTCATTTGTCTCTTAACTTTGTTATCCATTCTTTCCCTTTTTTCGCAGTTCCTTGTGACAGATGTACTGCAAAACTGATTTTATGTAGAGCACTCAAGGAGAGTTAAAGTTTTGTTGGGTTACCTAAAGGATATTCATTCTCATAGGAGAGAAAATAAATCTTGGGTTTGGGTAGTATCTTGACGATAAGTGGGTGACAAAGTGGCTTTAAGATTTTATCTCTTTTTATCTCTTGTTATCTCTTGACTAGGACTTCAAGTGTTAGCAGGCCAAAACAGTGGGCTGGGTTGCACTGGCAGCAATGCTGGTGTATGTGTGTGAAGTGTGATGGGATCATCAGGATAGGATAGGGAGTATTCATATATAATATAAATTAAATATTAACAACAAGAAAAACACTCCTCAACTGATGATATTTGAATTGTTACAAAACAGTATTTACATTACACAATAAAAACTTCAAACCTAATAAACTTGACAAATTCTTACTAAGATTTTCTTTTTGATTGGCTGGCCCGAAATAACACCGGTACCGACCTGACGCCGATATAGTCACCAGTGGATGCGTAATTCTATGAAGTTGTACTGCAGGCTGCCTCACTGGCCTGGCCCGTCACCAATATAACGGTCTCGGCACTGGCATGTCATTGGCAGCAAGCCTCCCGCTGATGTTGGGCTCGGGTCGGGTGCTTTATACGGAAGCATGTGCACACAACGCATGCAGCGTTGTGTGCACATGCTACCGTGTAGGCATGGTAGTGGCATGAATCGTGATCATGAAACCTGCTACTGCACCCTTCCCATGTTACTTTCATAACTAATTGCATGCGGAAGAACTGCGTATTTTTTCATTATAATCATATGAAAATATTAATTGAGAAACTTACCTGAGTCATCAATTAGTTTTTCAAATAAATTGTAGTACATTGAATGTCTCACTTTGATGCAGCCAAAATTGTCTCAAAACACTTTTTTTGTGATGCAAACTTATTAAATACAACAAATACAATCTATGATTGGGGGGCTGCCACTCAAGTCTGTAAGTAGTAACCCATTGAGTCCCTACACGTGCCCCCTGGGCGGTGCTAACGAGTGATCAAAATATAAAGGGTGGCAGAGCCCTCTCCTGGGTTCGCCTGGCATATGATGGTGTGTTCCGGCGTGGTACCAGTTCCCTTTCCCGAATTGATTGTCCATGGCGAAGTGTGAGTACGTAGTGCATAATAGACAAATTAGTGTAACTGGGTGTGAAGGGTTGGCGTGGGGGTCAGGGAGACCCGATAAAATGGTTGTCTGCTGGCTGCCCATTGGTTCGTAGAGGACCCGAACCTAGGCTGTCCCGGCTTAGTAGGCTGTCCCGGCTTAGTAGGCTGTCCCGGCTTAGTAGGCTGTCCCGGCTTAGTAGGCTGTCCCGGCTTAGTAGGCTGTCCCGGCTTAGTAGGCTGTCCCGGCTTAGTAGGCTGTCCCGGCTTAGTAGGCTGTCCCGCCACCAATGAAAACAGTCCACAGGAGGTTTGTCGCGCCGGAATGCGATACCGGAGTGGAACGTGACAAATTTTTTGTGGATCGGATCGGGGGCCCTTCCGTGCCCCATTCCAGCCTCCCACACAACCCAGTCTACCTAACAAGTTACCTGTGCCTCATTTTGACTTGCCTTTTTTGACAGGGATGCTCAATTCCAATTTCTTCTCTCTAAAAAAAATTAATTTTACAAAATTATATGGTCAAGTCTAAAAAGAAGAGTTCCTCTACAGCGGCAACGCCTTTTACATTTCAAGTGGACCTTTGCAATATAAGGGGCTTACATTCCAATTTAGAAGCTGTTCATTATCACCTCAAAACAGCAAAGTCGTCGATCCTTTTCTTAACCGAGACACAAATATCCTCACCGTCAGATGTCGCTTATTTGAAGTACCCAGAATACAACCTAGAGCACAATTTTCTCCCTCGAGGTGGCGTGAAGGAATTTGTTATAATCGTCTTGGTACCTACGAACTTCAGGGCCTATCAGTTTTATGGGTTCGCGTAGAACACACAGTGGTAATGCCGAAACTGAGAGGCTCTTTAAGCATGTTCAAACGATGTCTGACCAATTACTAGCGTTGGTTCCATTTGCTGAGTTGGTTGTCTTAGGAGACTTTAATGCACATCACATAGAGTGGTTGGGTTCCCAGATCACCGACTTTGTTAGTAGAGCTACGCGAGACCTTGCTCTGACATATGGTTTGACTCAGATAGTACATTCACCTACCCGTATCCCTGATATAGCTGACCATACTCCCTCCTTATTAGACCTTCTGCTGACAACACATCCTGATGGCTATCAGGTCTCGATTAGTGCACCCTTGGGTACATCCGACCATTGCCTGATACAATTTATTGCGCCAACGAGTCAGAATAATAAGCGTCCCATTGCTACTCGAAGAGTTTGGCATTATAAGTCAGCAGATTGGGATGGATTGCGGGACTTTTTTTGCACCCTTGGAGGCGGCACTGCATGTCATCAGATGATCCCTACGCTTGTGCAGAAACGATTGCCGACGTGGTGCAGCAGGGTATGGACTATTTCATACCTAGCTCCATAATTCCCGTCGGTGGTCGTTTTCGTCCATGGTTTGACCAGTCTTGCAAAAAAGTGTACTACATAAAGCAAACTGCATTCCGAGCCTGGATGAGAGCTAAAGCTCAGGGTGATCCAAAATCCGATGACCTTAAAAAGCAGTTTAATTACGCCTCTAGGTCTCTTAAGCGTGAAATAGCCAGAACTAAGTCAAGTTAGTCCGGCGTAGGGACGTGACGACCCCATCGCCCACTGGTGGGATAATTTTTGTACAAAAATTATTTAACACCGGTGCAGTCAGTCAACCAAATTAGTGGTAGTGCCATACTGCATTTGCAACTGAATAGGCCGGCACGCCCGGGGAGATACCACTCTCTCACTTAACACCGACGTAAAGTAGCAGCTCTGCTGCTGCGTTTCAATCGGTTTGTGAGAGTCCCGGAGGCCTACCCCCCCCCCCCCCACGTACACTATGATTGCGCAATTAAAACAGAATCTACCCCAGGGGGGTACCACTTGCACCAGCAGTGGAGAATCCCTCTGGGCATCCGTGCTCTGGATTTCAGCCAGATCACGGATGCTCAGGCTGCCCTGCGTATTCTGGGGAGGGCAAAATTGCGCTCACAAACAAGAAGGCCATGACACCCCTTACCACGCTTACTGTGGATTTCTCTAATATTCCAACTTGAACGCCGTCCACTACCATCTCGAGACGGCGAAGCTAGCTTTGCTCTTCTTGTCCGAGACACAGATATCTTCTCCGGCTGATACTTCCTACCTCTCCTACCCGGGGTACAAACTGGAACATTCCTTTGTACCGCGGGCTGGTGTGTGCGCATACGTCAGAGAAGATATCTGTTACCGGCGCCTCGGCAGACTTGAAGGTCAGGACCTATCCATCCTCTGGTTACGCGTAGCTTGCGACGACCATCCACGCAGCTACGCGTGCCTATACAGGTCCCATAGCTTGCTAGCAATACTGAAGTTGACCGGCTTGTTGAGCATTTACAAACGGCTGTAGATTCCGTGTTAGAGCAGACCCCCTCCGCAGAGATCGTGATCTTGGGCGATTTTAATGCCCACCACGCCGAATGGCTTTGTTCGCGCACCACCGATCATGCGGGGAGGTCTGTTTACGATTTTGCCTTGGCGTATGGTCTTACACAACTGGTAACTTCGCCCACGCGAGTTCCCGATGTGGATGACCATACGCCTTCACTGTTGGAACTTCTGCTGACCTCTCATCCGGACCATTACCAGGTATCTGTGGACGTCCCACTTGGTTCGTCAGACCACTGCCTGATCCGGAGTATAGTGCCGGTTTCGCGCCTATCACGGCTTCCTTTAGCAGGCTGTCGTCGCGTTTGGCACTATAGGTCAGCAGATTGGGACGGGATGCGGTCTTTTTTTGCGTACTACCCATGGGGGCGGTTGTGCTTCCCGCTGGATGATCCGAGTGTAGTCGCTGACTCTATTGCCGATGTGGTGCTGCAGGGCATGGAACTTTTCATTCCATTTTCTGCGGTACCAATTGGTGGTAAGTCTCAGCCTTGGTTTGGTCGCTCCTGCAAAACGACTTCACGCCGAAAGCGGGAGTGCTACCGGGCTTGGGCTGCTGCGTCCGCATCTTGTGATGAAAAAACCAGCATATTACGTAAGGAGTACAATTCCGCCTCGAGGTACTTCAAAAGAGCTATCGCCAAGGCAAAATCTGAACACATAGGCAGAATTGGCGAGAAATTAGTTCGCCTTCCTTCAGGGACCCGTGCGTTCTGGTCTCTCGCCAAGGCTGTCTTAGGGAGTTTCTCACAGCCTTCTCTTCTATCTTTGCACGGAGATGATGACTCTTTGGCCCATACCGCAAAGGAGAAGGCCGATCTCCTGGGCTCCTTCTTTGCGGCCAACGACTCTGGATGACCAAGGGAACGCACCGCCTACCATCCCGCAGTGTGATAGTTCCATGCCAGAACTACAATTTCGGCAGTCATCTGTGCGTAAAGCACTACTTTCCTTGGACATCCACAAGTCGAGTGGGCCGGATAACATCCCTCCGATCGTGCTAAAAGTGTGTGCTCCAGAGTTGGCGCCAGTATTAACACGCCTATTCCGGCTCTCCTACTCACTCGGCGTGGTACCGAATTCATGGAAGACAGCTTTGGTTCATCCCATCCCTAAAAAAGGAGATCGCTCTAATCCGTCTAACTATCCGCCCATAGCCATAACCTCCTTGTTCTCCAAAATTATGGAGACGATCATCAACTCTCAGCTCCTCAAGTATTTAGAAGAGCACCAGCTGATTAGCGACCGTCAGTACGGTTTCCGTCGCGGCCGTTCAGCTGGTGACCTTCTAGTATACCTAACTCATCGGTGGGCGGAAGCAGTTGAGTCCAAGGGGGAGGCGTTGGCAGTTAGTTTGGACATAGCGAAGGCCTTTGATCGGGTATGGCACAAAGCGCTTCTCGCGAAGCTGCCTTCCTATAGGCTTCCCGAGAAATTATGCAAGTGGATCACCAGTTTTTTGGCTGATCGGAGCATCAAGGTCGTTGTCGACGGTGCGTGCTCCGACCTTAAATCTGTCAATGCTGGTGTTCCCCAAGGCTGCGTGCTATCACCGACTCTGTTTCTTCTGCATATCAATGACATGATGCGAATTCGCAACATACATTGCTATGCGGATGACAGTACTGGTGATGCTACATACTCCGGCCGAAGCGGTATTTCTCGGGAACACGTCGAAGAGTGCCGAAACAAGCTTGTGTCTGAAGTCGAGAATCGACTTACCGATGTCTCTGAATGGGGTCGTCAAAACCTGGTCACTTTTAACCCCAAGAAGACACAGCTTTGCGTGTTCACCGCAAAAAAGACACCCTTTGTCGTATCACCTCGATTTGGGGATACTCTCCTGACAGCCTCAGCTAGTGTCGGAATCCTGGGAGTCGACATATCGAATTACGTTCAGTTTCGCGGTCATTTGGAAGGCAAGGCTAAATTAGCCTCTAAAAAGCTCGGTGTGCTCAGCAGAGCGAGACAGTACTTTTTGCCGGCCCATCGCCTTCAACTTTGTAAGGCACAGATTC
This sequence comes from Apodemia mormo, assembly GCA_036924255.1. Lineage (NCBI taxonomy): Eukaryota > Metazoa > Arthropoda > Insecta > Lepidoptera > Riodinidae > Apodemia > Apodemia mormo. Next base: position 23,254,393 of record JAUPFN010000013.1, on the reverse strand, counting down.
GGCCTCACATGGAGTACTGTTCTCATCTCTGGGCCGGAGCTCCCCAATACCAGCTTCTTCCTCTTGATCGCATACAACGTAGAGCGGTTCGAATCGTTGACGAGCAGGCTATTTCGGAACTGCTCGACTCTGGCATTACGCAGAGATGTAGGTTCACTCTGCGTCTTCTATCGTCTTTATCATGGGGAGTGCTCCGACGAGTTGTTTGGAATAATTCCTGCCGCCGAATTCCACCATCGGACATCGCGTCAAAATTCAAAGTTCCATCCTCACCATCTCGTTGTCTGGAAATCCACAACTGTGCGTTTCTCACGACACTTTTTGCCTCGCACTACTCTGTTGTGGAATCAATTACCGGCAGGGGTATTTCCGAACGGATACGACATAGGGACCTTCAAGAAAAGAGCTTACTCATTCTTAAAAGGCCGGCAACGCAACTGCAAGTCCTCTGGTATTGCAGATGTCCATGGGCGGCGGTGATCACTTACCATCAGGTGCACCTCATGCTCGTTTGCCCCCTCTTCTATATATATAAAAAAAAACATTGAAAGAATTGGCAAGAGACTAGTGCGCCTTCCATCTGGAAGTCGTGCGGTCTGAGTACTAAGTGTGAGTTTTTCTTTTCGCATTCGATCGTGAGCGCGTTTGGAGTTTACTAGGAATTTGTATGTGTTTTGTACAGTACGTGAGAAACCAGTTTACCACTAGGTGGCGCTGTACAAATCACATACAAATTCCTAGTAAACTCCAAACGCGCTCACGATCGAATGCGAAAAGAAAAACTCACACTTAGCACTCTGTTCTCAATGAAGTATTTGATCGAGTACTGCGTATTATGACGTATAAACCAGTATTCACCTGAGTGCTAAGTGTGAGTTTTTCTTTTCGCATTCGATCGTGAGCGCGTTTGGAGTTTACTGGGAATTTGTATGTGATTTGTATGTGATTTGTACAGCGCCACCTAGTGGTAAACGTGAGAAACAGTTTACCACTAGGTGGTGCTGTACAAATCACATACAAATTCCTAGTAAACTCGAAACGCGCTCACGATCGAATGCGAAAAGAAAAACTCACACTTAGCACTCTGGTCTCTTGCCAAGGCTATTCAGGGTAACTTCTGTCAGTCGTCACTACCACCTTTACGAAAACCAGACGAATCGCTGGCCCATAGCGCCAAAGAAAAAGCGGATCTCCTAGGCTTCTTCTTTGCGCGTAATTCATTTGTTGACGATGGGGGAAAACTTCCACCAACCATTCCATCCAGTGTAAATTCAGTGTCTGACGTTATATTTACACAGAAGGCTCTGCTCTCCCACGATGTCAACAAATCGAACGGGGCAGACGGTATCCCCGCTATACTACTTAGAACATGCGCTCCTGAGCTTACACCGGCATTAACGCACCTTTACCGTCTGTCGTACATCCAGGGTATTGTTCCAGCGGCATGGAAGACTGTCCTTGTTCACCCGGTTCCTAAAAAGGGTGACAAATCCGACCCCTCCAATTATAGGCCCATAGCAATTAACTCTTTGCTCTCTAAAGTGATGGAGTCCATAATCAATAAAAAGTTACTACAGTGCTTGGAAGATCACCAACTTATTAGCGACAAACAATACGTTTTCCGTCTAGAACGCTCTGCCGGTGATCTTCTGATCTACTTTACCCATCGCTGGGCTTCAGCCATTGAGTGCAAAGGAGAGGCATTTGCAGTCAGCATTGATATTGCTAAGGCGTTTGATAGGGTTTGGCTAGAGCTCCTCTATCAAAACTACCATCTTATGGTTTGCCTTCGAAACTGCAAACGTGGATTGCCATATTCTTGAAAGACCGCAGCATCCAAGTTGTTGTTGATGGCGTATGCCTCTAAAGCGGAAACAATTAAAGCTGGCGTTCCACAAGGCTCTGTACTATCACCTACGCTGTTTCTTCTGCCATCAATAATATGCTGCAAAACAACACCATTCATTGCTATGCAGACGATAGTACGGGGGATGCTATATACACAGGCCGTGTGAATCTTTCGAAGGCACAAGTAAATGAGAGTCGGAATAGGCGCTAGGAGCTGCGGCCCTACCATGAACTCTTATAGCAGGTCATTTTAAGCCGATAATTAAACTATCCTGCTATTTCGTACCATGAAAGCGATATCTAACAGGCCAGTCAGTGACCACGTGACCTATACCGGCGAGCGATCATATTACTATTCAAACCTACTTCTGCCGTGCATTAGCGTACCATGAAGTGTTTTTGACAGACCGAAATCGATATTTGAACTGCTGAAGTGTCATAATATTGCCGGTCACTTGTAGCTGTAAAAAAGTAACTTTTATTGGATTGCTTTGTCTTAAAGGTGGTAGAGTTCTGCATCGGCTCGACCGGGTCTGGTACCACCGCCTTACCTATTCCTGCCGCAATAGCGTCAGCGCTAGTCGCTGTCGTGTTCCGGTTGGAGGGTAAGGTAGCCGGTAAACTTATGCATGTGGCATTAGACCTCGCCACAAGATAGCAACGCACCATTAACATCTTTGGTGTTTATAGGCGATGGTTGAGTCTTTTCATCAGGAGACCCATCTGCTTGTTTGCTATCTTATGATATATATATATATATATATATATATATATATATATATATATATATATATATATATATATGTAAAAAAAAATATACTGTAAATGTAAGTATTTTTTATTATTACTGCTATTCCTAGCCTTAGCCATATTTGGAATTTATATTGTATGTTTTTTGACATTAACTGTGCTTAGAAAAGTATTAATATCGGAATAAAATATAGTAGTTAATTATTTTTATATAAAGTTTTCTGAATACAATATTTACTTGCTTTTACAGCATTTTGTATTTATTTTTAATTTTAGATGTGTATATATACTGAAATATACTAAAAAAATTACAAAAACCGGCCAAGTCGGACTCGCGCACGAAGGATTCTGTACCATCATAGCAAAACAAATACGAAAAAAACGTTTATTCTATGGGGACCCCCTTAATATTTTCATTTTTTTAGTATTTGTTATTGCGGCAACGGAAATACATAATTTGTCAAAATGTCGGCTTTCTGGCTATCACGGTTTATGAGATACAGTCTGGTGACAGACGGACATACATACAGCGGAGGCGTAGTGATCGGGTTCCGTATGTAAATATTGTTTTAGTGTTCCGTACCTAAAAGATAAAACGGAACCCTAAAAACAACCTTTACATATTCTCTTTTTCTAAATATTTGGATATTGTACGTTTTTTTTTACGTGGGGAAACCCGTCATGGGTACCAATCTGATCACGGGGGTGACAGATTGGTTATGTCGGATTCATACCGACTAAAACCCCACGATGGCCACCTTCGGCGATATGTGGAAGACCTGGGATCTCCAGAGGAACTCACGCAGTGCTCCCACTAACGCTTAGTTGCTATGCGCATTCTTCTCAGAAGATGACGGTAGTTCTTCTTATCACACTCTGCTAGGTATTAAGTAACTATGATTTTCGGTCTTCTCGGGTCACTAACAGAGTACGCAGAGCCCCCGCCCTGCACACTTAGCAACACCAAAATCAAAGCCGCAATTATCGCGCTTGTGCGCCCCTGTGACGAGTCCAGGGGCGCGCGCGGTTGTGCCACTCGCGTTCGCGTTCAGCGCGTTCCTTCTGTGACATTACGATATCGCAGAACCCTAGGACCGCTCTCCAAGCTGCTTCGTTGTTTACCATGCCACGTACTAGGGCAGGTAAACTTAGATCGTTACCTATTATAGCGCGAAGCGCACATCGCTCTTCTGTCCAGGCTGAGCACACTTGTAAGGTGTGCTCAGCAGAGTCTTCCGCGTCAACGCAGTGGTGGCAGGCAGCATTTGGCTCCGCTCCGATTCGACTCAGATACCTTCCGAAACAGCCATGCCCCGTCAGGATCTGTGTCATACGGAAAGAAAGAAAGCCATGCTGCCTCTCCATATATGATTAAAAACCGGCAAAATAGCACGAATGGTCCGAAGTCCCGACTCAGCATTTGCCAGCCTCCTGGCCCATGCCTCTGCTATGTCTCTCCGAAGTCGCTTTTTTCGCAACTCTATTTCGATGGGAGCCAGCATGAAGCCCCGGTTCATTTGCACTTCCTCTCGCCTGGATATTGTACGTTAATTTAGCATTATCCAAGTTAATACTAACCGCAGTCCAGCCTTTGCATCTTTCACAGCATCGTCACGCATCGTCCATATTTTTCTCGACATTTCTCGGATTGTGCACTTGTATTGAACCCCGTTATCTTTATGGGTATTTAAAAAATCCCATAACACTCAAACTGTGCATGATATAGCCATATTGATATCATACGAGCGTTTCGCGTCCGACCCCAATCACGTTTACAAAATCAATGTGTAATGAGTAATCTTAAGCTTTAAAATAATCACAAACTATTCCAAAACTCTAATTTAAAAAAATCAAGTACCTACTCAACAAATTTAAAAACCGCGCCATAAATATTAAATTTATTAAACAGTTCAAGGTCAAGTGTAATATTCTCAGAGTTGCGTTCTTTAATGGATGCCACTTAACAAATATTACGTGATTTACTTTATGTTCCATATATTTTACGTAGATTTTAAATAACTTGAAACTCTATCTCTTTTGACAATTTGTATTCTTAAATTCAAGATTTCTAATTAAAAAGCATTAATAGTAATAACTTTATATTAAATTTAAAAATCGGGAAGTTATGTGTTTCTCAACGTTAATTTGGTATGTCCTAGCCAGAGATAATGTGACCGGCCAGAAGGTCAACAAAAATTAGTTCATGGTACGATAGTAAAACCTGACAGGTTAATACTCATAGTTGAACTGCCTGGAACTTGACAAGTATTATAAGAGTTCATGGTAGGCCATCTGATCTCAGATTGGAGCGAGAAAAAACCTTGTCCAATTTAACCCCCACAAGACACAAGCCTGTGCGTTTTCTACTAAAACGATTCCTTTTAATAAAACTCCAATATTCCAGAACACTCCCCTTACCATCTCTAATAGCATTAATGTTTTAGGCATTGAAATTGCAAGTTACGTCCAATTTCGTCATGATTTGGAGGGTAAAGCTAAATTAGCTTCCAAGAAACTGGGGATATTAAATAGGGCTAGACAGTACTTCCTGCCCATATACTAATGCTTTACAAAGCGCAAGTCCGACCGCACATGGAGTACTGTTCGCACCTATGGGCCGGTGCACCCCAGTATCAAACCCTTCAATTCGACAAAATCCAACGCAGACTGGGGCGCCTTGTCGACAGTCCCACTCTTACTAGTGATCTTGAACCCCTTAGCCACCGGAGAGATGTGGGTTCTCTATGTATTGTCTACCGCTTATATAATGGGGAGTGTTCTGATGAGCTTTTTAATCTAATAACGGCTACCACGTTCCGCCAACGCACTACACGCTGTAGTGAGGGATTCCACTCATACCATCTTGACGATTGGTCATCTACGACTGTTCGATTTGCACGTACCTCCTTTATACGAACAGTCAAGCTTTGGAACAGTTTACCTCACACGGTTTTTCCGAGTAGCTACGATCTTGGGATTTTTAAGAGGAGGATCAACAAATTCCTTAAAAGCCGGCATCGCTTTGGCAACTAACAAGGGGTTAGTTGCCAATGCGATGTTGTAAATTTCCATGGGCAGTAGTGACCGCTTTCCATCAGGTGGCCCACTCGCTCGTATGCCTGTCAATTCAATAAAAAAAATGATTTTACACTGGCGTCACACATTGCTCTTGTCCATGTCTGGAATTATATAAAGCCGTGCAGGGTTAGAGCGTGTCGATGTTGGCCTAGTAAAGAATGTAGCGACCGGTGTCGTGTTGTGCAGTACGTCGAGTACTGTCGGTGTCGGGGCAGGGCCGGAGCCGGTCCATCCAATCAAGAACCGCCTATTGATTTATGTGTTACGGCCACTGTTTGTTATCGTTTTTAAATAAATCATATGCCTTTATGGTTTCAGGGAATGTTCATTTGTTTTCAAGACAGTTAAAGCTCAACAGGCGGGAGCCAGAGCTATTATAATTACAGAATCTATTGATAAGTGGGATGATGCCTTAGACCATTTAATAGAAATGGTAGATGATAAGTAAGTGTATATTTTTTCAAATGTCATTATAGTTACATCCAAAAATGCTTATCACACACGCAGTGAATTTCCTGTACTTTTAATAAATAAAATAACAATTTTTGTCCCCGAATTATTTATTTTGACATCCATCATAGCCACTTTTTAGTTTTGAGTACCAGCTGCATGATTTGTTTGTATTTATTTGTATTTGTTTTGGATTTATATAAAAGGGAGTGCAGCTTTTATTATAAGTATTTATTTGTTGAATAGAGAAACAATGTCAATGAGTCATCACAGTCATTTACCTAATGATAAAATATAATTTGGTGTCAGAGTAATTTTTAGAACATTGAAGTTTTTCAAGTGCTGTGTTGTGTAGTGTCGTATACATATAAAGTGGCTACTATGTTAAGTGCATTTGAAACATTAAGGTGATGTATTTTTTCACGTTTCAAAAGATTTAACAGTTAGGAAATATATTTATTTATAAAAATGTGTTAAAAATGATAGAATATGCTTTGGTTTTAGTGTAATTTTTACACTTTTCATACAACATATTACTTCACCCCCGACTCCTAAAATTGGCGCGTGAGATATTTTCAAGGTGTATTGTCTACAATTCGTCCGCTATGCATGCCTAAACAGATTTCAATGAAGTTTTGTAGATATCTACTGCTTGGTCCAACTTAAAAGATAGGATAGTTTTATCTTAATTAAACCCCACCCCCATCTCAAGCACCCCACCAAAAATATATGATTTATGATTTATTATAATTTTTTTATGGGGGTCAATGGGTTGACCCCTATAAACAACATACTAAAATGAGTAAAATAAGGAAATAAGTCTGATTTTGTATTAGAGTGTTTTTAAGTTTTTCTTTATTACTATCTAATTAGAGCATCTGGGCTGATGCAACCGGAAAAAAAAAGTTTCGGAGTAACAAAATCGGTAAGCGGTTGACCCTGCAGGCCATCCCTGAAACTTTCCGCTAAATTAGGGTATTTTAAGCTTAAAAGAGTAAAAACTATAAGCATAGATTGTTTCAGTTCAAACATCTCTTTTGTTAAAAATGCCAGTATATTGATATTTGAAAAGCTGTATATTTTAGAAACGATTATCTTGTGTTCTTTCGAATAGCATTCAATTGATAGGTTGAAAAATTTCGAAGCAGTGTCAAAAAATATTTTTTTCAAAAATTTTCGTCATTGATAAATACCACACATACTGACCGATTTCTAATGACCACACATACTGACCAATTTCTAATGACCGATATTTGACGCAGTATATAAAGGAGAAAAGCTAATAAGATTTTTAAGTCAATCGGTGTATTAGCCGGAAAGTTATTTCAAAAATGTTAGGTAAGTTGCTAAAAACAACGTAATTTTAATATTTAAAAGCTGTAACTTTTGAAAATTAGTCGGCATTCGACATAGTTTTTTTAGTACTAAAATATCGTAGAATAACAACAAAGAAATTCAAAACTTTTTGTCCGACGCATAAATTGCATCAACCGATTTTGATGCAATTTATGCATTAACGTAGTTTTACGAGGAATAGAGCTAATTAGTTTTTGCACTTAATCGGTACATTAATCTGGAAGTTATGTTAAAAAAATAATGTTTCGTCAAAAATTTTTTGGGGTTTTTTCAAAATTTCTCAAAATCTTCTAGGCCGACTTGGTTCAAATTTTCACTAAGTCTAAGTGAGCTGAATCCAATCGAATGCTATCAACCACGTTTCGATCGGTTCAGTCATTCAAAAGTTATGAGATGTTTATATACATACTGACGTCATCGTGAAAATAACCGGAAAAGGTTCCTAGGACCTTAAAACGTGGACATCTGGTGAAAACTTGATTTTCGAAAATCGGGGCAAAATCAGTAACTTCCTTATCTACATACGTAGCGGGAAGTTAAAAAAGAAGGAGGAAAATACACAAGGGGTACAAAACAGTATCACTCAATCAAAGTCTGCTTTGACTCGTATCTTGCTTCTAGATCACAGAGCGAAAGAGTAGAGTAGGGGAGCTCAAGAGGGGATTTTGGTATTTACTCGAGCGCGTCAGATTAACATATCGAAGATACCTAACATACTGTTGAGGCTCTCCACCAAATGTAAGCCATTTCTGTAGAGGGTTGGGGTAGGGGGGGGGGGGGGGGTAACTAGGACAGAAAAACAAAGTTAAGAAAACTTCGGCTTGCGGAAATTGTCAGATTATATTTTTTCGTTATTCTTAATCAATAAAATAGAATTCAGACGCGCTCGAGAATGTCAAAACGACGTTTTCTCTGTAACTTTGTGACCCTCCCACACCTTTATACTACACTTGAATCGGCAGATTTTCCAAATGTTAGGTGGAAATTAACCCACTATACCTTAATCTGACGCGATTTAGTGTTACCATGACATAGATTTTTGTAAAAATTTTTTTTTATCTTTTTTTTTCCCCACCATTGAAATGAAAAACTTTATATAACCTTTTATTTTTCCTGTAATTTAATCTACAAAATCCAATAGGTCCCTACAACGCTCGAGTAACTACCCATTTAGCATCGTGAGTTCCCGTACTATTACGAAATTACCTATTAAAAGACCAATAGACGAATGTCTAGATGCTAAATTGGATTTTTTATATCATAATATAGCAAACAAGCAGATGGTCTCCTGATGGAAAGAGTCAACCATCACCTATAGATCAAAGATGTTAATAGTGTGTTGCAATCTTGTGGCCACGTCTAATACCATATGAATAAGTTTACCAGCTACCTTACCCTCCAAACTGGAACACGACAGCGATAAGTACTCTCGCTATTAGGGAATAGGAAAAGTCGTTATTATGTAGGAATAGGTAAAGCGGTGGTATCAGATCCGGGCGAAACAATGCAGAACACTACCACCTAGTAGCCACGATGGTGGTGACTCGCATAGCCAATCGGTCGCTTTTTACGACCTGCCTGATAGAACAGCAGTTAGTCTATTCTTCAAAGGAGCCTAGGACTAACACAGGAGAATAAATAAGAGTTAAACCCTTCTGACATCCCTTAAAGCGCTCCAAATTCAACATCGAAATTGCATTTACTCCCGAAGACTTAATAGACACCGAGGACTGGACATCGGCGTACACTGATAGATCAAAAATCAAAGCAAAGTGGGAATGGTAGTTTCCAACTTGACTAAGGGCCGGGAACGCAAGTACTCAGCGTTCCGACTCGCGAGCTTCTGCAGTGTGTACGAGGCTGAGCTTGCAGCTATATCATGAGCAATGGAAATGCTTCGACAGGGGCAAAAAACTTGCATCTTAAGTGATTCAAAATCTGCCCTGGAAAGTGTCTGCAAATTGGACCCAGTGAATCACATTTCCGTTGAAATACAAAGCAGATTAAGAGACTTTGCTGAAATGGAGCACGAACTTTTTTTTAATGATAGTTGGATAGGCAAACTGGTAGATGTGCCACCTGATGGTAAGTGATCGACGTCGCCAATGAACTAGTTTCCCCGGAACTAGCCCAGGTAATTCATTTATGGGTTGCCTAGCCTGAGACATAAGATGTTAGTCTCGGTGCCAGTAATTACATTGCCTATCTTGCCCTTCTTTTCGAAACACAGCAAAGCTGTTTCACGGGAGAAACAAGCAAGATGATGGTACCCATGCAGCCGGGAGCGCGGCACAGCGCATCCCTCCCACCGGAAAGAAGAAACTCGAGACAATGCTGGATCAAGGCGCATGTGGGTGTACCTGGTAACGAACAGGCCGTCGAATTGGTGATGAAGGCAGCATTAATCAGATTCCTAAAGCAAAATCGTGAACAGATCTCCCGCGTGAGCGGTGGTACGTGAACTAAGTCATTCAGCATGTATTACATGTACATTGTAATACAGTACATTGTATTACGGAATCTGTTGCTATTTGCATATGCTCTACGAGTCGACCTACTTCAGCATTTCCGCCATGATACTTGAAAAGACACACATAGATGTGTGGATGGTCGTCGCACTCTAGGCTCTAGGATGGATAGGCCCCTGTTTTATGACTGTTGTGACGCCGGAACAGATATCCTCTCCAACGTAAGTACAAACTCCCGCCCAGGGTACAAACGAATGCTCTAATTTGTACCCCTGATAGGACAGATATGAAGTATCCGCCAGAGAAGATATCTGAGTCTCAGTTAAAAAGAGCAAAGCTGGCTATACCGTCTCAAGGTGGTAGTCGATGGCATTTTAGTTAGAATGGAGACTTCTAGTATTAATAAAATCAACACGAAATGTGGTAGGGGTGCCTTTAGTTTCTTGCTCCGTTTGCCTCGAGCAGCAAAGTTTGTAAGCGTAATTTTGCCCGCCGCTTCAGAGTCGAAGGGCTGCATCAATACTCATGTTGATTACAAAATCCTGAACATGGTTGTCCAGAGAGGGATTCTTCACTGACTACGCTAGTGGTATCTCCCTGGGGTAAACAACTACCTTTTAAATGCGCTTCCATATTATTAAGTGAAGGGGGGAAATGGCTTCAGGAACCTCACTGACCAAACGAAACGCACAGCAAAGCTATTTCTTTACATTGGTTTTAATGAACATAAACAATACTTCGATATTTATTAACCTAAAGATTATGTAGCTAAGAAAACATTTTAGAGCTCAAAAATTGCTTTGAATGCCATTAGAAAGATCAAAATTGATCATAGTTTTCAAAATATACTTTTCAAAAATTAAATTACATGTTATTCTTAACAAAATTTAGTTTTTTTTAACTCAGAAAAAATCTATGTTTAGGTATAGTTTTATTTTAAAATGCCTCAATTTTTGCAGGAAGTTACAGGAATGGTCTGCAGTGTCAACCGGTTTACATATTTTTTTACATGTGTTACTGATGTGAAATGCAATAGTCAAGATCAAAATTAACATACATATTTGTTTTTTTTTCAGGATGGAGTTTGATGTAAATATACCAGCAGCATTTCTACTCGGTCGTAGTGGAGCAACTATACTTAGAACCCTAAGAAGGGTACACAAAAAGTACGCTATAATTAATTTACCAATCAATATGACACATGTTCCTTTAGGCAAAATGAATCAACCACCTTGGATATCATGGTGAAAATTGGAAAAAAATTAATAAATACCTTATGATAAAACATGCAAGGTCGAAACTCGATATTACAGCTGTTCTACTGACTACAAATTAAATCTATGGTACACAAAAATTGTAAGAACAATATGCTAATGAACATAGTTAACAGTAAATTCCTACGAGTTAAAAAAAATTAAGTGTTATCTGAGTAAAGATATTTTGATTATAATGTTCTGAAAGAAAAATACTCAGTGAATCCAAAACCCTACCATCTCTTTTCTCAGAGAAAAGGTTCTTGATTTGTCTGTAAGGAACTCCAATTACATACTCATAATTAATTATATGCATTGCTTCATGCGCAATGATAATTTAAGTGGCGCAAGGGCAGATCCAGTGAAGTAGTCATGTGGGTCATAACCCCCCTAAGCGGGGGTCTAGGTATGGATTTATTGGGATTTGATAAAGATTAGGGCCTATCTTGACTGAACCTCATATGTGACCCCCCCCTGACCCGAAGGCTGGATCCGCCCTTGAATTGGTGCTGGTGGGACCAGGTCATATAATTCGGATGTAATCTTGCTAAAATATGTCTTATAAAAATATTGAGAGATAGGCAACTCTAATGGCCAATTGCTCTAACATTGTCTTAGTTCAGTACAATTCTAAATAGTATGCTGTCTCTTCTTGTCTCAAATGAAAAGAACGTGACAACATGTCACTCATGAGTGTCCTAAGTTAAAACAAGGTTAGTGTAATTAGTCATAAGACATATAATAAAGACTATTCATTCAGAAAATGCAGTAAATTATCTAGCTCAAAGATTACAACAGTACTTACTCGATGCAACCTTGGACCTGTAGGGTCAAAATCACCAAAGTGGCAAATTCCAGCTTGTAAATTTTGTATTTTTTTTGTATTTTCTTTCTAAAAACCAATTTGTATTATTGACTTACTTAATTTCAATTAATACTTAAACGGGCAACGCTGAAAATTTATAATTAGACCAAAAAGTTTTTTGTAGAAAATAGCGTTCCCGAAATGACGATACTGCATAAAATCTTGAAAATTTCCAAAGTTTATACATAAAATATCTTTGAAATATCCGTTAAATTTGCAACGTTTAATCACACAATTTATACGAATTGTATTATTAAAGTAAGAAATTCATGCCAACATAATATGTAAATCATTAAATTTTTTAAGTGTAATAAATAATTATTGGACTAATGTAGCATCAATTACTTACAACTTCATTAAGTAATACACCTAACATTTTTTTCCGAATTTATTAATAGAACACGCACTTTTTTTTATTAAGTATCCACGAAACGTCATTCCGGGAACGCACGTCATGTCTGAAACATTCCCGGAATGACCGCTCCCGCAATGACATTTTCAACTAAAATTGCGTAAAAAATCAACAATAGTCACAAAAAGGGAATTTTGTTGACTTAATGTAGAAAGAAGTCACAATAATCTCTAAGAAATATTACATTAAAATCAATTTCTTTTGTTTTTTTTTTAAATTATTGACGTTCCCGAAATGATCCATCCGCGAAAATTCCAAACAAAAATATGCACAACGCTTAAAATCTTCAAATGTAAATAAAAAATACGTGAGCCATCTATTGGCACTCGAGTGCTTTATAAAGTTACCCAGTAGTACAAGCAGTTGCATTTTTCGGAAAATAGATATTTTGAAATATTATATGCGTTCCCGGAGTAACGCACAAATTGTCAGAAAGACTTTCAGTTAAATTTTCGAAAAAAATAAGGATGTAACAACTAAGAGACATTTAAATATCATTTTATCTTTAAAAAGTAAGTTTAAAATATTTAAAAAAAAATATAATAAATATGTATTTATGTGTTGTTGTCAGCAGATAACGAGTTAGGACGCGTTCCCATTTGCGAAAAAAATATGTTTAATCAATAAATTAAGAAAAAAATTGTTGGGCTACTGTTGAAATAAGTTGATTCGAATAATATATAGACGATAATTAAAAAAATCTATTATTTATTTTACTTCAACCTGAATTCACCACTTTGGTGATTTTGACCCTGTCATTGTCAATAGGCTAAATCTGTATATTAGTCTAACTCTTCAATTTTTTGGCCTATGTTGACTGTAATGTACTTATAATGTTGACTGTATGACTGTAATTCCTGCATCTGTAGCAGTGACCATTAGCAAACAATTTAATAATAAAGAGCTGGCGTTCCACAAGTTGTATTGATCTTTGGAAATATAACATTTATAGTTTCAACTTGTGTCTCATAGAAAATGCTACTACTCATAATTAAAACGGTGGTTTTACAGATATAGAAACAGAGCATTAAAGACACGTTAAGCTTTATAATAATAATAATCATTTAATTCAGGCAACATGGCCCATATTATAAATAACTTATAGACTAACATATTAATATAATATACTTAAAAACTACACTTTGTCACGTATTGACGGCAACGTAACACGCACTTCATTCCGGAGTCTCCCCCGGAACCTTCGGTAGACTACACCAGTCGGCCAGAATTCCCCCACCTCAAAGGTCGACAGGAGATGCGTTGGTACTCTTACCACAAAAGAACTAAAGTTGACCTTGTGGCGAGACTGCAGACGCTCGACCCTCAAGTGGAGAGACGTCTTCTTACTCATGTACTCTACGACGTCTTCGACATTCATGGACCAGTGCAGACAAGATATGTACAAGAGCGTTGCGGGGACCTCCCTCAGCAGACGCAGCTCGGGTACATATGGCGCGGTGCTGCGGTTGTTGCGGGCAGTGGGCTTCTTTCTTCTTCTCTCCACCAGTGTCCTCCTTATCGCACATCGCACCTCCTCATCGCACCTCCTGCTCTCATTCTTGCCAGGTCAACAAGACTGGCTCTCCTTAGTCTTGCGACTCTTCGTAGCCTTGCGGCTGTCATTGTCCCCATTTTTATTCGCCTGCGGGGGAGGTGCGGGGCGACCAGCAACAGTCGCAAAGTTTTGCTGAGTCGCCTGTGGACTCGGCGTCGGCGCAACCGAGAGGGGAAGGCGGGCAGCGGCGGTGCTCGTTGCTCTATCGGATATTGCTGACGGGCTAAACGTGACCGCTTGCGCGCCTCGGCGACTGGTGACGTACGCGTGGCATCAGGTGACCTACATATTGAATTAACACTTTAAATGCGATAATTCAATTCGTAGATCATTTATGGTAGACTCTGACGCCTGCAGTCTACCCTTAACTACGGTCAGCTCTTCCTTGAGGAACCTGATGTCCTTCAGTAGGCAGACGACGTCGACGTGGTCCAGCGTCACGGGCGGCAGTTTATGTAACTCTTTCGTCACAAAAGGCGGCACCTCATCCGGATCCGTCTGCTTCAGCAGGGAGATGATGTCCTGCACGCTACTTTCCGTACCATCTCTTCTTTGCGATGGCATGTTCGCGCTCTAGCCGAGCGTCTCACACAGCAGCTGCTTGCCCTTGCAAATCTCCTCACTGGTAAAGGAAGATTTGCAGATCTGCATGATGCTGACCTCGTCCATGGTGTCGATGGCATGCTGGATAAACGCCAGCAACTCGTTGGCCACGAGCGCCATGGTCACGTGCAGCGGCAATGTGCCGCGCGATTTACGATAATATTAATTAATTAATATTTGCTGCGTGTGTAACGCGGAACACGTCCGATCTCGGTGCCAGTAATTACACTCAGTTTATATTGCCGATGCTAAGTTATATCCTACATACATACGTACATATTTCGCTAGCTCCCTTACGCGGTTACCCAGAACGGTTGGTTTTCGAAACGTAAATTAATTTGACATGCAATTAGTCTGTGTTTAACAGATCATTTGCTTGTAAAAATTATGTTAAACCGAGATTAATTGCTTGTTAAAATTGATTTGTATTTCAGAAACCGGCCGTAACTGCTATGTGCTATACATCGCAAATGCTTTTTCTGCATTAATAACTCTTCATACAAGCACAGATTACACTTTAAGCACCACAATTTTAATTATGGTATGTTAGTCCGGTCTCATTTGATTGAGTACAAAAACTAATTAGCTTTATTCCTCAAAAAACTACGTCTAATGCATAAATTGTATCAAAATCGGTTTATCCGTTTGGGAGAAATCATAGACGAAAAATTTCGAAAAAAGTGTTTTTCGACATAACTTCGTAATTTTTCAACCAATATTTCTTATTTCAACGATATTTTAATACTAAAGAAACTACATCGAATGCCGTTTTAAAAATCAAACTCGAATATAATTTTTAAAAGTTACAGCTTTTCAAATATTAAAATTACGTTGTTTTAGCAAACTTACATCACATTTTTGAAATAACTTTCAGGCTAATACACCGATTTACTTAAAAATCTTATCAGCTTTTCTGCTATAAAAACTGCGTCAAATATCGTTAATTATATCAAAATCGGTCAATTTGTTTGTGTTTTATCCATGACGAAAATTTTTGAAAAAAGTGTTTTTTGACATTCTTCGAAATCTTTCAACCTATCGTTATTTAGCTAAAGCAATGTTTTAGATTTCAAAAATTAAGTTGAATGCCATTTGAAAGATCGAATTCGATCATCGTTTCCAAAATATACAGCTTTTAAAAAATATTGCCATTTTTGTAATGTAAGTATAAGTAAAGAGCAGAGTTATGATTGTAGAAGACTATATTTAATTTTCACTAATTTGACACACAGCCATCATGGCGGCTACCCAGACAAGAAGAGAGAGAAAGGCCTGCCCTAGTGTTGCTAATATAATTTGTAGTATTACATTGATCTATAATTAAGATTTGATTATATATCTTGTAGCTGTAGTATGAACGGCCTCTGCCCATAGTTTTTTTGGTTATTTTTTAGCACATAACATTGTTCTCACTGCTTCAATTAGAGTTCGATTTTCTTTCCCCGCCTTGCCATTTTGTCCAGGTGTATATGGCACTGTGGTTTGGTGAATGATACCATGTCTTTCAAAAAGTTTTTGCACTTCTTTATTCACAAACTCTAATCCATTATCACCCCTGAAGTAAAGCACTTTATTTTTGGTCGAATTTTCAGCCTTATTAATAAAGTTTTCTATACATTTTTTCACCTCCTTTTCTCTTTAATAAAATACACTGACCTGAAGTTGGAGAAGTCATCCTTAAGTATTACGAAATATCAGGAGCCTCCCAAAGAAGGCACCTCCATAGGCCTGCATGTATCTGCATACGTATAAGTTCACACGGCCTAGTGGATTTTGATTCATTAGTATTAAAAGGTAGGCGATGAATTTTGCCTTGCAAACAGCCCTCACGCTTTATGTTCGAATCATCAATGCTTGTCACTGAAATGTTATTGTTTTTGAGCACGTCTTTAACATAATTCATATTTTGGTGAGTTAGTCTTTTTTGCCACTCGGAGCTTGAGTTACATTTACTGTGCTGCACTTATAACGTATGTTCATGTAATACACATCACCTTCACGATTTGCCACCACAGACACTTTATTTTGTTTGTAAAACTTACACAGTTTGTCGTTCACAGTCATAATATATCCTCTAGCAGTCGCACACTTAATAGAGAATAAGTTTGTTATTAATTTTGGCACATATAAGACATTATCTATGGTCGTGTTTATTCACTCGCGGCCATTATAGACTTGCACCGCCACCTGCCCACAGCCATGTGCACTAATTGCACTGCCATTACCGACAATCACCGATTTATTTGATATTGACGAATAAGATGTAAACAAGCTACGATCATGGCACATATGTTGGCTCGCGCCAGTGTCCAACTAACCACTTTGTTTGTTGAAAATGTCCACTTGAACTCAAAATAACAAACTCATTACTGTCTTTGTCTGTATTTTTCTTAAAGCAATACTCGTTTTTCAGATGCCCTGATTTCTTGCAGTAATAACCCTTTTTTAAAACAGCTGGTTTATTAAAACTTTCTGAGTTGTTCTTTCGATTGTTCACATTGCTACCGCACTCGCTTTGAAAATGTCCCAACCTATTACATTTAAAACACTACGTTTTTCTTTTCATTTTTCTTTGTTACAAAGGCTGACGATTGCTTCGATTCGTCCGCTCTTTCTTTTAATCTTTCCTCTTCTATTAACAATCTAGCGACGAGGTTATCGTACGTTTGTCTTTCGCCCGGCGCCAAGTTCCACGCGGATACAAAATGCTTGTAACAGTTGGAAGCGACATTAACACTCATAACAAATTTTTCTGATATTTGTTCTCCCATCTGTTTTAGCTGATTTTTTAAGTCTTCAATCTTATATATAAAAATCAGTTGCTGTTCGTTAGTCTTGCTAAAACTCGAGAACGGCTGAACCGATTTGGCTAATTTTAGTTTTGAATTAATTGTTGAAGTCCAGGGAAGGTTTAAATGGTGAGAAAATATAGAAACAAATAATAGTAGTTAAAAAGGCAGGACAACCAGGGTCAGATAGTTTTTGATAAAAAGGTAGACATTTCGGTTCCTTCCTCGTACTTATATTGAAAGAAGCGTTGTTGAATTATGTAAATGCTAGTTTCAAATTTTTGCTCGTAAACACTAGCCCATTTTCCTTCACATTTCTGCATATGTCGTACAAGTTAAGATGTGTATCATCGCACTTTCAGACATTCTGGGCACAAGATATGTTTGGGCCTTTACGTCCAGCTTTTCCCATTTTGCCAATGCAATTTTCTCTTCCGGTTTCACACTAACCCCTTGTACCGAATCCAGTAGGTCTTGACTCTGTAGTAGAACGATGGATTGGAATTTCCATATGTTCCATTTAATGCCCCTTCAGTTTTATGTGTAGATTAGATACTTTTACATTATTGTCCATGATTGCGCTGCGATATTTCCTGCTCGTGTCGTCCTTGTTTCAGCAAGTATTTTGCTTGCCGCCAACTTAACCTCAAAAGCGACACGTGCCACGGATGGCGTGATCGACTGACTTTCCTTAGACGACACAGTATTTGAATATTCAATTTACTTAAACAATAAGATTATGTGTCTGGGCCCATAACTTGTAATGTATAAGTAAAAAGCAGAGTTATTATTGTAGAAGACTATATTTAAGTTTCACCAACTCGACACACAGCTATCATGGCGGCTACCCAGACAAGAAGAGAGAGAAAGGCCTGTCCTATTGTTGCCAATATAATTTGTAGTATTACATTGATATATAATTAACAATTTTTAACAAAATATATGCTTGAACTGAAAAAATCTATGCTTATAATTTTTACTTTTTTAGAGCTTAAAATACCTTAATTTAGCGGGAAGTTTCAGGGATGGCCCGCAGGGTCAACCGTTTACAGATTTTTTAAATGTTGTATAGTTATACTAAGTTTTTATTTACCGGTTCCTTTAAGTATTTTACCACACCACAATAGACATAAACTTTTGGAAGGTTCTTTTTTTCAAAAATCCAGTTAAATTCAGGTAATATTTATTAATGGCAGTTCGCTGAAAGGTATTTTTTTAAGTAAACGTATAATAAACGATTAGCGACTGATTACTGTATGAACATAAATATAAAATATTTTCTAGAATAAAGTGCAAATGGATTTAAAATCAAGAATCAGTATTTCTACCAAAATGACCGACGTTATTAAAATGTAGGGCATTACGATTAAATCATTAAATAAATTATGCGCCTCGTAATATATCTTTCATCTGTTACGAAACACGGAAGCAGACGTATTTTTTTAATCGCAGTACCTGAAATTGACTGATTTTTCAAAGGCAAAGACAAGAGATTTGTAATACAGATAATATATTTAATGTTTACGACTTTTATATCTTTTAATCTAAATACCGTTAATTATGTGTGCTAGTCGTATAGTATAAGAACAATTATAATAGAAAATAGTAGGCTTCTATTGTTGTTCCAAATTCGAAGTAAAGAACTTTTAAAAATTTTAACACTTTCACTGCAGAGGTGCGCAGAATGTGTCACTGAATTGAAAAGATATGAACATATCTTTTGATCACTGCGAAGTATATCACTCTTTTAGTTCAGTAGTTCATCTAGTCCAATGGCTTGAGTTGCTATCATTTCTCAGTACATTGATTTTCCTTCATTTGTTGATCAAACTAAGTAGTGTGTAATGAATCTTGATTTCTGAGAACGAGATAAACGTTGAAGTGATAGTAAAACAATTTTAAAATAAAGTATATTTTTTTATTCGTACTATTAGATACTTTTACTAATGAAACATTTAAGTTCTTACTAAATAGTGTTTACAATTGCCGAATACAGCAAAATGTCTCTTATGGCCTTAACTTTAAGCTGACTTTTCTAAACTTTTATTTTTCACTGTAATTTTTGATTTTAGATAAATTCAAACAAACATTATGACATATTATGCATTGCGTTTATACTAATTGAAGATCAAAACTACCTTCATACGTAATAAGCAATGAACGCTTATAATTAAAGAATTCATTTTATCGCTCTTCGCAAGTATGTATGTACATTGTACAAGAAAGTGCGAGTGAGATTGTGTCTGCTATGTCACTCCCGTCGGCGCGTGATCGGCAATCTTCGACTCTCGTAATCGTTTCGTTCGCGGTGAACTACGCGAACTAGAGATATAGATAAACTGAAACTGAACTAGTGAAGGATGAACTAAACGCAACTGAAGTAGTCCAATGATGGATTCATTCGCCAACTACACACTACTATTTCACTGTCCATGCATTATATGTAATGCACTGAAGACCTTGTTTGATGCGTCCGTACATTACATATAATGCAATAGTGTAGTTAACATCATCAATGGAATATAGTAGTAAGAAATTAAATTAGAATGTACAACGGATTAAAATGATAAAATGTATAAAAAGAATAAAATGTATTACGTGACCTCATATTAACTTAAAATCTATTTATACTAATATTATAAATGGGAAAAATGTATGTTTGTGTTTGTTTGTCCGTCTTTTTCGGCAAAACGGAGCGACGAATTGACGTGATTTTTAACTGGAGATGGTTGAAGGGATGGAGAATGACATGGGCTACTTTTTGTCTCTTTCTGACTCCCCACTTTCCATTTAACGCGAACGAACCCGCGGGCAAAGGCTAGTATTACAGGTAGACGATGACCTGAAATAGCACATAGGCAACTTTTTATCGCGGTAAAATTAGATGATTCCGTGGAATTCACCAATAACTTTTATAGTGCAGCGGCCTGCACGCTGCAGCTAGTATATTATAATTATTGGACATTTTGGTGATGGGGCCGGAAATATACTTGGGACAGTTAAAGTGTTAAAATTTCTTGTCAGAATCTGTCAAAAGGAATATAGTGGTGGAACTGTTAATATATGAATTCGTTGTGTTAAAACATTTTCTGTTACGTAATTTATAAGTTTTATAACACAGATATTGTAAGTCTTAAAGGCAGCAAATTTTCATGATACTGTTGCGTACGTGTGAAGTAGAGAAGCAGGTGTATATTATAGCGTGTTGTCAAAAGGAGTACATTGATTTAACACCAAAGAATTATTATTTAATTACTGCGTGTTACATAGACTAGACATTATTCCGACTGACTGTTCTAAACATTATTATAATACAGCTCTTTCGTCATCTATTCGTTAATGTGCTGACGGCACATAACATCCCCCGAGAGAAAAAAATGAATATATCTTTTTCACATTAAGATATGAAAACATTTTGCTAAAACTCTAAAATCGTTACGAAAAATGCGTAGTAAACAAATGTGTATAAATACACAATCATATATAAATTTAAAATTGGCTTGATATCAGTCTTAGGTAAAAAATATGAAGTATACAATAACCTACAATTTAAATCTAACATATGTCTGAATACGGAACGAAAAACTTTATAATATAATAATAGTATTGCTTTACTATTTATATAAACACTATAGCCTATACGATATGGCTTTCGTTTCGTAAAACACTTATTTTCTTTGCACACTATTACATTTCAGTATCACAAACACTACATGACATTTGCGGCTGGGCCATTTTGGCCTCTGTCGCACCTGACGACGGCTGGAGACAGCTCTTGCAGTTGTCGACGCATGTAAAGACCGTAATTGGTTTTTCAACGGATCCAAAAGTAATATTCGAATGCCACCGCTAACATTAAGACAATTATCTCCAAGTACATCTCTACCGAAGATGCCCTGGACTGCCATGCAGAGGCTTCCGAGGCGCTGGCTGCATTTCAGGCACCATTTCGCGCTATTATTATTTCTTCCATTGACTGTTTTGATTGGCCTTTTCCCATATTTATTTTTTTCTCTCAACAAAATTACAACTTTCTGTTTAACTTGTATGCAGAGAATAAATTAGGAGTATATTCGATTACTTGCTACTGAAGCGTACGACTGGCTTACTTATCCAACCATATCTTGATGTTCGTTGCATATAATTTTGATTTGTCTCAGCCTTATTAGGAATTCGTTCGGTATTGTCGCCACTAGTAATAAGAAACGCAGGCTTAAGGCGATCAATGCTTATATTTTTCTCTTGGCCATTGCATAATATCTCAAAATATTTCGGTGATTTTTTAAAAACTTTGTACGGTCCTGAATAAGGTGAAGTTAAAGGTCTTGAAACTTTATCACATCTCACAAATACATGCGTATACTCGTTCAGTTCGGGTTGTACAAATATGCGATTTTGTCTTATTTCTCGTTTCGGAATAGACGCGATTTGTTTTATTCTAGTTCGCAAATTTTGCAAAAACGTTTCATTTTCCGTGATTTCTTGCTTTGTAGGCGAAAAGAAATCTCCGGGCAAACGTATGACTTGACCATAGGTCATCTCGGCCGCGCTTATTCCTGTATCATAGCGTAGGCTTGCTCTTAAGCTGAGCAATACTGACGGTAATTCATTCACCCAATCTTCCGTATTACCTCTACTCATAAGGGCTGTTTTCAAAGAACGATGAGCCCGTTCAACTGCACCATTGGATTGCGGATGGTAGCTGGTAGTCCTCAAGTTTGTTATGCCCATTCACTTTGCCAACAATGCGAACAAGTTCGATTCAAATTGTCGACCTTGATCCGTTGTGATACGCAATGGACATTTAAATCTTGACATCCAGCCTGAATAAACTGATTGGATATCCTTCTAACCAACCCGTTGCTCTGTCTACCATGGTAACCAAATAACGATATCC
This sequence comes from Apodemia mormo, assembly GCA_036924255.1. Classification (NCBI taxonomy): domain Eukaryota; kingdom Metazoa; phylum Arthropoda; class Insecta; order Lepidoptera; family Riodinidae; genus Apodemia; species Apodemia mormo. The sequence continues at coordinate 23,232,069 of JAUPFN010000013.1, read as the reverse complement.
TTTACACATAGTTAGTGGGCCAACAATATCAACGTGTAAATGTTCAAAACTTTCACTTATCTGGAAAGTTCCAATAGGTGATATTGTATGACGTTGGACTTTTGATCTCTGACAATCTAAGCATGATCTCGCCCACATGGCAACGTCCTTTTTCATCGCTGTCCAAAAGAAGCGATCTCGGATCATTTTTCTCGTAGCACGGACTCCTGGGTGGCTTGCTTCGTGTATAGCTTTGTATGCGGTTATACGAAACTCAGCTGGCAAACATGGTCGCACCTTATTTGTAGACACTTCGCAGTAAATAGGTATGTTGCTACCTGGCAAAGTAAATAGTTTAAATTCCAAATTTTTCGAATTCCTCCATTTTTTTAAATTCGTTATCATTTTCCTTAGCTTCTGCGAGTTTTTCGTAGTCTATAGGCGAAGGAATATTAATAGTGTAGATTGGTGATAATGCGTCTGCTACAACGTTGTCGGATCCGCTGACGTATTCTATTGAGGTACAAAATTGTAAAATAAAATCTAAATGCCTCAATCGTCTTGGTGTATCGTTTTTTCCGATAGTATTCTTTTTAAATGCATAAACAAGTGGTCTATGGTCTGTATATACAGTCAGGGGTCTGCCTTCGATTAAATATAGGAAGTGTTTTATCGCCATGTAAATAGCCAAAAGTTCCCTGTGAAAGGTACTATAACATTGTTGTGCGTCGCTAAGCTTGCTTGAAAAAAATGCGGGAGGTTTTCATGTGTTTCTTTCTTTCTGCTGTAGTACTGCTCCGACACAGGTAGCAGAACAATCTGTCATAAGCGATATAGGAGCGTCTTGTGATGGAAATGATAATGTAACTGCACTTTTTAAGCTTTCCTTGCACTGTATAAAAGCTTGTATTGACTGATCGGTCCAAGGATGGGTGTTTTGTCCTTCTTTTTCGCGTTGTGTAAATAAACATTTAATTTTTCCTAAATGGTTTTTTTAAGGGCAATAGGCCCACCTTTCGTTCCCACCACTGTAACTTCTGTAAACCAGAATCAACAGCGGCAACCGTCCTGATAACCTCTGTGTTGCGAGCTCAGGGTGCCCCAGGGAAAAGCTAAGCTGTCTTGGATCCCTCAACGAATTTAATCAGAAGTATATAGGAGGAGTAGGAAAATATTCCTGAATACTTGCTGCCTTGGGGAGGTGACGTCTGTAAAAGTTCAAAATTCCCAAAAAGCGTCGTAGTTCCTCTACCGTGTTAGGCCTTGTGTACTCCAAAATCGTCTTGATTCGATCTTCTAGTGGACGTAAGCCTTTTTCTGACACGTGTAAACCAAGAAAATCTAGTTCACTTTTCCCAAACTCGCATTTTACAATTGACAGTATTGACAGTAAGACCATATTGATCAGGCGTTCGAAAACTTTTCTTAAGTGCAGTTTATGTAATGACCTTGATTGTGATGCAATTATGACGTCATCAATATACGAAAATAAGAAGTCCATACCTCTAAAAACGTCATTATTGAGAAAACGTTGAAAAGTTTGAGCTGCGTTCTTTAACCCGAGAGTCACACGAGTAAATTCGGAAATTCCAAAAGGCGTCGTTATTGCCGTCTTCTCTATATCCTGTTCCGAAATACCAATATTATGATATGCCCGCTGAAGGTCTAAACGTGAAAATACACATTTTCCGGCTAACAAGTATGTACAGTCTTGAATACGTGGAATCGGATATCTGTCGACCTTTGTAATATTGTTCAAACGTCGATAGTCTCCGCACGGTCGTAAGTCATCGTTTTTCATCATCACTACATGAAGTGGACTAGCCCAGCAACTTTTAGAAGGTCTGCATATTCCCATATCCATCATGCGTTGAAATTCAGCCTTCACCTTGTTATGTTTATCTAAAGGTAAAGGTCTCAGCCTTGCATACACAGGCGATCCCGTTGTTTCTATGTAATGAACAATGGAATGGTGTGGAGTCTCTTCAAAACATATTGGTTTTGTAAGGTTAGGAAATTCAGCTAATAAATCACTGTATTCGCTGGAGTCATTAATAGTTCTGACTGATGGTTGCTCATTTAAAGTCACCGATGTGATTAAACATAAATTTGTCACTTTGTCTATCAACTTTTTTCTATCAATGTCCACTAATTGGTCATACCAAAATTCCGGTATTCTGGAAGATACCGTCACTGATGACAGCTCCACCGCGTCGTTCTGGGATGCTGATGAAGTTGTCATGATGTGGGAATGCAGGGCGAGTCGGAACCTTGTGGTGAAAGATTTAACAAATCAAGTCTAGTACTTTCTTATTAATTCGAAGTCTCCAGCTGACCAGCATCACGTCGGGGTCACCACTGTTGCGTACGTGTGAAGTAGAGGAGCAGGTGTATATTATAGCGTGTCGTCAAAAGGGTACATTGATTTAACACCAAAGAATTACTATTTAATTTCTGCGTGTTACATAGACTAGACATTATTCCGACTGACTGTTCTAAACATTATTATAATACAGCTCATCTATCCAAATATAGGCATCTATCTGTAAGGGTTAATGTGCTGACGGCACAATACCTTTTCGAAACTTTAGAAAAAACTTTTATTAGTTTTAAATTACACAAAACTACGTGTCTTCTGCAAGTCAAGACTAATAAAAGTTATTACTTATTTTATTTGGTATAAACTTATTATATTTTGGATTATTATAAAGTATGTTGCATTTCGTGTTAAGATATTGATTTATATTTTAACACCAAATATGAGTTATTGAGTGGAATATTAAAAAAGTATATTCACGCCAGTATCTCCAAAGAGGTAGGCAGAGGTACAAGTGCATCCACGATTAGTCGAAGATACTTAGTTCCATGATGTGATACGTGGCAAGCCTATCGCCAACCAGGCACTTATCCGATCCCGGGCAGCATTGTTGTTATCAGAAAAATGAAAAAAAAAATTAAATTGCCCCACCCAGGAATCGAATTCGGGACCTCATGTGGTGAACACCGACACAGGAGCGCTAGACCATAGAGGCAACTCAGTACTGAGATTTTTTTATTATTGGTGTTACACTTGTTTTGGCACTTTGGAAAAAAATATGAGTAAATTTTTACTATGCGCATGTACACCCATAGCCAAAAAGCGACACGATGAATTTCGTTGATGACAATTTCCGTGAAAACTCAAAAGTGATTTCTCAACTATTCGTAAATATACAACATGTTTTATTTCAATGAAGATCATTTTTTTTTATTAATTTATAATTCCTTTTACGTATAAAGAGTTGTGGAATACGTGACGAAGTCTTTAGCTAGTTTTGGTCTGTTACGCTTCATTGAGTACAACTTCTTACGTGCGTACATCGTGCCCTTACAGGCAACAACACCTTACAGGCAACAACACCAACACCAAACACCATTTAAGATATGATTCGTAGGGTTTATCGCGCATGAGAGACGAGATGACAAATATCTCGTTTAACCTTTAATATATAATACACTATATACTATGGCAAATATTTCCCTACATCGAATCAAAGTCGCCGTTTGAAGGTAAAATTATTTTTACATGATGTGCCTTACTACATAGATGAATGTCATCCGTGCAAAAAGACTGTTGTTTCTCTCATATACAAAATTTCCTACACAACGGCTTATTGCTTTGTTTATTTACGAATTATAATAATAGGTACGATTAAAATAATTACGTCTTAACAAAGTGTCGACAAAATTACATTCTCGTGTTAAGGCTGGAAGATAAAAACAATACCTTATAACAAGTTAATGTGTTTTTAACTGCAAGCGTCTTCAGTATCCACTACCAAAGTTTCATTACAATCTATTACAATCTGATCCATGATTTCGGAATGCATAAAGCTGTGTCACTATATATATATATATATATATATATATATATATATATATATATATATATATATATATATATATATATATATATATATATCAAATTATTTTTTCGGACCTGATTTGTACAAATGAATTTAATATAATAAATTTACGAATTTATTTTATAATCACAGACTACAAACTATATTGCGTCAAATTATGATTTGTTATTAAAGTATTATAATGAGTGTGTTCCTAACAACTATTTAAACTCAGCAGTCTAAGAAGATTCTTACTTACATTTTGCCAGGACACTATACATATATTTCAATGCCGCCATTTTACTTTGTAACTCAAGGCGCTCTTGTATAATTCTATAGGTTGTGACAGTTAGTGGATCTAGGCAGAAACCGGCTAAACTTAGATGCCCAGAATAAAATTTTGTTTAATTTGACAGGTCTCAGTAATCTGTTAGACATCTTAGGTTAGACAGTTGTCAGGAACGCACCAAATAATTAAAATATGACGGTAAATGTGAAAAGATTAAATTACGGTTTCATTTGTTCATTCCATATATTTTGCGAATTAAGGTTAATCCTGTTATTTTTATTATTGTTTTGTTGTTTAAATATTAAAATGAATTGTCAAGGTAACTGTGTTTTTATTTATAAAGTTTAAGACATAACAATAGAACTTGTAGATTAATCTTGCTTTGTTTCAGGGATGCAATATCGCTCATAAAAACATCAATATTAAGACATCAATCACCGATGTTAAAAACATCGAAATTTATGAATGATACATCTATTTCGACTATTTTCAATGTTTTCTAAATATATTTATACTTGACTTTTATAATATAGTGATCTGTGAACGGCAAACAACCAATAAAACAATGGCTGGCCGATACACGCGATTAGAGACGCTGCTTTGTTTTGCGTGTCTTAGTATTATAAAGCATATGAGATACTAGTTATATAAAAACATTTACGCTTGTGACTGAGAGAAGTATATGTTTATGTGTTGATCACAGACAGGGTGAAAGATGTAGCTATGATAAAACAAAAACCTTGCTCATGAAGAACAATATATGTATCGATGTTTGAAAAAATCCATGTATCGTTTGCGTCCCTGCTTGGTTCTGTATTCACAACATAAGCATTTTAAAGATGTTGTTCTTATTCGCTTGAGCTATGCCTGTTACTTTGTGATGTAGACAGAGAGAACCAGATGTCCAAGCTTTGGATATTCGGTTCTCTCTGTCCAAATACCACACACCAACATCAACCAGAAGTCCAAAGAAGAAGAAGAAGAGTCCAAAGATATTTTGGTTCGTCATGATCGGATGGGTGGTGATAGTCATTGTCACATTTAATTAACTTTGACCATTAGCACTAGTAATTTGTAGTAACCGGGACGAATAGTTTTACGGAATTTTCACGAATAGCTTTACGGAACGAGTTACGGGATTGGAATAAGTGTTGTATCTGTACAACCTTAAGTAAATATAGTAAATTATAGAAATGGATTCTAAAATATTTTCAATACTCTTGCGAGGTCTTCGAGTGTTACTTAATAATGATCTTCCTCATGCTGGTCCGGGCTCCTTTGAAGAATAGGCCAACTGCCGTCTTGCCAGGCAGGTCATAAAAGGTGACTGATTAGTTATGCGTGTCACTACCATCATGACTACTAGGTGGTAGAGTTCCGCAACGTCTCGCCCGGGTATTTGGTACCATCGCCTTATGTATTCCTGAGGCAATAGCGTCAATGATTATCATTGTCGTATTTCGGTTTGAAGGGTAATTTAGTCTGTAGACTTATGCAATATGCATGTGGCATTGTTATCCCACTGCACAGATAGCAACGCACTATTAACATCTTTGGTGTTACTCTTTCTATCAGGAGAGCCATCTGCTTGTTTGCTATCTTATGATATAAAAGGAACCTGATAAATTGTGAATTTTTCTAAATTACTTCGCATTATTCGGCAGCACCAGTTTTGGCGGAGGTAACAGTAATATTCGGTTGTACCTTTAAGGAAACTTTAATTTGGGGACGCAAACTTAAATACGTTAAGAAACACACTGGCTCCCTTTGAAGAATAGACCATCTGCCTTTCTGCTAGGCAGTTCGTGAGAGGCGAACAATTGGATATGTGCGAGTCACTACCATCGTGGCTACTAGGTGGTAGAGTTTTGCACTGTCTCACCCGGGTTTTATGTATGTATGTATGTATTTATGCCTTACATATTACTGCCGTAATAGCGTCAGTGATCGTCGCCGTCGTGTTCCGGTTTGGAGGGTATAGTAGCCGGTAAACTTATGCATCTGGCATTAAGACCCCGTCACAAAGATAGAAGAATAGCAACGCAGATGTAAAAAAAACTAAAAAGTGTGCAGATCGTGTCCTTTGGCATTCGGTTGTCTCGATATACCTAATACCCTGTAGGTAATTTGGCGTTAAAATGTGTATAAACTAAAAAACACTAGATTTTCAATCAGTGTATCGAGTGTTGCTAGCGTCATTTACTTTATATAAGATGGTGGCGTAAATTACGTCATAATTATTAGGATATTATGCTGCTATAATTAGCTATTACCCGACCCGTTACAGAAACATGAAATAGGATTGTTAGGTTGATTTTTAAAGTCCCAAACATAAAAAAGATGCTTCGCAGCGGGACCCCGTCAAATAGGACCTCACCTAAAATTGTGTGTCACTGCAATGACAATACAGATACTAGTTTGCTATAGTATAAACGGTCCTATTAATTTGCCGTAAGCAGCGTATGCACGCTGCTTACGGCACATTATCAGGACCGTTTTACCGTTTACGGCAAATTAACAGGACGCTTAACGGTTATAGCACATCTATCAACTTCGTGATCGTCAACGTGTCGGCCGTCGCCTCGCCGTCAACCTAAAACCTTTCAGTACGTCACTTCAATTTTAAATTTACAATTTTAAAGCACAAATACTCGCAGGCACCGCGCGGGGTAGCGAGAGGAGTATCGAGTTTGTTAACTCGCGCGTGTTGTGCTATGTAGTACCTAGTATGTTGTAAGCTCGGGTACGTAGAAACATAAGCGCGGGGACCGCGAGCTGCAAGCGCTGAGCAGCGAGCCTTAGCCCGTCAATGAGTTTCTCCCGAGATGAGGTGATGTCGTTACGATTCTGATTTAATATACATTGCGGTAAGGAGTTTCATATAAAAAACGTCTCGAGTTGATTCGGTGACGTTCCTTTTCCGAGTGGATATGACGTGCGCTATGAGCCTTACACGATAGTAATAGATGCCTGCCACTTGCCATTTTTAAACTAGACGACGTTACATGTGATGATATTTACCTACGAATTTTTAATTTAAACTTACAGGCAAAGCTAATATTTAGTGAATTATATAACATCGTCAGCAATGCAATTAGTTGCACGTAGACTGCGAGCTTCCTGGAAAAATGTATTAAGCATGATCAAACATACGGACTCAAATAGCGAAATCGCGTGTTTTCAGAGATAAAATAGTTGCCTCATGCAATTTCATAATGTACATTGCTAATGGATATAAAGTTTACAGAATCAAAAACTTTTTAATTCTGTGTGGACGGAAGAATCTACTTATAAAGCGGAAATGTGAAGAATAACTTATCTTTTGCGAAACTTTGGAGTGCCATTTAAGGTAAATGCATCGGTAATGCACAAGGAACCAGTCATGGACAAAACAAAAACAAATTTTATAACTAACGGCAGGAATAAGTTTTCATTTATTGACATTTTTACAAAGAAACAAGTCGCTGAGTTACCAAAGTTTGCTATTTGATTTATTTCCGTCTTATTGATACAAAATTTGCGTGAAGTACAACGTCTTAGACTGTTTTAAAAATTATGTTAAAGGTTTTGTAGCAAAAATCATTAGTAAAGTAGGTAGACAGGTTACGTATCAATTTATTATTGCTTTATTTTAACTAGAATGTGTTTTAGTCGTTGGGTTAGTTTGGTATGAAAATTACACGAGAAAACAACGTATTCTTGTTTCTTACATCATTATAGATTATATTTTTCAATATTTTGCCAGTGTTTATTGGTGCCCTTAATTTGAACAGTTAAAATAATGGACAATTGACAAACTTATAATTTTGATTGTATATCTAAGTTTGGAATTAATTAGTAGATATGTTCAAAGAATAATTATTGTTGACAAAAAATGAAAGGTGCCGTTTATTAATAATTTTAATCTAGGTAATTCAAGTAGATATTTAGATATAAAAACTTAACAAATAATTTTAAGCTAATTACTTTAATACTGATTTTGATATAAATTTTAAGACTTTTAAGACGAAATATAGTGTAAACCGTAATTACATTATAAACTAATTAACACCAAAATGCGTATTAGGTATCTATTCTATTCCTAACTTAATATTCAACGCTAGGTATCAATCATAGTATTGTCTTAATGGATAGAAAAAACCTCATTATGGACCAGGCGCGGATCCAGCCTTCAAAAAAGTCCGAGTCGGCGTATGAAATTGTTTATAATCGATAGGTATAGTGCATTCCTATAAAGGATATTTATATAATACTAGCTGACCAGCGTAGCTTTGCGCGTGAGTAGATTAACATGTCGTGATATACGTCGTTACGTCGTTTTTCATACCACTTTTCATCCCCTATAAGAGCCCCTTGGGGATCGGGTTTTAATAACAGATAGCCTATATTTGACCCGGAATTTTCCACCATCTCGGTGCCAAATTTTATCAAAATCATTTCAGCAATTTAGCCGTGAAAGCGTTATATAGGATACTACCTGAACCCAGACACAAAGTCACCTCCTGGATTAAATTTTGAACTATCTATTTATATTAATCTAAACTATTGTTGAATTCATTCGAACACACACAGAAAAATCATCAAAATCAAATCAGTTACAATACTTTTGACGATTACACAGGATTTTTGATACTATATATTTTTACTATAGATATATGAGATTTAAATATATCTAAAAGTGTGACGTCAGAAGTCTATTAGGGTTGTGGGCATTCCCATCGTGCCCACAACGGTGGATCCGCGCCTGTTATGGACATTGGACACACAGAAATCTGGGTGTCCATAATGGGGTTTCTTTTGTCCATGATTGGTTAAAATATAAATGAAGTTTTTATTTGGTTATTGCATTGAAAATAATGACAGTAGCTTACATTACACACACTAAAAATATAGAAGAAACAAATAACTTTCAACATTTAATATGTTCAATGATAAAAAGTTTATTGGTATTATAGAAATTTAAAAGGTACTACTTTAAAGTGTCCACAATCGGGAAGTCATGTTTATAAATGGATACCAAAATCTAATTTCGAGAAACATGATTTTCGGACTAAATATTGTATCTATATGGAACCGCTTTTTCGACAGGTTTATTGACAATTTACGCGATTTATATGAAAAAATATTATAAGTGCGAAAACTTGTTACAATTTCACAGCTAAACCGCTGAACCGATTTTGATGAAATTTGGCGTGGAGATGGAAAAAAGGGGTGAAATTTAGTATGAAAAATCATATCGATGAGATGCACACGCGGGCGAATCTGCGCGGGTCGGCTAGTAGGTACATCATAAATTGTGGCTAGTAAGATGCAATACCATCGATTCATATTTCTTGATCTCTGATCTTTAAGGGTTGACGATACTTGAAATAAAATCTTTACATATCACTCAAAATGCATATAAAATGATTAGACAGATACCCTATGCGTTATGTTTTTTGCGTTTCTTGTCTAATTTAGCCTATTAATTAAAGCTATCACCTCAGACTATGCATAATGATTTTAAGATTATACAACTTCTTCCATGACGACCTTCGTCGTTACACACAGTAAGCTAGATAGCTCAAATAACTTAACTTCATAAGTTTTAGAGGCCTATATACTCTGATACGGCCGATGCTTGCACTAAAAGATATCACCGCGAAAAAAAATCAGTAAAAATGATATTATTTAAAGCATATGCAGAGCAACAGACGCGGACGGTTCACCTGATAGTGAGGCTCAATTCACAACAAAGGGTGTCAGCAAAGCGGAGACCACTTTTAGAGCATTGATTGTAATTCGTATATAACAGAATAGAAAACAAGCTGGTATTTCTTCTGGTAGAAAGAGGAAATCATCGCCTTTAGGCACTAAAGATATTAATAGTGTGTTGTTATTCAAGTAGCAGAGATGGAATGCCAAATGCATAAATGTACTGGCTACCATACCCTCCAAACCAGAACACGATAGCGACGGGCACTGACTCTAGGCATCGCCATATGGTGGACGTACAACGTACCCGGACAAAGCGATTCGACACATTCTTCTTTCGAACTGCAAAAGACTGGAACATGCTTCCTGAGTCTGTGTTCCCCGACGAGTACAATCGGGATTTTCAAGGGAAGAGTGAACAAGTACCTTCTAGGGAAGCGCGTTTCATCTTAGGCCGCATCTTAGCTTACCATCAGGCGAGATCGCGGTCAAGCGCTTCCCTATCGATAATAATAAAAAAAATATCTATTACGGCAGGAATAGGTAAGGTGGTGGTACGAAAAATCGAAGCGAGACGTTGTCATCCTCTCCCACGAAGTAGTTAAGATTCTATTCACACGTGTTAGCCTTTTCTTGTATTTAAAAACAAAGAAGTAAGATTTATTTATATGGAAAAAAATATGAATGTTTATACAATCCATACTAATATTATAAATGCGAAAGTAACTCTGTCTGTCTGTCTGTCTGTCTGTCTGTCTGTCTGTTACGCTTTCACGCTTAAACCACTGGACCGATTTTGATGAAATTTGGCATAAACATAGATAAGACGTCGAGAACGGACATAGGCTACTTTTTATCGCGGGAAAATATTTCGTTCCCACAGGAAATAAAATTAATCGAAAGAAATCGGAGCATAAAGCGTAACGTAGAACACATTAACTAGATGGCGCTGCACGAAAATACATCGCGCTAACGTATTGAAACACATATACATGTAATTAAATCGTTGAGTTTAGAATTACTTTATTATGATACTAGCCGTGCCCGCGACTTCGTTCGCGTGGAAAAAATTCTAAAATAAAAACCCGCATAGATCCCGTTCCCATGGAATTTCCGGGATATTCAGTGGTTTGGCCGTGAAAGCGTAACAGACAAAGTTACTTTCGCCTTTATAATATTAGTATGGATGATTTGATATGATACGAGTATTTTAACGTTTGTTTGTTCATTGAATGCGCTAAATGCTAATTCCTGGAACTACAAGTCGGATTGAAAAAAAAATTATGTGTATGTTTAATGATAGCTACATTCATGAGGATTACGTTACAATTATTCTTAGTGTAGTTAAAATATCGATATTTGTAAAATAAGTGGGAAGAAAAAGCGGTATCGAACGGCTGTATCCGCGTGCGCTTGCTGGCGTAATGCTTAAGTACACGTAAGTACAATGTACTACAAATATATTGGTTTTTAGTAGATGCACAAAAAAGTCCACGACACTATATATATATATATATATATATATATATATATATATATATATATATATATATATATATATATATATATATATATATTATATATATATATCTCTTATAACAAAAACACAATAAGGAATTTTGAGTCGAAAAATTATAGAAAATTAATAGGTGAATTTTAATCCTTATCATATTAATCCTTACTAACGAAAAGTACTTCATCAACACGAAGATCTTAGGAAGACAAACTTTGGCTCTTATACCACGTTATTTAGATGCATAGTTTAAAAAAATTGTAAAACTAAAATAACTCAACATACCTAGGTACTATCTAGGTATTAACCGAAAGGCTGTGTGCAGTGTGCACGATGCGGCGCACTACTCTGACCGCCGAACGAGAACCGAACATTGCTGAGAAGAGCCGAACTGTGAGAGCGTTGGCTTTACTATACTTTTTAAGGTTCCATAGACCCCATTACTAAGACACCACTGTCCGTCCGTGCGTTTGTACGTCTATCTATCTGTCCGTCACCAGGCTGTATCTCATGAACCATGATAGTTGAAATTTTCACAGATGATGTAGGTATTTATGTTGCCTTTTATTTATGTATAATAACTAAAACTAAAAAAAGAATAAAATAAATATTTAAGGGTGACCACCATACAACAAACGTGTTTTTTTGCATAAACTCCCTTTTGCATTTGCATAAAATCACTTTAAAAATAAATAATTAAAATAAAATAAATATTAAGAAGGCTCCCATTCAACAAACGTGATTGTTTGCCGTTTTTTTTTTAGATTATGGTACGGAACCCTTAATGCGCGAGTTCGACTCGCAATTAGCCGGTTTTTTTAAGGTACATGAGTGGAATCATATACCTTTAACCTCTGCGGCCCGCGCGGAGTAGACATGTGACCGGCTCCTTTCGCAATAGACTTCTTTGATACGGAACGTTGGATTTTCCTTCTTTGAAAAAAATCACTTTACTTTGTAGTAGTTGAATATTCGATCTATTTTGTGTATTTTATGGTGTTGTTGAGGGATACATGATCGTTCGCTTTGGCCTGATATGTGTCTAATTCGTTAGTAAGTAGGTGTAAGTACTGTATTTGTATAGCTAGTTAATAAGGATTTGTAGTTATAATATTATTAAATCTTGCTTTAAATCTTCCCCATTGTGGAAAACTGTTTAATTTTTGAAGCTGTAGGTATACCAACATAAGCAATCATTTAGGTAGAAGAAGCACAAATTTTCCAAACAAGATCATATTGATTGGTTAGTGGTTACTTAGGGAAAAATCCTGAATCAGGCTACAAAAAAAATTTACATAGGTAAAGACCTTCGTGAAATCGTAACCAACATTAAAGACTTGATATTTAAAGTGTACCCGGAATTCGGATATGATAGATTTACCAAAAAAAATCAATTGATGTGTGTAAGGGCAATTTTATCTGCAAGAAATGCAAGCGTTGACGCCATCTATACAAATAAATAAAATTGGGGTGTCTGTTTGTAATATTAAAATAACCGTTTTTACTAAATGCATATGGATGTATACACGGTACGTATATCAAAATAACATTGTTTAGAATTTTTGTCTGTCTGTCTGTTTGTTCCGGCTAATCTCTGGAACGACTGGACCGATTTTGACGGGACTTTCACTGAAAGATAGCTGATATGATAGCGAGTACCTTAGGCTATTTTTTTTTAATTTTTCCACGCGGACGAAGTCGCGGGCTCAGCTAGTAATATTATAAATGCGAAAGTAACTGTCTGTCTGTCTGTCTGTTACGCTTTCACGGCCAAACCACTGAACCGATTTGGATAAAATTTGGTACAAATATAGTTTGAGACCCAAGAAAGGACATAGGATAGTTCTTATCCCGGAAATCCCACGGGAACGGGAACTATGCGGGTTTTTATTTTAGAATTTTTTCCACGCGAATGAAGTCGCGGGCACAGCTAGTATCAAATAAAAATGACCAACGCCAACTGTTATGCAAAACGTTGCTTTTACACAATAAGACAACCGACACAAATATACACACAACACGACACCGTCGTCGCCGGTCTCCACGAGGAAGACCGCTTTATCGCTCCGCGTCTGACTTGGAGCGCAATGCTATGATTCCATCCTCCATAATTAGTCCGAACGCTGCACTATGCTGAGGATCAGTCTCATAGGATAAAGCCTTTACCGCGGGTATGATGATTCACAATATGATTAAACTACAAATGTATACAATTTTTGGCAGTAATAGGAGCGTTTTCTCATATGCGCGGGATACGTTTCCTTCACAATGGAGTGTCTATATTTAGTATTTACGAGTATGTGGTCTGTGGGAAAAATGTGATTCCACATACAAAAGTTGTTTTGTCCCTTTTGAATACTAAGTAGGTACCAACTATATATTATAGTAATTATCTGTGGTACTATATACAGCGCAACACAATATGCTTATGAGATAAGAAAATGATGAAAGTCTGGAGTTTGAACCTATTAGCAAGCTGCTGCAAGCTATGTGTATAAAATGTATTGTAGAAATATGTGTCGCGTCAAGTCATTGCCCCGTGACACGAACTTTATAAAAGATTCAAAGCTTAGGTAGTATGAGTCGTGTATTTCGTTATGTAGACATTTCTTGTTGACCTGAAATTCGAGGGCTCAGAAAAAATCCCTTGATACTTTTTATTGCAAGGCGCTTTGGACAAATTGATTTGACACTTAAAAAAAATAATATAAGCAGCCACATACTTGACAATGTATGCGAGTAACTTATTCGAAAAACATTGTAAAATCAATTCCCGGCGTATTTTTTTCAAACCGATATGCAGGGAATATACTTAAATAATAGGTATAGTACCTAGGTACATATTTATAGATGTAGGTATTCATTAAGGCTATTCGGGTAAAAATAATTTTTGATTTCCTGAAATATGACACCTTACATATTATAAGTACGTTACTCCATAAATGGTGGAATTTTTAATGAATTCAAAAAAGGTGGTTATCTTTTCGATCGATCGAAGATTGTCGGAGATGGAATAATTGCTCCACATGTATACATATCCAAGAACTTCTCAGAAAGTACTGATTACATTAAACTATTTATTGTTAACTTATGAATCACTCGTTTTCCCACTCCGTGTTGGTCCCGGGCTTTTTTGAAGAATAGGCCGTTCTGCCAGGCAGGTACTGGAGAATTTTTTGTTTTAATTTTTAATTTTTTAAAGTCGGCCTCATATGGAGTACTGCTCTCATTTATGGGCGGGGGCTCCTCAGTACCAGCTCCTTCCTTTTGATCGCATTCAACGTAGGGCGGCTCAAATCGTCGATGACGAGACTATTTCAAATCGGCTTGATTCTTTGGCGTTACGCAGAGATGTGGCATCATTCTGCATCTTTTATTGGCTGTATCATGGGGAATGTTCCGAGGAACTGTTTGAATTAATTCCTGCCGCCGAATTTCACCATCGGACATCGCGACAAAATTCTAAGTTTCTTCCTCACCATCTCGATGTCTGGAAGTCTACAACCGTGCGATTCTCGAGGCACTTTTTGCCCCGCACTACTCCTATGTGGAACGAGCTATCGGCAGATTTTTTCCGAACTGATACAACTTAGGGACTTTCAAGAAAAGAGCCTACTCATTCTTAAAAGGCCGGCAACGCAACTACAAGCCCCCTGCTAGTGTAGTTGTCTATGGGCGGCGGTAATCTCTTATCATCAGGTGAGCCTCCTGTCCGTTTGCCCCCTCTTCTATAAAAAAAGCACCACCATTCCATCAGGAGACCCATCTGCTTGTTTGTTATCTTATGATAAAAAAAAACTCGACTTAAGAAGGCTGTTTTTATCTACATGAACATCAATTTTGAACGGGCAAACAGGATACCGAAAATGTTTTTAATTGTCACCATTTTGTTTGTTCATTTAATTTCTGTCGTTTGACGTGATTGAATTTGCTTCTCCGTTAGGGTATTCGTTTTCTGCTTAGGTTTACTTTATTGTTTTAACTTGTTTGTTTTATTTAGTTGTCAGCTGTGATTGATAAAATCAGGATAACATATGCCTACGTTAGGAAGATGGGCTATAATTCGGAAAATTTGATCTTTAGATCATTCTCGTTGGATGTTCTGGCCAGAAAGTCAGTGACAGTTTGCTAAATAGTAAAAGAAAATAAAAACAGTGAAAATATTACAGTGCCTTGTAAAATGATATTTAAGACACACTTAATAAATTTACCTTTTTAGCAATTAGATAAAAATCAGTGGCGTAGAGTGTCTTAGAAGGGCCCTGTACTAAGAGTTTGTTGGAAGGCCCAAATCAAGGGTTAAAGTTTTTTCACACAAGGAATGAAAACTCTTGCATTGAACCAAGAGAATTAAATATGTAGCATCTCCAGTGGTTCGCACATGTAGAAAGAAAAGCAGATGAAAGGTTAACATAACAAATATACAATACGAATGTGGAAGAATGTAAGTATTGGGGAAGATCAAGCCTGACAAATGATATTCAAATTGATCCATCCATCCATACATATGCTTTTATATTTGAGCGTTCGGTGTATTGATAGGCACTATGTTAACATAATATGATTTTTCTCAGGATGTACGGCCTAAGAGTTTAAGTGAGGTTCTGGATAAAATTTTGCGATTTTTTTGCTTACGTGTAAGCACATGTTTGGGGCTCCTGTAGCTTGTATCCCCCTGTGAAAACATTGTTATAGCAGTTAAGGTCGACAACTTATGCTACGTAATTTCTAATAATATTATTAGGATAATTTGGACATCTGATAATTACCATTATATATATGATAAGTACCACCTGTAGTTTAAACCTTTTAACTACTTTGAAATTATGGCATTATTAATGTTTTCAATTTTATAATTGATAATAAATCGTTCAAAATCAGTCAGGCTATGGACAAATTGGCTATGGAAAAAAATTACACCATCCTTAGACTGTCTTCTTATTATTGTGCACTCAGCCCCATTGAACTGATTTGGGCACAGGTACAGGGGTATGTCACCAGGAGAAATAAAGCCTTCAATCTGAATTATTTCTGCTGCAACAGCGTCAGTGCTTGTCACTGTCGTGTTCCGGTTTGGAGGCTTAGGTAGCTGCTAAAGTTATGTATGTTGCATTAATACCCCGCTACAAGGTTATTTTAACGCACCTCTTTGGTGTCTATAGGCGATGGTTGTCTCTTTCCACCAGGAGAGCCATTTGCTTGTGTGCTATCCTATGATATATAAAATTAAACCAGCCACGTGCGAGTCGAACTCACGCACGAAGGGTTCCTTACCATCGTCTTTAAAAAATACAAAAAATCACATTTATTGTATGGGGACCCACTTAATATTTTCATTTTTTATTTTTAGTACTTAATTGTTTTTATAGAAGCAACGGAAATACATAATTTGTGAAAAT
Source organism: Apodemia mormo (assembly GCA_036924255.1). Lineage (NCBI taxonomy): Eukaryota > Metazoa > Arthropoda > Insecta > Lepidoptera > Riodinidae > Apodemia > Apodemia mormo. Next base: position 23,215,311 of record JAUPFN010000013.1, on the reverse strand, counting down.
TTCAGCTTTCTAGCTATCACGGTTTATGAGATGCAGCCTGGTGACAGACAGACAGACAGACAGACAGACAGACGGACAGATAGCGGAAGCTTAATAAGATAAGGGGACCCCCTTTTTACCTTTGAGGTACGAAACCCTAAAAATTGATGTGGATAAAAAAGAGAAGCCCCCACTACATAAGTGTGCTTGTCTTTTTGTGTGTGTCAATATTATTTTAAATACTGATCCTGCAGTAATTAAAAAAATCTGTAAATGGTTGACCCTGCAGGCCATCCCTAAAACTTTCCGCTTACAGTATTTTAAGCTCAAAGGATTAAAAGCTATAAGCATAGATTTTTCAGTTCAAACACCTATTTTGTTAAAAATGACAGTATGTCGATTTTTAAAAGCTGTAAGTATATAATGGAAATGACGATCAATTTGGATATTTTTCGAATAGCATTCAACTCAATTTTTGAAAATATTGCTTTAGCTAAATAATCGATGGATTGGAAAATTTCGAAGCAATGTCAAACAACATTTTTTTTATATCATAAAATAGCAAACAAGCAGATGGGTCTCCTGACGGAAAGAGTCAATCATCGCCTATAGACACCAAAGATGTTAATAGCGCGTTGCTATCTTGTAGCGAGGTCTAATGTCACACGCATAAGTTTACCGGCCTTACCTTACCGTACCGGTACCTTACCCTCCAAACCAGAACACGGAATGAATAGATAAGGGAGTGGTACCTAGTACAGTAGTATTTTTTTCAAAAATTTTCGTCATTGATAAATTCCAAACAAATTGATCGATTTTGGTCCAATTAACGGTATTTGACGCAGTTTTTAAAGGAAAAAGCTAATAATATTTTTAAGTCAATCAATGTATTAGCTTGAAAGTTATATCAAAAATATTACGTAAGTTTGCTAAAAATAACATAATTTTAATATTTGAAAAGCCCCAACTTTTGAAAATTAGAATCGATTTTGATTTTTAAAACGGTATTTGAGGTAGTTTTTTTAGTACTAAGATATTGGAGAGTACTAAAAAAAACGATTACCTCAAAAATTTCATAGTTATGTCGAAAAAACACTTTTTCCAAAATTTTTTTGCCAACGATTAATCCCAAACGGATAAACCGATTTTTATGCAATTTATGCGTTAGACGTAGTTTTTTGAGGAATTGAGCTGATTAGATTTTGTACTCAATCGGTAAATTAATCTGCAAGTTATATTAAAAAAATACTGTTTTACCACAAATTTTTTGAGGTTTTTTTCAAAATTTCTCAATATATCCTGGACCGAATGGTTAAAATTTTCAGGCAGTCTAAGCTGAGCGGAATCCAATCGAATGCCATCAACCTTGTTTCGATTGGTCAAGCCGTTTAAAAGTTATGAGATGCTTACATACACACGTACACACACATACATACATAAAGGCATACTGACGTTATCGTGAAAAAAAATTCGGTAAAGATTCCTAGGACCTCAAAACTGCAACAAAGGCAAAATCAGTAACTTTCTTATCTACATACGTAGCGGTAAGTTAAAAAAATTGGCTTGTAAAGAGAGTAATTTGCCTTGTTAAGAGCGAAAAAGAGTGTAAGTCTGTAAAGAGTGGGCTGAGTTAAATACTAATTCAGTTTGATTTTGAAAGGATTTTTGTTTTCTCTTTGAAATACATTTCAACATAAGATCATGATCTGGGAACGAACGGACAACCATTAGACGTATGAGTCAGGAATGCTCCTGCTTATTCCTACTTATTTCTTAAAACAGAAATGAAAGGAAATTACAAAGTAGGTTACGATACGTAGGTCACATTATAAGTTTTGAGTAACTTAAAAAAACAACATTTTATAACCAAAATATTATGTTTATTGCATTTCAAAATAATCTCCTTTACATTTTAAACATGTCTTCATGCGACCGAACCATTTTTTAAAACAGAAGGACCACAGATCTGAATGCATGTTTTCTACGTGCTGATTGAACGCTATTGGATCGGAGTTGGTAAAAGTAAAACCTCTCATCAAATCTTTGATTTTGGGGAAAATACAGAAATCACAGGGTTCTAGGTCGGGGCTATGCGCAGGATGAGTGACGAGATGTACTTTTTCGGAAGCTAAAAATGACTTTGTTTTGTTGGCCGTGTGTGAAGAAGCATTATCATGGTGTAGGAGAACGCGGCTATTGGGTCGTCTTTCGCGAACTTTTTCTAACACCATGGGTAAACAAATAGTAGAATACCACTCGGCATTAACACTCTTTTGATCTTCAAGTGGAATTGTACAGATGGGACCCGTAGCTGAGAAAAAAAAACGCGATCATTTTTTTACCAACATTTCTCGCCTGTCTCACTATTGTTGGCCTGTTCTCATTTTCAAACACCCATTCACAAGATTGCTGTTTGTTTTCGGGTTCAAAACAATAAATCTGCGTTTCGTCTCCTGTGACAATGTCATAAACAGCATTAGAATGTTCGTGGTCGTACTTCAGTAGCATCTGTGAGCACCATTCCAAGCGAGCCCGCTTTTGCTCCGCTGTCAGTTTATGAGGGATCCAACGACAACAAAGTTTCCTAACTTTCAATTCTTCGTGTAAAATTTTCTGAATTTGGCTCAAACCAATCCCCAATAGTCCTCGAATTGTCTCATAGGTAATCCGGGGGTTTTCTTCAATTAACCGCTTAACAGTAGCCACATTATTTTCGTTGACGGCAGTTGAAAGCCGCCTTTCACGAAATTCATCATGTAAAGAAACTCGACCTCTCTCAAATTCAGCAAACAATCGCCTCACGGTGCTCAAACAAGGTCCTTCTCTCCCAAAAGCATTTTGAAGACGAGCGGCACAGTCTTGCGGAGAAAGAGAACTTTTAAAATCATAAAAAATCATCGCTCTAAAATCTTTTCGACTTAATTCCATTTTCGTTGCGTACGTAGAACTTTGATGTGTGATAAAAAAACAATTGACAAATCATTTCCCGCCAATTGTTTTTTTATTACTAAGTAGGTTGCAACGTTTTAAAAATATAACATTCGCAATTCAAATAGTTTCGATTAGCTAGAAATGCAAAACTTTTAGTGTGCCCCATGTATAAGCAATTTAATAGGCTTAAACACATAGTAGCATATTTTAGGGTTGTCATCTATTCGATTAACTGGTTTCATAATTCATAATAAAATTAGGGAGTGTCGACTATCGACTGGGACTTTACCAGACTAGTTACATTGCATACTTGTACAAATGGGCAGTTTGTTTGGAACTAGAACTCTACTTGACTTACTACGCAAAAGTGCAGTAGTTTGCCTAGGTTGTTTTTAGTATCGGCACCGAAAATTTAAGTAACACGGCAATTTAACGGTACTTTAATGGTCATGTTAATTTTCCGTAAGTAACGCGCATACGCTTGCCGGTTTCTATATCGATAGCGATATATAAAAAATTATATATTGCTATCAGTTAAAAAACCGTAAATATATATAGAAATTATGTACAGTGCCTTGTGCCGCTATCAATTTCTCAAAAAACATATGCATCTGCTGAATTAGGCTATTGACACATATTATTCACAATCTTATTTCATCACTCATCAGTTCAGACTTGTGACAGTTCAGTGAAAACTTGCTTAGAACGTTGCAATTTTGTTTATACATATTTGTTAAAATAAACGAGATGAGTTAATTCATTCACCATCCATTTCGCTTGCCAACAAATCGGTGAGTTCTTATAAACCAGGAGCATTCCTGAACGCGCAAAGAAACTGTTGTTATGGTACTTATTAATAATAAGGGTAATGTAACAATTAAACCTTAACATGCAAAATTGTTTGCCTGAATTCACTAAGAGGATTTTCATGTAATAATATGTACAAAAATTATTATAGGGCTGCCATATATCTCTTGTAATTTGTAACCGTTACGTGAATTAAGGGGACTGTTTCGAACTCGACTTTTTTGGGGCAACAAAGCACCGTGTTAAACATCACGGGAACAAGAAAAATGGAAACGCTATTTTATGTGTGCGTTTAAGATAATGGCTTGTTTACTAGTAAAATTATTTGTAACCCAGTCTTGGTCCGCGTGCTCTTTGAGGAATATACGGCGAACGATAGGCTAAATGTGATACTACCATCGTGCCTCTAGGTAGTAGCGTTCTGCAACGTCTCGCCAGAGCCTAGTACCATCGCCTTACATTTTCCTGCCGGAATATCTTCAGAGATTGTCACTGTCGTGATTTGAATATTTGTTTGGAGAGTAAGGTAACCGGTATAATTGTGCATATAGTACAAGGTAGTAGCGTTCTGCAACGTTTTGCCTAAGCCTAGTACCATCGCCTTACATTTTCTTGTCGGAATATCGTCAGAGATTGTCACTGTCGTGATTTGAATATTTGTTTGGAGAGTAAGGTAACCGGTATACTTGTGCATATGGCATTACTATCCTGCCACACGAATAGCAACGATATAGACGATATAGACGAAAGTTTCTCTTTGCGTCAGGTAAGCCATCTATTTGCTTGCTCTGAATTTAAAGAATGAATAATTAAGGTCATTTATTCTCATCTTTTACAAAAGACTTGGAGGTGACAACCCTACGCTTTAAGTCATATGTTATAATTCCCACTAGCATACATAGAGTTTTCATTAATTTTTCATTACGCAATTCCACTTTCTAGGCCCCGGTCCCAAGATAACAATAAGCCGTGAAAGTGAAGCGTCATTTGTTTATTAATGCTGAACAGCTATACTACATATTAGTATAGTCTGCTACTGACGTATGTTTTTCCCACGGCCTATCATTGGCCTAATCTTCTGGTAATTTAAATAAGTAACATTGCCTCGACTGCATTGCGGTCTCGACATTTGTCTATTCAGTTTAGGTGAGGAGGTCCTAGGTTTAATTCGCGGGCCGGACAAAAGTGTTATTGAGAGATTTGAGGATCGGGGTTTTACTCCAATTGTTTAAATTTCAGTATTTTTTAATATCACTATATTAATTTCGTTGAGGTTTATTATGTAGTTAAGCAATTTTATCTTATTATTAAATTTTTATTGGTTATAAATTATGAACATTCGTTCAATGTACTTTCAGTCTTTTACCAGTCAACTTGTATAATTTATACATGGGGCACACTAAAAGTTTTGCACTTCTAGCATTCGTTCCGATTAGGAACTATTTGAATTTCGAATGTTATATTTTTAAAACGTTGCAACCTTCTTAGTAAAAAAAACAATTGGCGGGAAATTATTTGTCAATTGTTTTTTATCTCACATCAAAGTTCTACGTACGCAACAAAAATGGAATTAAGTCGAAAAGATTTTAGAGCGCTTTTTTTATGATTTTAAAAGTTCTCTTTCTCTGCAAGACTGTGCCGCTCGTCTTCAAAATGCTTTTGAGAGAGAAGCACCTTGTTTGAGCACCGTGAGGCGATGGTTTGCTGAATTTGAGAGAGGTCGAGTTTCTTTACATGGCGAATTTCGTGAAGGGCGGCCTTCAACTGCCGTCAACGAAAATAATGTGGCTACTGTTAAGCGGTTAATTGAAGAAAACCCCCGGATTACCTATGAGACAATTTGAGGACTATTGGGGATTAGTATGAGCCAAATTCAGAAAATTTTACACGAAGAATTGAAAGTTCGGAAACTTTGTTGTCGTTTGATCCCTCATGAACTGACAGCGTAGCAGAAGCGGGCTCGCGTGGAATGGTGCTCTCAGATGCTACTGAAGTACGACCACGGACATTCTAATGCTGTTTATGACATTGTCACAGGACACGAAACGCAGATTTATTGTTTTGAACCCGAAAACAAACAGCAATCTTGTGAATGGGTGTTTGAAAATGAGAACAGGCCAACAAAAGTGAGACAGGCGAGAAACGTTAGTAAAAAATGATCGCGTTTTTTTTTTTCAGCTACGGGTCCCATCTGTACAATTCCACTTGAAGATCAAAAGAGTGTTAATGCCGAATTGTATTCTACCATTTGTTTACCCAAGGTGTTAGAAAAAGTTCGCGAAAGACGACCCAAAAGCTGCATTCTCGAACACCATGATAACGCTTCTTTACACACGGCCAACAAAACAAAGTCATTTTTAGCTTCCGAAAAAGTACATCTCGTCACTCATCCAGCGCATAGCCCCGACCTAGCACCCTGTGATTTCTGTATTTTCCCCAAAATCAAAGATTTGATGAGAGGTTTTACTTTTACCAACTCCGAAGAGACAGTGATAGCGATCAATCAGCACGTAGAAAACATGCCTTCAGATCTGTGGCCCTCCTGTTTTAAAAATTGGTTCGATCGCATGAAAAAATATTTAAAATGTAAAAGAGATTATTTTGAAAAGCAATAAAAAAAATTTATAACATGTTATATACATAAAAAAATTTTGGTTATAACATGTTGTTGTTTAATTTTATACACGACTTTCACTAGTTTAGATAACTACTTCGTGATATTAAAATAATTGAAAATAAAAAATAAATAAATTTCAAACAAACTAATTCGTTTTTATATCATACAAAACTTGATGGCTCCTCTTCACAATAGACCATGATGACTTATCAAATGATCGTCCACCATTGCCGCCATGATCGGGCAACTCTCACAATCGTGAACACTGATTAACGTCTATCGAAGATGGATAGCAAGGTGGTCGCGGCTGCAGAAATATTTTTACTTAACTCTTATAGTCATTTACTTAATGTATGATTTAGAATGTACCAGAGAGAACCAAAGAGTATAATTACTACGTTTGAGACAACTACGTACTGATTAATCGGCGGTTGTATGGACGCGCACACAATCATGGACCATGATTCCTTTGATATACCGACACAGGATGATTGCGCTCGATCATACTCGTTGATGGCCGATCACAGACATTTATGCCTTCTACGCTAACGAGCATGTTTTTAGTCGACCATCATGGCCCATTGTGGAAAACAGCCTTTACGATAGTTTTTTACTAACATTAAATGTAGGTGTCGTAACGCACGATCTGTTATCGTTTACGACACCATTTTTAAATCAGCGTAGTACTACATATTAAGTGGCTGGATTACGATTTCATTGGCTGGCCCATCGTAGTACTAGATTGTTATCGAATGAATTACAACGCAACGAATTGCGTAATAGGAAAACCATCTGCTTGTTTGCTATCCTATTAGATAAAATAAATAATAAGTGTAAGTTTGTAATCCTAGCATCATAACCATTAAGCAAAGCTAAGGTCTCCGAGCACTTAGTGCGACCGTTTCGAGTACTTTTGTATGGAAAACACAGATATGAGTATACTCTCCTTCCTTCATTTTAATCTGTCATAGAAGAATTTGGTTTAATGACATAGTTTGGTTAGCAAAGTGTTTTTTAGCTTTATGAGTTTTAATATCATCTACACTAAAGAAAGACTCGTGACGAAAACCAGTAGTGTAAAATTCTTAAACATTTTTGCCTAGTTCCCATCCGCCAAGTCCATATTGTCTGATAAGAAACCTTATTCGAAAAATTGGAGTCGCGTAAGACATTAAAACCGACGCGACGATAAAACACTTTCAGGTAAGTTTGTTGCTAAAATATAAGCATTTTATGATAGATAATGAATTACTGAATGCGGGCTCATTGCGTATGCGCATAGATATGTGTCATTTGAAGTGACTCGCCTGAACAAACTTGAACAAGGGGTATTGAGGAATTTTAATGAAGCGGAAACAATATTGCAACTAGCGTACTGGTTAAGATAAAATGTAGCAGAAAGATACCGTAAAATACCTATTATCTAGCTATTTTTGTCAATAGTGTAATATTAATGGCAAAATTTCGTTTGTTAGGAATTTCGTTCATAGATGTTTGTATTAATTAGTTTGGAGTTTTATTATATATGTAACTGGATTTACATACGTATTTTTATGTATTAGTATCGTTGACTACTACCGATAACACAAGTAAATAATTTGCCAGTTTGCCAATGATGAATTGATTTTCATAATTATAATTTTTGTCAGGCATTGATATAAAAAAGTTGGTCGATCGCATATAAATCTGCATTAATATTATAAATGCGAAAGTTTGGATGTTTGGATAGATGTTTGGATGGATGTTTGTTATTCAATTACGCAAAAACTACTCAACTGATTTAAATGAAATTTGGCACACGGATAGATAATGACCTGGAATAGCACTTAGGCTACTTTTTATCCCGGAAAAATTAGGTGATCCCACGGGATTCGCCAAAAACTCTTATAATGCAGCGGGCTGCACGCTGCAGCTAGTATTATATAAATGGATTCAGAGATTCTATTAAAAGTTAACAAAAGCAAAAATCATAATACAACGACGATGTTTTGGTTTCTGATTACCTTCAGTAAATGTTTTTTTTTATATGAACTTTCATTCTCTGTCTTATTTATTAACAGAATATGATTTTTTTATTGTGAAAAGGTTTTTATACATAAGATAGCTAACATGTAGATAGTGTTCCTGAAAGAAAGAAACAACCATCGCCTATAGACACCGACAATGTTAATTCTGCGTTGCTACCTCGTTTTCCAAAATGGAATACGATAAGGACACAAATTGGAATGTGATGTTATTGCGGTACGAATAATTATTAGATATTAAGTATATTTAATATATTTATTATATATATCACGTAGGTAATTGCCTCTGCGGTATAGTGGTCCGGTATCGGTGTCGACCACATGAGATCGGGCAATTCAAAAATGTGTTTTTTCAGTTTTCTGATAAAAAAAAACATTGCCCGGGATTGAATAAGTGCCCGGTTGGCGATGTGCTTGCTACCTATCACGTTGTGGGACTAAGTATCTGCGGTTAATCGTGGGTGGACTGGCTGTACCTCAGTCTACCTCTTCTACAGGCGTGAAGTTACTTTATAATTAGGTGGTAAGATTATGAGATATCGCGGAACTCTTCACACTTAATAGTCATTATGGTAGTGACACGTATAGCCAATGGTTGGCTTTTTACGAAATGCCTGGTAAAATGACAGATAGTGTTCTTTAAATAAGTCCGGATCTACAGGTGCTGTGTGGTTATATATAAATATGGTGAAGATTGTTGCAGTTTGTTACGTTGTGTTTGCGTTTAAATTATACTAATTGTGACCGAGTTTCGATCGGATGTTATATTTTTATGTGAGAATGAATCAATTTTAATAGTAAAAACAACCTAAATACAAAATTTCATCGAGAATGTTAGAGTCGTTTCGGAGAAAACAATTATATACTAAAATACAAGAATTGCTCGCAAAATGATAGGATAGAGAACTTAGAATGTATTTTAGTAAAATATTTTTGTTTACATGAATATTGAATACAGAGAGGGGAAATGGGAAGGTTTAATTGACATTAAGAGGTAAAATATAACAAAATACTTAAATTGTTGTCATATTTACATGTATGTGTGTGGGTAAAATATAACAAAATACTTAATATGTTGTCACATTTACATGTGATCGGCTGTGGCCGAAATTCGATTATAGACTATACGGTAAAATCTGTTTTAAGTTTGACAACAGGCATCGGTCTATGCTATATGTATCGTATATCTACCTATGGTATGTATAATGTAGTGTGTGTAATGTTTTTTTAAATATTTTGATGTATTTCAATGATTTTTATTAAAAAATATTAAGGTTCTGCAGTCCTCCAAAACATAAACTTGAGCAATGCCTTGAGCATACTTCACCGTTGGCGAAATTGGTCCAAAGTTTTCCCTTTACGTATAATATACCTATAGATTAGTGGCAAACAAAAGGACAGATCTCGTGATGAAAGGAGTTAACCATCGCCAAAAGACACGTAAGATGTTAACTTTTTTCTTGCTGTCTGTGTGGTGGAAGGTAATTCCAAATACAAAAATTTACCGGCTACTTTGCAAAGGTAAAAGTAAATTAAAAAATCTAAAATCTCAATAGCTGCTCGGAGTTATATCACTCCCGTGCTTCGGATGAGCTCGTAAAGCCGTCAGCCCCGATTATCGCTAGTAATAGTCGATAATCGTTAGCAGGTCGGTAAAATGCGGCGATGGGGATCACCTAATCTTGCTAACTAACAAACAGGTGAATTGTGTTAAAACGGAAAATCATAGAATTTCTGACTGAATCCATACACTCTGGCTAATTAAAACCCAATTACCTAATTATAAATGGTCCAAATGGCTGATTAAAGCCCATAAAGGAACCGGGTGTGATGACAATTCTAAAATTACCTTATGTACCTTTATAAATCTTTGATTTTAAGAAGGCATGTATTGTGACTTTTTAATAACGCGAAACTTGTTCAAGAGGCTATTTACTCTTTACAAAATGTTTTCAGTTGTCTAACTTGTCTTCAATGTTATCGTCTTTTAACAGCCAAAGTTCGGGGCATAATATCAATTGTATACGCTGTCATTATATTACACAAACTATTTTGAGTCTATTATTTCTGATTAAAATTGAAAGTTACACAGAATCTAGGTTTAGTAGAAGTATTCGCAGGCATTATTGTTAGCTAGTGTTTATTGTATAGTCTTATTATAGAACACATCCATTATTTTACTGTATCATATCACGCTCTAATATTCCCAGCGTTTAAAAGCGTACAACAATGGCCACAGTTACGCCCGTCGATTTCTCTGCTGCGAACAATGTTTATGTAGAAAAAAAAACGTTATACGCTTGATCAGCTAAGCGTGACGGACACGGCGTGTGCGCTGTGCTCTATGCGCCATCTTGGATGGATTGCGCCGTGCGCGGTCAAAAAATTACTACTACATTTATTTAACTAAATTATATGCGATAGATACGAATCAATTGGCAGAATTATGTCTACGTGTTACACGAGAAATATAACGGTTCTAGGGCCTGTTTGTCATATGGGCAAATTGGTTGATATTATGGTCGTCGCCGATCAGTAGCTCAGCTAGACTATAGCAGCTAATTACAATAGCCAATGCATTAATGATCAATTATTTCTCTTTACAATTTATGTAGTATATAATGAGTAGATGGACCTACTGATGGAAAGAGACAACCATCGCCAATATACCTACACTAAAGATTTTATCGACGGAATCGATTATACAGCAAAGATAAATTTCGCCAAATCGAAACATGTGATGCCTACGTGGCTTCGTTTGATAGAGCGTGCCGGCCAGAGGCAAGGTCGCAGGTTTTTAAGGTTTTCCTAGCACGGGGCGAGTGCTAAAACATATATTAGACCCAGTTAGACACCAAATATGTTAATGATGCGTTTCTATTAATGTGGCGGGAGGGTGCCATGCCAATGCCACATGCATAAGTTTACTGGTTACCGGTACCAGTACCTTACCCTCGAGAGGTGAAAGCCAATCGTGTCACTAATTCACTATTATACTTACATTATTATTATTTCACTATTTCATCCAGTTTTAACTTTCGCAATGTTTCACGAAAGTGGGTGAACACCCTTATCTCAAAAGTAAATATTAATGTATTTTGTAAGGTATATTTTATGGCTTATTCTTACTTTGTAACTTACTTGCATGTAATTATTATTGTGGTTTTATGCAGGATAATATAAGATGAATGTTAAAGCATGTTTGATGAAGAAGAAGATAATAAATACCAACGAAATCCTGTAAATTTAACGCCCTAACTCTATAAGCTCTACCTTCATATCTATCTTCATAAACTCTACACCTTAATGATTAGTCAAAATATGTGGCTTGGCCGTGTCGTGATTACAAGAACTATTTTCGTAGCAGAAAAATAATAGGAAATGAATGAATTTTTTGGCTTACGCCCATGTAATGGTTGTGAAATGGCCAAGTCATATATTTGATTAAGGTGAAGAATTTGTGAAATTAGCGCTTGTGGAGACAGGGCGTGAAGACGTTATAAACTTGGCTATACGTGAGATCTGATAACTTTTCGATATTACGAGTCATAAGGTCATGTCTTGGCAACATTTTACATGAAAATGTTTTTGTGGGCGAATAAAAATATTTTTTCACCTTTTCTTTCTTTCTATTCAAAAACCTGAAACAAGTTTGTTCATTTTTCTTGTATATTTTTCAGATATCTAGACTGAAATTAATTTTATATGGGAAAACTCATACAAATTTCTGTTCCCTAATTTAAAGCATATGGAGTGCTTAACTAAAAATCCGTATTTCGGTACAATTTATAATTAGGAGTCCCTATATCAATTTTCAGATCTCTATCTTTAAAATTTACGGAAGTCCATACAAAATTCCATCCCTTAGATTAAGTGGTTGGTTACCCACCAACCACTTCACAAGTTCAAATTTCATAATTTTCTTACTGTTTGAGTATATTACTTCACACAGCAAATTTCAGCTCTCTAGGATTTCAGGAAGTACACTAAGCATTTTGATAATCATCTATGAGTGAGTCTGACGAAAACGGGCTTTTTGAGATAGCAATAAAATCTAAAGCTGTGCAATTGAACATTTTTATATTACTAATGGCCAATTGCAATAACATTGTATTAGCTTAGGACAATCTATACATATAATAAAATCATAGGAAAGTCAATGTATGTCCGGGGTAAACTCAAAAAGTACTGCATGGATTTACTTCAAATTTTGCATGAATATTACTAACAGGTCGGGTCAACATATAGGCTATATATTATCACGCTATCACCTACAGGGGAAGAATTGTGCGGAGTAAACGGAGTCCGCGCGGACGAAGTCGCGGGCAATAGCTAGTCCAAAATAGTATGCAGTCACATTATTTTCATTTAAGACAAGAAGTTACAGCATACTATTTAGAATTGTCCTAAGCTAAGACAATATTAGTACCATTGGCCATTAGTCTACTATTGACATCAAATCCCGACTATTTTTTGTCTATCTGGTATAATCCAAACTCAAGCTATGAGGGTTAAAAAATTATCAAAATGCTTCGTGAAAATGAGCACTACCTAGCTCTTGCGCTTCGCTTGGCTCATCGTGGCAGACTAGAAAAAAATATCTTACGCCCGTATCCCCGAAGAGGCAGGCAGAAATACAACCACTGCACCCGCGATTAGCCGAAAATACCAGACTTGCCACCTATCATATTGTGGGACTAATCCCACAATATGATAGGTGGCAAGCCAACCGGACGCTTTCTAATCCCGGAAAACGTTGTTTTTTGTCAAAAAACTGAAAAAATACTTTTTTGAATTGCCCGACCCGGGAATCGAACCCGGGACCTCATTTGCTCAATACCGAGACCGGACTGGTAGACCATAGAGGCGAGGAGGTAAATTAGAATTTAGAGGTATTTCAGAATTTAGGGAAATATTATGTAGATATATTTCCAAGAAGTTCTCTAAAATAAAAGAACTATATTATGCCAAGTTATCTATGGCTACTTGTCATTTAGTCAAAGGGTAATAAATTCACTTTACTTCCTTGTAATTATTCAGTATCTAATTGAATAATAAATGTTTTGTTAAATTTCGTGATAAGTTTTCGTTTAATAACTCACTGACATCAGGTTTACTTGAATACCTAATGCCATGATATTAAGGTTGCAGCATCAAAACACGACAAAGACTGGCTCGAGAAACTGAAGCAGAAAAGACTTTGTCGTACTCTACCATCTCCTTCAGTTTCACAAATTATCTGCAATCGGCGTGGTAAGAAATGCCGCACTGCTATGGGGCTCTAGATTCATCAGCGACGATGCGGGAACCCGTGAACCCACAAGTGCTGCAACAATCATCTGAGATAGATGTGGTGGACAATGATGATGATATAAAAGACTACGAACTATTGTATTTACCCTTAATTACTCAATAATTAGGGCGAGCGAAGCGAGCCCTACACTAGGCCACTTTCTATGCACTTTTGTGGTACATTTTACTCAAAAATTATCGGACGTTTAGGTTTGTGCTTCGACGTATTAGTTTACATTCATGTCTAGATATGTTATCTACCATAAAAATAGAGAGAGGGAGATTGAGAGGGAGGGGGCGAGGGAGGGAGGGGGAGGAAGAGGGAGAGGGAGAGGGGAAGGAAGAGGGAGAGGGGGAGTGAGGGAGGGAGGGACAGGGAGAGAGGGAGAGAAAGGGAGAGAGGGAGAGGGAGGGAGAGGGGTAGGGAGAGGGGAGGGGGAGAGGGATAGGGGGAGAGGGGGATGGGGAGGGGTGGAGTGGGGAGGAGATGGATAGGGAGAGGGGGAGGGGAAAGGGAGGGGGGGTAGAGAGGGAGAGGGGGAGGGATAGGGAGAGGGGGGAAGAGGGAGAGGGATATGGAGAGAGGGAGAGGGGGGAGAGGGAGGGGAGGGTTAGGGGGAGGGGGGAGGGGGGGAGAGGGAGGGGGAGAAAGGGATAGAGAGGAAGAGCGGGAGGGGGAGAGAGGGAGAGAAGGAGGAGGAGAGAGGGAGGGGGGAGAGGGAGAGAGGGGGAGAGAGAGAGAGAGGGGGAGAGAGAGAGAGGGAGAGGGAGAGATGGAGAGGGAGAGGGACAAGGAGAGAGGGAGAGGGAGAGGGATAGGGAGAGGGGGAGGGGGAGAGAGGGAGAGGGAGAGGGGGAGATAGGGAGGGGGAGAGGGAGAAGGGGAGGGAGAGAGGGAGAGACAGAGGGAGAGAGAGGGGGGAGGCTGGCTGGCTGGCTGGGGAACAGAGTGAATAGAGCGTTAGTTTTAAGTCAGGGTGCCCCTCTTGCCCTGCATAATCATTCCTATGCCTGCCTATGCCTATCCCAACGATATTGTATGAAAGTGAGAGTTGGGTATGTTAGAAGGGCATGAAAGTATAATCAACGCAGGACCAGGTTCGTAATGTTGAAGTGAGAGAGATGTTATGCTTGAAAGAAAGTGTTGGTGTAAAGATGAGAAAGGGCATGCTCCGTTGGTTCGGACATGTACAAAGAATGGTAGGTGAAAGATTAACAAAACAGATATACAATGCGAGAGATGAAATACTTTATTATTTATTTTTCTATACATTAAAAGATTATAGACTTTATTATTATAAATAAAGTCTATACATTAAAAGATGTAATTCTCATAAAAATACTTTTCTAACAATATTACTAGATAGTATAACTTTGCGAGCGAGCCCCTACAAAGTTCAGCTTTTTGCTAGTATATATGTACAATATCAACCGTTTTTTGCAATATAAACTGTTATTTTTAAAACAATAAAATTGAATGTACAGACACTACAGATTTATATATTAGTATAGATAATAATCAACGCTGATACTAATATGTCACTCTACACAATGGTAACAAAGCTATCAGTCTACGAAGAGTCCATTAGCGAAATTGGAAATTCCTAATAATGCAGCGACCTGTAGACTTACATTGACTAGTATTGATACTCTGTCGATCCGTTTTTAGGTTACCTGATAAATAACTCTATTAGGCAATAAGGCTAATTCATCCAATCCTCTTAAACTTAAATATGTTAAGTAATTGACTCGTTGCTCTTGACTCTAGTTGGTTAGACTGTTAGTGATGTTACGTTAACATCATGTAGTTTTAGTTGCAATATTAGAATTAGGCAAAGTGATATAGTATCACAGACCACACAAATACTAATAGACACGGTGTTGGGCGCAAAATGCGTAGCCGCTCATATGAGCTAATATATGTTTTTTTTTATATCATAGGATAGCAAACAAGCAGATAGGTCTCCTGATGGAAAGAGTCAACCATCGGCTATAGACACCAAAGATGTTAATGGTGCGTTACTATCTTGTGGCGAGGTCTAATGCCACATGCATAAGTTTACCGGCTACCTTACCCTCCAAACCCGAACACGACAGTGACTAGCACTGACGCTATTGCGGCAGGAATAGGTAAGGCGGTGGTACCAGATCCGGTCGAGTCGATGCAGAACTCTACCACCTAGTAGTCACGATGGTAGTGACGCGCATAGCCACTCGGTCGCCTTTTACGACCTGCCTGGCAGAACGGCAGTTGGACCTTTCTTCAAAGGAGCCCGGGCCCAACACGGGGAAAATGTCAAACGCTTTTAGCTATATTATATCGTAAAAAATAGAAATGTACCATATTGTGCTATTTTATCGTATTGAAATAAAAAACTAAGGCTTATGAAATACCTCTGGAGTGATTTTTATTTCATCGGTAAGTGACACTGACAACCTAATAAATAGCCTTGAAAGGCGTATCCAAAAAAGCTTGACTGATTTGGATCAAATTGGCATACAGGATGATGACTTGGAATAGCGCTAGGGATACTATTTATCCCGGAAAAATAAGTTGCCCCGTGGGATTCGCCAAAAACTTTTACAATGCAGCCGACTGCAGGGTGCGGCTAGTCTATTAGTATAGATGTTAAAGTTTTTTTTATATTATAAGATAACAAACAAGCTGTTGGCTCTACTGATGAAAAGAGACAACCAACGCCTATAGACCCTAAAGATGACAAGATAGTAATGGTGCTTTCTATCTGTGTGGCGACGTGTTAATGCCTAGACGTGCATAAGTTGTCGCCTCTGTGGTCTAGTGGTCCAGCGTTGGCGTTGACCACATGAGGTCCCGGGTTCGATTCCCGGGTCGGGCACATAAAAAAAGTGTTTTTTCAGTTTTCTGAGAAACACAAAGTTGCCCGGGATTGAAAAGTACCCGGTTGGCGATAGGCTTGCCACCTATCACATTTGTGGGACCAAGTATCTTCGGCTAATCGTGGGTGCACATGTTGTACCTCTGCCTATCCCTTCGGGGATATGGGCGTGAAGATACTACTTATAAGTTTACCGGCTACCTTATCCTCTAAACGGCTATAATCAATATGACAGCTACAATCACTGTCGCTATTGTGAGGAGAAAAGTAAGGCAGTGGTACTAATTACCCCAGACGAGACGTTCCAGAACTCTACAACATAAAATTCATGTTCGTAATGACATGTAAAGCCATTCGCTTCTAACAAATCTAGGAGTAGAGCAGATGGTTTATTCTTCAAAAGGGGTCTGCACAAATACGTGGAAGAAATTCATGTGAATTACAATAAATATTGGAAGAATAAACTTAATGTCTTTAGATAGGTACTATTTATCATAATTCACCGGTTCATTTGACAAGATAGCTGGTGGGGTCTATATTTATTAGCATAACAATTTTTGTACTATTTTAAGTAGGCATCACGTTTTAACAACTAATGATAATTTACCATAACAACTAAACGCATAACTGTTTTCGCACATTTTTTACTAGCATAACCCTATGTAGCATAAAGATAACATAGCATAATGTTAAAAGGCACACATTGAGGAAAGTATAACAATACATAAACATAATGATCAACGGCATACACTTAAAAGTCCTAATTAAAATGCAAGAAATAGGTGGATAGCAGACTGTAGCAGCATTGCACAAATAGCAAGACCAAATAGCAGACTGTATTATAGCAGCATACTATTTCCATAACAAGTGGGTTTGGATCAAGCCGACGGAGCCCCGCGTAGCTATTTCTGGGTGTGGGATCTAAAGAGAACCTAACTAACCTACTTTAACTGTAGCATTGGATAGCTTTGTTTCTTTGTGGCGGGGGGCTTATGCCATGTGTTTTTATGGTAAGATAACATTAGGAAAAATAAAAAAATGTCTAAAGACTATTATGCGTATCATCAATAGTCGAATTAAATGTAGTACAATAGATTGTTATGCTTAAAACACATTTCGCAAAAAAAGATTATGCTTAAATTATATAATGACACTACATATTATGCTATATTCATTATGATAAAGTAAATTAGGAAAAAAATTATGCGTTTTAAACGTGTCCCTAGCTGGTGATCCCCTTTTTTCCGCATTCAGCGATTGAAATCCGCTTTTAGCGACTAAATATCGCTTATTAATTGTGATAACCAGGTCAGACGTGTTTGCCGATACACGGGTGTGCCTTGCTGACTGATAATGAGTCCGTATTTGAAAGCGCAACTCAAGTTATAATTCAACGTTACACGTTATAAAATCAAATCTCACCTTACATGTTGAACTTTTCAAGCAGATGGTAGAGTGCCGCTAGCTTATTGGAATTAAATCCAATACGAAATTGTGTGTGAAAACCGTGGTGAAATAAACGTAAATTTTAGAAAATGAGTGACTTTTTTATATCATTAGATAGCAAACAAATAGATGACTCTCCATACGGAAAGAGGAACCATCGCTTTGCTATTCATGTGGTAGGATGGTAATGCCACTTGCATAAGTCTACTGACTACCTTATTCTCCAAATGCTGGAGTCACACTTGCGTCTATCGTCCCAAAGTTATATGCGCGCTAAGGCACACGTAGTCCGGAATTTATGCTAAAATAGCCGATAATAGTCGGTCACATCTGCATTTATTGTGTCATTGCACGAAGCTTAGTGACGATATACGCAAGTGCGGCTCCAGCAAAACTGGAACACAATACTGATACACCTTGACGCTAATACGGCAGGAATAGGTTAGGCAACGGTACCATATACCCGGGTGAGATGTTGCGGAACTCTGCATACTCTTGTTCACCTATTAGGAACTAACTGGCAGAATGGCAGATGATCTATTCTTCAATGAGAGGGGGGGGGGGGGGGTCAGACGTTCTATCGTTCACATCATATTTAAATATTAAATAAAGACTGAGGAGCATAATCGGACAACTTAGATTGGAATGGGGACGATTTAATTTATGTGGCAACCCCATAGTCATGAACAGCGACCAATGACGTGTATAATATTACCTACCACTATTATACACGTCATTGACAGCGACACTTTCACTGGGTCATAAGTATGTGGCAGTATACTTAAGGCTCATTTCTTTGATTTGTTTACAATGACGTGTATAATATTATACACGTCATTGTTTGTGTATAACACGGATTAGTTCATATAGTCTGTGATTAAATCTCTATATATGTTAATACTTACGTGAAGGAAACATTTTGGATCACTTTTTAAAATAATTGCCCCAACGGTAGAATATGAAATTTGGCACAGTTAAAGTTTATATTGCGGATGACTGCAGAAACCTAATATTTTTAAATAATATGCGCTAGAGTTATATTAAATTAATGAAAATAAAAATTACACACACTATATTCATAACATACACACATGGATACTAAACTATTTTCTTTACGGCTAAAGTCAGTTGTCAAACATAAAAGAGGTTTTATTGCTTAGTCTATGGTCGAACTTCGGCCAAAGGAGATCGCTAGTAATAATTCTAAACGCGTGTGTTTTAAGAACCAATCATTAACAAACTTCAATATACCACGTACCGATGATGGTAATCTTCGCGACCTAACGGCCTAGATTTGAATAGTTCTAATTGTTTTCAGTTATACACAGTGAGGGCCGAGTTAGATCTAATTACTTCATTTAGTGACTGCACATTCAAGGTTTCTTACACTTATCACAATAAACAGTAGCAAATGCTTTGAATTTAGCTGTATGGGTGTACAAGGAGAGTAGAATTTTTTTCACCATGATAATTATTGGAATTTACCTAATAAACCTTATTCGTACGTGATGCCGATTTTTTACTTATAGGAGGGGAGCCTAAGAGAGGTATTGGGATTTACTCGAGCGCGTCAGATTAACACATGGGCTACCTCGCATACCCTTGAGGCTCTTCACTTATATAAATCCCTTATACAGAGATAGGCATTCAGCTTGTGGAAATTGGCAGATTATATTTTTTCCTTTCGTTAAGACAACGTTTTCTTTGTAACTTTGTGACCCTCCTACTCATTTACATTGTACTCAAATGGTTAAGTTTTACTAATTTTAGCTCGCCACTAACCCACCAGATCTTAATCTGATGCGCTTTACTGTTTTTTTAGGTTTTTTATTCTAGGCACTTTTCCGACTATTGAAGTGAAAAACCTTTTATTTTTTTTTCTATCATCTAATCTACAAAATCTAAAAAGTCCCGACGACCTTCGAGTAAATCCCCATGTATCTTTTTGGCTCTCCTAGTATTACTTAAAAGGTGTTGTTGGATCGGACCAATCGGGGCAGTCTGAAGGCACATGATTAATTATTCCTAAGTAGGAACGTTAATAGGTATGTATGTTATAGTAGAATATTGCAGTAAACTACTAAAATTAAATGCGAATGTGGAAGGATATAGGTACCTGGGAAGATCAAGACTGACACACTACGATATCTGATCGGACGCTGTCCGAAGGTGGTGTTAAGAGTCTTTGCAACTAGTGTGTTTGTATAAGAAGGGTAATGAATATGGAGGAAGCGTGACAAATCTGAAAGGATAGTGACATATGGCACTTTGTTCTCTGCCTACCCTGTAAGTTATCTGGCCTGAAGATATATATGTATGCATGTATGTACTAAAATCTAAAGGTCAATTCTATTATTAAAAAATACGTAGACGTGGAGAATAAATTACAAACAAAAATGTTAAAAGAAATAATTTGAAATGAATAATGAAAAAAAAACTGTCGCACTCATATTTCGAATAATACGAATGAATTATGTAGAGTTGCAATGAGTGTATCCACGAAATGGAATAAAATATCGGAATCTCCTCTTTAGGAGAACAAACCACCCCAATAAAATATCGATAAATTGATAATTTGTGACTGAAATTTAAAGTCTGAAACAGAAAAAATAAAGTCAATGCATTAGTCGAACGTCTGTCAATTCCTGTGGCAATTAAACTAATTCAGGTTTCCAGTGGTATAAGAGACTTCGGTTGTTATAGTTTTATACATACTAAATTACTTTTATATGTATCTTCACGCCCGTAGAGGTAGGCAGAGGTACAACAAGTGCACCCACGATTTGTTGAAGATACTACGTCCCACAATGTGATAGGTGGCAAGCATATCACCAACCGGGCACTTTTTTCAATCCCGGGCCACGTTGTTCTTGTCAGAAAACTGAAAAAATACGTTTTTTATTACCCGACTCGGGAATCGAACCCGGGACCTCATGTTGTCAACTTCGACACCGAATAACTAGACCACAGAGGCGATATATGTTTAACAAGAATACTAATCTACCCACAAGTTCATAGAAGAAAACTGATTTGCAAATTTCCGCGAAATTTCACGCGTGCTCTTGCGATGTCACTGATCGTCCACCATAGGGACGAGGATATGTAGGGTGGATAACTTCGCCTCTGGGAACCTTACTTTTCAGACCTATGGTGAGTTTGTTCAATTTTTTATACCACTTTTTGACGTGACAACGTCTTATAATTCGATAGAGCTGGCTGCATGCACGAAAAAACATGACTCATGCGGCGTTACCTCGCTCTGAGGCGTTCCGTTGGCGTAAGGCTTGGAGTACAAGCGAGAGCTTAAGACGTTGTCACGTTCAACTATCGTCTGTAAACCAACTTTACAGACAACCGATTTTTTTTTATTTTATCTCTTTCGCTAGCATGGCAAAGGCAGACATGAAAATTCGCGGAAATTAGCAAATCAAATAGTTTTCTTCGTTGAGTTATAGATTTCCGTAAAGTAACACCTGAATCTGTGTGTTGATCCTGGATTTTCAACTATCTCCATGCCAAATTTATCGAAATTGATTGAAGAGTTTAGCCATGAAAGTCTAACAGATAGACAGACTTTCCGCATTTATAATATTAGTGTGGATTTGTTTTCTCAGTTAAGGTATTGTTTGGAGTGTTAAAGACAACAATGTAAACTTAAATGATCGCTGTCGTTTAAGCGTTACGAAATTTTCTCTTTGAGGCTATTTTACCTACATTTTACCCAAATATCTGATACAAGTTTTCCAGTACCATTACTACAACTACATTTTCCATAAAATTACTTTTTACAGCTTAGCTGATAAAACAGTGCTGAAAAAACTGTTTTATCGATTGAACCCTCAAAATGTCCGCTTCATCCCTATCAAACATCCCAAGTACGCATGTGCAGGACTGTCAACCCTGACATTTTCTCATATCGTCATACGCTATAACCCTAAATCATGCAAAAATCTCATAATTATAATAATTTATCAAAATATTTAACATAACTCGATTGTCTACTATGTTGTTACTCTGTTATAAATTCGTTTAAAATAGATTTTTACTTAAATAGTGTATAATTTGTCTATCATTACGACGCCATATCTTCAGACTTTTTATAAAACTGTGTTTTGAAATCATGATATTCATATCCAAAATGAGGAAGGAAGGCAAAGAACTTGAATAAAACTAATTAGCTGGTGAACATTGCTAACTTATGTGCAATTAAACTGTGGTTTTGATGTAGTGTTTAGTACATTAGCTTGTAGTCAACAAAATACATATCATAAATGTGCCTGTATACAGTTAATATTATATTTACAAATATTGCAAATTAAATGTTTACAATAAACTGTTGTGAGTGAATATATATTACTATTTACTGGTAAGTACTTAAATTTTAAGGCATTGTAAAACATGATTTGTATTATTTAGAGATGTATGTTGGTGATTGCAATAACAATAAATACTCTTTGAAGAATAGATTTTCTGCCATTCTGCCAAGAAGTTCGTAAAATGCGAACGATTGGCGAAATGTGCCAGAAACATCTTGACTGATAGATATTGTATTGATAGATTGACTGATAGATAGTCGTAGAGGTCTTTAATGATACGCCTGGGTCTGATACCACCGCCTTATCTAACCGAAATAAGCATTCTGTGGCAATAGCGTCGGTGATGGTCACTGACGTGTTACGGTTGGAGATAAGGCAGCTGGTAAATATGTGCATGTGGTATTATTACCATCCCGCCACATAGATAGCAACGAATCATTAACATATTTGTTTTTTTTCTATTGGCAAAGCCAACTGCTTGCTTGCTATCTTATAAAAAAAAATAATTTTCATTTACTTATGAGTAGGTATATGATTTTATGTCGGATTATGAAAATGCGAAATGGTTTGGAAAGAAATTTTTAGAAAAAGCATATATTATCTTGTTATTTTAAACATAATAATATATTATATCGCCCCTGTCACTGTGGTCTAGTGGTCCGGTGTCGGAGTTGACCACATGAGGTCCCGGGTTCGATTCCCGGGTCGAGCAACTCAAAAATGTGTTTCTTCACTTTTGTGATAAAAACAACGTTGCCCGGAATTGGAAAGTGCCCGGTTGGCGATAGGCTTGCCACTTTTCAATTATCACATCGTGAGACTTTAGTATACCAGTAACATCTGCCTGCCTTTTCGGAGATACAGGCGTGAAGACATTACTTACTTACTTATTTCGTACCTGTCTTTTACCTTAACTTTATATAATTTTTATTCAAAAGCTCTACAGCGCATTTTTCTAAAACATAGTAAAATTTATAGAAATACACACAACAATATATTTATTATGCGCCACACACTGTGTAAAATAATCAAAGATTACTTTTATAAATAGTTTGTCAGGTTTATGATGGTTGTGAGTTTTAAACTCTTTTACGTAATAATTGAACGAATTTTACATATCCATATCACATCTTTTACTTTTTATTTACTTTCTTTCCAAATTGCTCTCTCTTAGAATTAGGAATTTGATCCTCGAGTGATTCGATACACTACGTAACATCAAACATGTTATACGATGTTTTATGTGAAATAGAAACCTATAATGTATTTTTGTTTCTCATTTCCCTTGGTAAGTGATAACGTGAACAGAAAGGAAGCCAAATAAAGGTGCGTCGAATCAACATTAAAATCCCCTTTATGATGTCACCGTATTCGTTCACTAATATCCTGAGGGGGAGTAGCTAATACGTCATAACCCTTTAGGGTGAAATTGTTGGAAAAGTATGATGAATTTTTTTGTTTCGTTGGAACTTCCCACACACCACCTTCAAAATTTTGGAAATTAAAATCACTGTATACGTCAATATAGTAGTGATTTATGTTTTTTTTATGTCATAGCAAGCAAGGACATGGCAGGCTGCATCTCATAAACCGTTATAGACACTTGGAATTTTCATAGATGATGAATTTGTGTCACTGTTATAATTTTTTTCTTGATCTTAATGTTGACGAACGACAACAGGTAGACGCTTGAAATATTCACTTAATATTTAGTTATATATTCAATTTAGAAATAAATAATTTAATTAAAATAAAATACATATTTATTTATTTTCGCCTCTGTGGTCTAGTGCTCCAGCGTTGGCGTTGACCACATGAGGTCCCGGGTTCGATTCCCGGGTCGGGCACATAAAAAAGTGTTTTTTCAGTTTTCTGAAAAACACAAAGTTGCCCGGGATTGGAAAGTGCCCGGTTGGCGATAGGCTTGCCACCTATCACATTGTGCGACCAAGTATCTTCGGCTAATCGTGGGTGCACTTGTTGTACCTCTGCCTACCCCTTCGGGGATATGGGCGTGAAGATACTTTTTTTTTTACATATTTACGTATCTCATACCAACGTGATTTTTTTTGCTGGTTTTTATAAATGATGGTACGGAATCCTGCCTACGCCAGTCCGACTCGCACTTGACTGTTTTTTACTTTAGTTAATTTCTGGACGAAATCTAAATATTTATTATCAGTGGCGTTGGTACTATAAGTGCACGCGTATGTACTTTTGACTATTAAATTATGTATATGTCGCAGTGAAATTGTCAATACCGTTAGATTATAATTTACCTAAGTGATATTATAATTTAACTGCTAACCTATCCTAACCAAATTATAAAATCCCTAGGTACATTATAATCTAACGGCTATTGACAATTTCACTGCGACATATACATAATTAGTAAGAAGTGTTAAAGTCGGAAAATAATATAAAGGAGATTGATGAGATCGGCGTAAAAGGCCTACAAGAAAATAGCGTCAGCCGAAATTATTAAGAGGCAGTTCACACTTTAGACCAACTTTTGACGAGAAATCAAAATTTTCCAACTCCTAATTTTTCATATTATAAGGTTCTTTTATTTAATTAAATGGTTCCATTAGACAATCTTTTAAATATTGCCTCAGTGTAACAGATTTTTTAATCATCAATTGTATTTCTTATAAGAAATATTCTCCGAAATCAAGTTTCGACAATTACGAAAGGAAGCTATTTTTCCAAAAGGTATTGCTACTGCTAGAATCAACAAACTTAATTAGAAAAAATACTAAATTACCAACATCCAACAATTAAAACATCCAACAATTGTGCCTGAATGGATTATTTTTTTCCTAAAACATGTATAACTATTTAATTAATTAAACAAATATGCCTATTTCAACGAAAATTAACGGAACATTAACTGGGTTTTTGTTATCAAATTATGACATTTTCCTATAGAAATTGGCATAAAATAAATTTTATTTTATATTCTATTCTTATATTCTATTCTTACGGAAAAATAAGTCACTTAAATAATATTCATTTATTTTTTATTTCGAAAATAAATAAAAGAAAATAGTATAAAATCCGTTACGTCCGTGTACCAAAATTAAAACCGCGTAGTAATAATTAAAATGTTAAAAGTATTAATACTATTTTCATTTTACCAGCACTAGGTGCGCTATATGAACGACAACGTCCCAGCTCTCGCATCGATTAGAAAATATCTAAATTTCAGTTAGGTGATTTTGTGAAATGGCTCTTAAGTTAATTTACAATAAGTCAATATTATTCAACGGACACTTTTTAATAGCAAGTAAATTTTAAAACGATTTTAGTTGGAAAGTCATGAAACTAATTAAACTTATACGTTTTTCCTTATTTCTCAATCAAGCAAAGATTTTGTTTTTCTGCCATAAAATTAACATTTTCATTTATTTATGAGCAATCAATTATAAAAATGTCGGATAGGCAAGACACAAAATTTTAAACAAACTATTGTATAAAATGCAACAAAAATGAAAATATTTGTTACTATAATCGAACCTTACAACATACTCGTATGGTTTAAGAGCCCACGACACTAAACCTAGTCCCATAAGACTACCGGATGGTATATACATAGTTAGATTCGTCGTTAATTGGACAATACGAAATGGATATGCTGCAATGCGAAAAATCGGGTGGCGCTATTAAAAAAAAGAAAAAAGGAATGAAAAAAATTCGATTTCTGGTACGATAAGACTACCGAATTTCGTTTGTTCCTCGACATAGGGGAGGGGTAGGACTCTACGAAAATGCGTTGCTGCATGTCCCTATGACTGGCCTTATCAGTGGCAGCAGCGTTATAAGTGACGCCATGTACCTAGGTATCTAGTACCATCGGACTACCGAACGAACCAAAGCTTATCTGAAAGATCATCAATTTCTGTATAAGAAAAACCACTGCTGCATCTTCGAAACAGTGGATGAGGTGGTTGCTGCAGCGATTGAAGGTCGCCCACTGAAGTCAACTGTAAACCTTTATAGTTTCATATGTCCGTCCATTCGTCTGTCCGTCCGTACGTCCGCGCCTTTGCTCAGAAATTCTTAATAGTAGAAATCTGTAATTTGGCATTACAGCTTTCTACTATTACCGTAAAATCAGTAATGTGAAAAAGTATACGCATTCCAAAATGCATAATGAAAGCAAGGTATTGCCTGACTAAGTAAGTCACGGTGACAACACGCAATATTGTTCAAGAACTCTATACAACGATACTTTACACTACGGGGTTTGCGTGAAAACTTTACTTGTAGAGGGTAACCTAGACAATATATGTTTTAATTTTTTTACCGTTTTTGATGGCATGACTAATATGTATAGGTAAAAATGCCAAATTAGCTTTCTAGTATTAAGAATCTCTGAACTAAGGCACGGACGAACGAACGGACAGACGAATGGACGGACGTATGAAACTATAAGGGTTTCCAGTTGACTTCAGAACCCTATAAATCCCTAAGTAGGACATAAAATTAAAACAACCTAGTGAAAACGGTTGAAAAATCCAACAATTACCCATAAAATATGTAATTTCATTTGTTTAAACAGTTAATGACCAGTAAAATTATTCGTACCTGATCGTGGCATGGGTATTCCATCATTACCAGATGAAAGAAACCGAGTAATTGCCTTCAAAACCGAGTAGAAACGCCGATTTAAGCTGTACAGTGGGCGACCTTCAATCGCTGCAGCAACCACCTCATCCACTGTTTCGAAGATGCAGCAGTGGTTTTTCTTACACAGAAATCGATGATCTTTCAGATAAGCTTTGTTTCGTTCGGTAGTCCGATGGTACTAGATACCTAGGTACAAGGCGTCACTTATAATGCTGCTGCCACTGATAAGGCCAGTCATAGTGACATTCAGCACCGCATTTTTGTAGAATCCTACCCCTCCCCTATGTCGAGGAACAAACGAAATTCGGTAGTCTTATCGTACCAGAAATCGATTTTTTTTTCATTCTTTTTTTCTTTTTTTTAATAGCGCCGCCGGGTTTTTAGCATTGCAGCATAGCCATTTCGTATTCTCCAATTAACGACGAATCTAACTATGTATATACCATCCGGTAGTCTTATGGGACTAGGTTTAGTGTCGTGGGCTTCCATACTAGTAGAGTGTCAGCTATTTAAACTGTAACGAGTAACAAATATTTTACGTAAACAAAAGTTTTGGCCTTTTTACTTTTAAGTGGTTAAAATCAAATAATCTTCATGATGAGAGATAGAAAAAGTGTTATATCTATGTTGACAATATATTGCGGTGTGAATTACTTAAAATAGAATGTAAAAATTGTGAATTCAAGTAATATTAATCTTTGAAGCATTTTCGTGAATTTTAATATCATAAAAAGTGTCCGTGATACAATTAACATTGCAGAAGAAATTAATAATGTATTTCAATACAGTAAGCAGTTATTAGTATATGTTGCGTTTTAGGCTTGGATGGACCCTCATCATTCTCCCTTACATTATGTCGGTCAGTACAGTGTGACATTTCAATTTGAAAAAGCACAATTGGAATTTGTGTATTGATTGTTTGGACTAGCACTTCATAGCTAATAAAATTAAAATACCATTGCGATTATTGGTAAGTGAAACATATGAATTGATGGTAAATTATGTATGCCTGGAAAACCATCACAAAATATTTTAAAGAAATAGTTGAGATTATGCAGTTCCCTCGCACTGGTCGGGGCTCTTTTAAAGAATTAACCAACTGCGGTCTGCCAGGCAAATCGTATAATGCGACTGGTTGGTTATACGTGTCACTACTATCGCGAATACTAGGTGGTAGATTTCCGCAACGTTTTGCCCGGGTATTAAGTACCATCGTCTTATATATTCCTGTCGCAATATCGTCAATACTCGTCATTACTGTGTTTAGGTTTGGAGGGTAAGGTACCCGGTAGACTTATACATGTGGCATTGCCATCTCGCCACCCGTATGGCGACGCATAATTAACATCTTTGGTGTCTATAGGCGATAGTTTCTCTTTTCATTAAGAGGGCTGTCTGATTGTTTGCTAATAATACAAAAAGTCACCTGCAACCTATACTGAGTTTAATAGCGGAAATATACATATTTAGAAAATATCTATAAAGACAAGATTCTTTGCGATTAGCGATGTAATCCCCTATGCTTTCACATAGCGGATTACATCGCAGAGTAAGACCGTTACAGGTTTAACGTCAGGTAGCTCGTGAGTCTACCATTTGTACATAAATATATATAAATATTATAGTGGTATAAATATGACAGTGGTCACAGGAACAAACTTGTTTTTGATTAATAACAAGCTGAATTTTTGTGAACAGCTTCGTTTAGATGAGATGCCCACCTTTTCTATCTTCGAAAAAATCGGGTAACTAATACTGATAGATAAAAAAGAAAACTTTAGGGTGTCGGACTAAGAAAAGTTTCCACTTTACGTGTAGGACAAAGTAACCCTTGAATTATAATAATAATTGACAAGCTGTTGTGAAAAAATTAGATTGTTTTTAAATTGATTACTTAATATTAATTTCAAAATCTCACAATTTCGAATCTTTAGAGTGGAGGACTCATCAGAAAAACCATCGAATGCGTAGGATAAACGTTTTTTCGTGTTTTTCATAAAATATTCAAGCGATTAAAGTAAAACAAATATTGTTATTAATCAATATTTTTTCTACACCGAATTAAAATCTTCGAAGCAACCTAATTTTATTAGTTACCCGATTCGAGATTTTTCGAAGATAGGAAAGATGGTTGTCTCGTCAAAACGAAGCTGTTCATTAAAATTCAGCTTTAATAACAAGCTATAGGAAAATGTTTGTTACTGGGACCGCGGTCTATTATCTGTGACACATATCACATAATGCAACATTAAAATATTTATGTCTATTAGCGGTGGTCATCTTTTTTTTAATCTCATAAGACAGCAAACAAGCAGATGGTTCTCCTGATGGAAAGAGTCAACCATCGCCTATAGACACCAAAGGTGTTAATGGTGCGTTGCTATCTTGTGGCGAGGTCTAATGCCACATGCATAAGTTTACCGGCTACCTTACCCTCCAAACCGGAACACGACAGCGACAAACACTGACGCTATTGCGGCAGGAATAGGTAAGGCGGTGGTACTAGATCCGGGCGAGACAATGCAGAACTCTACCACCTAGTAGCCACGATATTAGTGACTCGCATAGCCAATCGGTCGCCTTTTACGACCTGCCTGGCAGAATGGCAGTTAGTCTATTCTTCAAAGGAGCCCGGAACCAACACGGGGGTCTCATCTCTTTCCATCGGGCGACATCTTTGCTATCCCATGTTATAAAATGGCTTTTTTGTAACATGATCACAATTACAAGGTGGTAAAGTTCTGCATTTTCTTGCTCAGGTCTGGTACCACCGCTTTACCTACTCCTGCCGCAATAGTATCATTGCTTGTCACTGTCGTGTTCCAGCTTGGAGGGTAAGGTAGCCGGTAAACTTATGCATGTGGCATTAGACCCCGCCACAAGATAGCAACGCACCATTAACACCTTTAGTGTCTATAGGCGATGTTTGATTCTTTTCATCAGGAGACACATCTGCTTGTTTGCTACCTTATAAAAAAAGATTAATGCATTACACGGTTGTGTTGGAGAAAATCATTACTGAACACACAATAAAACATAAAGCTGCCATGTTTGATCACAGCAGAACGCAATCATACAGCCGCACCCTATTGCCTCATTCTGTTCCACTTTCATTGCAATGTATATGGAACATTATCTGTATTAATTTGACGTGTTATGAGCAGTTTTTATTCGTGGAATTTATTTTTACACTAGATTACTTTAATTAAATTGAAAAATATAATACATAAATGATATCATATTACCCTTTATTGGTCCCGGGCCAAAAAATTCTATGTACTGACGTACTAGACAAGGCATGCATCACGCCACTTGTGTTCCACAAAAGAGCAGTCCATGGGCTGCACCTACGTCAGAGCTTGTTTAATGAGTTTTACGATGGTGGTTAAGACCTTTTGGTCGGGAATATATATTGTGCACTATTATCTATTACCTTATCAGTGCAGATCCTTTTGGCTGTTCAATTGGCATTTATAAGAGAAACATAAGACAAATAATAGTAGGTCTTACCTAACTATAACTTTGTTTTGCCATGTTACTCAGTTTTCATTACTTTTTGGTTAAATTTGGTTTAAACTTATTATATAATAGCTGCACCCGCGACTTCGTCCGCGTTTAAAAATAAATTCGAAAAAATGTAGCCTAAGTTACTCCCTGTCACATCAGCTATCTGCCAGTGAAAGTCCCGTCAAAATCGGTCCAGCCGTTCCAGAGATTAGCCGGAACTAACAGACAGACAGATCGCGGCAAAATTCTAATCTGGGCGGTGGTAATCATCGTCAGGTGAGCCTCCTGCTTGTTTGCCCCTTTTTTCTATAAAAAAAAAAAACATAGGTACTAGTCTTGTTGGTGGTATTTTTTTTTGAAATGACAATAGCTGATGGCCTTAACGAGCGTAACAGTGACACCGGACTTTTGGGGCGAGTAGAGTGTCTGTAGTGATACTAAAACTTTTGTGCCTGTATTATGAGTCGATTGCATAGAAATAAATCTTATAAATCATATATTGGATCAATAATGGGAAAATATACACATAAATAAAGTTTGAAAACAATTGAAAGAAAAACAGCAATAGCAACGGTAGCCATGTTGTTCATACAGACGAAATAAACAGAATGAAAGGAAAACTGTAGTTCAGTGGCTTGCCGCTCTCGTTGGTAGTAGTCGGCGAATTAACCGAATGTGCTAAGAGCGGACGGGCGGGAGCCGCAACGCATCGCTAACTGTCCTAATTGAACGCCGGCGATTTCAAATCCGTTGCGAATAAAATACCGTAACCAAATCGAACTATTCCGTTTTCTGTTCGTTACTAAACAGACATAATGAAGGGACCTCATTAATTCTGATTAGTCATTCGATTTTGTCGTGGCAGCAATTTATTTTGTTGTTCATGTTTAATAAATTGACCTAAATTTTACAAGTTAGGTCTTTTTGTTTATGATTAATGACTTGTTAGTAGTATTAATGTAATAATAATGTTACACAAATGTACGTTTTTATGTAATGATGTGTTGAGCTTCTGACTCCAGATCACAATGTTCCGTGTTCGAATCACGTTGTGGTCACGACTATTGAGCATGTATCCTTTAACGCGTGTTATAGATTATTAAATAAAAGTATTAAAAAATATTAAGTCTTCCTTAAAATATCTGTTAATTTATGGAAACGCGTGCTCGAGGTGTCGATGAGCTACACACTGGCATTAGACAAAGGAAAGCCATTAGGAAAAAAGTAAAGCGTATCAGGAAGCGAAATAGAAGTCTGTTCTATAATTGTGTTTTAATAGTGTATAAAAAAACCAACTGAACTAATTATGCTACTACTACGCGTACAAATATTGTTAAAAATATTTTAGTGGGATTATCTGCACGCTATTAAATGCTCAAAATAATCATCGAAACGTCTTCTATTTCATTTACTGGTTTTGCCCATTTTTTCTTACATTTTTCATAATCACCCATTAAATAAATATTCAAATCGTATTGTTTGTCCCTATCGGGAATCGAATCCCATTGAAAACTAAACTGGTTTCTCACGTTTACCACTAGGTGGCGCTGTACAAATCACATAAAAATTCCTAGTAAACTCGAAACGCGCTCACAATTGAATGCGAAAAGAAAAACTCACACTTAGCACTCTGTACTCCATATGAGGTCGAATTTGGGCCTTGTAAAGTTGGAGGCGATGGGCTGGCATGAAGTACTGGTTTGCTCTACTGAGTACACCAAGCTTTTTGGAGGCTAGTTTAGCCTTCCCTTCCAAATGACCGCGGAACTGAACGTTGTTCGACATATCGACTCCCAGAATTCCAATACTGGCTGAGGCTGTCAGGAGAGTGTTTTCGAACCAAGGTGATACGACAAAGGGTGTTTTTTTGCGGTGAACACACAAAGCTGCGTCTTTTTGGGGTTAAATGTAATAAAATTTTGACGACCCCATTCTGAGACATCAGTTAGTCGATTCTCGAATTCAGACACGAGCTTGATCCGACCCTCTTCGACCTGTTCCCGAGAAATACCGCTACGGCCGGAGTATTTAGCATCACCAGTACTGTCGTCCGCATAGCAATGTATGTTACTAATTCGCAACATATCATTGATATGCAGGAAACAGTGTCGGTGATAGCACGCAGTCTTGGGGAACACCTGCATTGACAGGTTTAAGGTCGGAGCATGCACCGTCGACTACGACCTTAATGCTCCGATTAGCCAAAAAATTGTTGATCCACTTGCATAGTTTCTCGGGAAGCCCATAAGAAGACAGCTTTGAGAGAAGCGGTTTATGCCATACCCGATCGAAGGCCTTCGCTATGTCTACACTAACTGCCCATGCCTCCCCCTTGGACTCAACTGCCTCCGCCCAACGATGTGTCAGGTATACTAGAAGATCACCAGCTGAGCGGCCACGACGGAAACCATACTGACCGGTCACATTTTTTTTTATGTCATAAGATAGCAAACAAGCAGATGGGTCTCCTGATGGAAAGAGTACACCATCGCCTATAGACACCAAAGATGTTAATGGTGCGTTGCTATCTTGTGGCGAGGTCTAATGCCACATGCATAAGTTTATCGGCTACCTTACCCTCCAAACCGGAACACGAAAGTGACAAGCACTGACGCTATTGCGGCAGGAATAGATAAGGCGGTGGTACCAGACCCGGGCGAGACAATGCAGAACTCTACCACCTAGTAGTCACGATGGTAGTGACTCGCATAGCCAATCGGTCGCCTTTTACGACCTGCCTGGCAGAACGGCAGTTGGTCTATTCTTCGACGACTGATTCTGATTCTACCGACGCAGCAGCCCAAGCTCGGTAGCATTCCTGCTTTTACGGCGTAAAGCCACTTTGCAGTGGCGACCAAACTAAGGCTGAGACTTGCACCGATGGGCACCGCAGAAGACGGAATGAAAAGTTCCATGCCCTGCAGCACCACATCAGCGACAGAGTCAGCGACAGCATTCGGATCATCCAGTGAGAAGCACAACCGCTCCCATGGGTAGGATGCAAAGAAAGAACGCATCCCGTCCCAATCTGCTGACCTATAGTGCCAAACGCGATGACAGCTTGCAAAGGGAGGCCGTGATGGGCGCGTCACCGACACTTTGCTCCGGATCAGGCAGTGGTCTGACGCGCCAAGTGGAGCGTCCACCGATACCTGATAACGATCCGGGTCAGAGGTCAGCAGGAGATCCAACAGTGAAGGAGTATGGCCATCCACATCGGGAACACGCGTAGGCGAGGTTACCAATTGTGTTAGACCATATGCCAAGGCAAAAGCGTAAACTGACCTCCCCGCATGATCGGTGGTGCGAGAACAAAGCCATTCGGCGTGGTGGGCATTAAAATCGCCCAAGATCAAGATCTCTGCGGAGGGGGGGTCTGCTCTAACACGGAATCCACAGCCGTTTGTAAGCGCTCAACGAGCCGGTCAACTTCAGTATTCCCATTTCCCACTATGGGACCTGTATAGGCACGCGTAGCTGCGTGGATGGTCGTCGCAAGCTACGCGTAACCAAAGGATGGATAGGTCTTGACCTTCAAGTCTGCCGAGGCGCCGGTAACAGATAATATCTTCTCTGACGTATGCGCACACACCAGCCCGCGGTACAAAGGAATGTTCCAGTTTGTACCCCGGGTAGGAGAGGTAGGAAGTATCAGCCGGAGAAGATATCTGTCTCGGTCAAGAAGAGCAAAGCTGGCTTCGCTGTCTCGAGATGGTAGTGGACGGCGTTCAGGTTGGAATGAAGCCCCCTAATATCGCAGAAATCCACAGTAAGTGTGGTAGAGGGTGCCATGGTCTTCTTGCTCTGTTTGCCCCGGACAGGATTGTCTATGAGCGCAATTTTGCCCCTCCAGAATACGTAGGGCCGCCTGAGCATCCATGATCTGGCTGGAATCCAGAGCACGGACGCTCAGGGGGGGATTCTCCACTGTTGGTGCAAGTGGTACCCCCCTGGGGTAGGTTTTTGCTAAATAGCGCATTCATAGTGTGTTGGCTAGGCCTCCGGGACTCTCACAAACCAGACGAAAGGAGCTGCTACTTTACGTCGGTGTCAAGTGAGAGAGTGGTATCTCCCCGGGCGCGCCGGCCTATTCAGTTGCAAATGCAGTATGGCACTAGCACTAATTAAATCTTAAATACCTTGTCATCTTATTCGGTACGATAAAACAGGACAACATGGTTTCTTTCGATTTTTTCACAATATAATGTAACCTACAAATGTATGCAATTTTGGACAGTGATAGTGAGCGTTTGCTTATATGCGCGGGGACTCGTTTTCTTTCCAAAGGCGTATCTATAAGTATTTATGTGGTCTGTGGTTGTACTGTAGTCTCCCGTATTAGTCTGGAGCCATTTTAAAGAATGTAACATCTGCCACTTCGTAAAAAACAAGAAATTGGCCAACTTTGTCACGACTATCGTGACTATTAGGGGCTACCATATTTCTGACGCTATAGTGTTAGCGCTTAACATAGTTGCGTTTCAGTTTGCAGGGTAAGGTAACGCTTGGGTAGGTAAGGTAAACATCCATATATGGCGTTATATTTTGCCTTCCTTATTTGCAATTCCGTAAAAAAATATTTTTATTTTGTTGGATCCCGTGTTGGTCCCGGGCTCCTTTGAAGAATAGGCCAACTGCCGTTCTGCTATACAGGTCGTAAAAGGCGACCGATTGGCTACTAGGTGGTAGAGTTCTGCATTTTCTCGCCCGGTTCTGGTACTACCGCCTTATATATTTCTGCCGCAATAGTATCAGTGCTTGTCACTGTCATGTTCCGGTTTGGAGGGTAAGGTAGCCGGTAAACTTATGCATGTGGCATTAGGCCTCGCCACAAGATAGTAACGCACCATTAACATCTTTGTTGTCAATAGTCGATGGTGGACTTTCCATAATAATCTGCTTGTTTGCTATCTTATAATATAAAAAAACCCGCTTGGCAGTTTTTCAAGTTTCCCCAAGCACGGAGTGAGTGCTAAAACACATAGTTAAAAACACGAGTGTTGATCAATATTATAAATGTGAATTTCATCTATCTCTATGAACTTATTTAACTAGTATATTTATATTATGTTCTAGCGATCGCCTGTAGCCGAAATTCGACTATAGACTATACAGTAAAATCTCTCTGACAG
This sequence comes from Apodemia mormo, assembly GCA_036924255.1. Classification (NCBI taxonomy): domain Eukaryota; kingdom Metazoa; phylum Arthropoda; class Insecta; order Lepidoptera; family Riodinidae; genus Apodemia; species Apodemia mormo. The sequence goes on along the minus strand of JAUPFN010000013.1, from coordinate 23,179,773 downwards.
CCGTAAAGAAAATAGTATCTATGCATGACACACATGCATAAATAATATCATGTATGTCACATGAGTGTAGTGTATATAATGTTTATTTTTCTGCAGTCCTACACAATACAAACTTTAACTAAGCTAAATTCTCCAAAAAAACAAGGTCATAAATAGGGGTTCACGTATTAATATCATAAAATATATTAATATATGTATATCTACCGATAGTACAATCAGCTGAATCGATTACAAAGTAAAGAAGAATTTCGTCACATTGAACCAGTTGACAATGGCTCAGCTGAATAGAGCGTCCCGGCCAGAGGGAAGGTCACAGGTTCAAATTCTGTCGTATCGACTTTTTTGTAGTTTTTAAAGTTTTTCAAGTTTTCCAAAACACGGGGTGAGTGCTAAAATACATATATAACTTATGAAAAAATTCAACCGTTGAAATGACTTACCGAAAGAAATCAGTTTTTTTAAAAAGTGAAAGCGGTCGAGTGATAAAAAAAATAAAAGTTTTATTGTGAAATTAAAGTACAAGTGTTACAAATTTAGTTGTGTTACAATAATGGAATTTCATCAAATGCCGACGATGGAAAGTATAGAACAAATTTTAAGAATTAAAAGTTAATATAATGTATTTTAAAGACAATTTTTGTTGTTTAAAAATAGACAAACATTATTTTGAAAGTATCTTCTCAAGAACGTTAAAGTATGTAAATAATGTTTCATTCGCTAAATGGCTCCTGATTTTGCATATTATACAACCACACAAATATTAATATACAGGGTGTTGGGCGCAAAATGCGTACCTAGCCGCTCATATGAGCAAATGTATGTAAATGTCAAATGCTTGTTGATATATCGTGAAAAAATAGAAAAATGCCGTGATATGCTATTTTATCCTGCTGAATAAATACCTAAGGCTTATGGAATACCTCTGGAGTAATTTATTTGATCGGTATTAAAACTCTGTATTTCTCTATGTAAATGCAAGTGACACCGACAACCTAAGAAATTGCCTAGAAAGGCGTACTCAATTTAATTCGTGCGAAAAACCAAAGTAGCCGCGGCGTGCTGTTGTGTAGAGTACACATCGCGTGGTTTATCTCCTTTTTTTACATCCCACCAATTTCACGTACGTCCATTGACCAGTAATACATGCGACATAATATATATATATATATATATATATATATATATATATATATATATATATATATATATATATATATATATATATATATATATATATATATATATATATATATATATATATATATATAATTGGAATCTCGGAATCGGCTCCAACGATTTTCATGAAAGTCACAAATTAGGGGCTTTAGGGGGTTATAATAACCGAACCGAACCCGGTGAAAAACCGAGCAAAGCTCGGTCAACCAGGTACAGAATAAAAATTATATATTCTATAGGAATCGATTTATCAAATTTCAAGGTCCAAGAAAAGATCGGTTTCAAAAATAAGTGAAAACCCGAGCAAAGCTCGGTCAACCAGATATTATATTATATTAAGTGTGACTTCGTTCTGTTAGGTTGCACCACTTAGCACTTATAAAAAAAAGCACTTTTTGGGACACAATTAGTTTATTGTTATTTTCTACACAATTTTTACTATAGCTAATTGGACTTTATGAACACAACTATAATTTAAACTTGGATCACACTTCGCGATGCCCTGATGAAGGGCGGTTTCGACCCGGAGTTTTCCTTGCTGAAGGCCAGCCGGCAGGCAGAAGCCGGGTCCGTAGCTGGGCAGCAATTAGGCTAGTTAATGTCTAACTGATCGAAATTAGGGAAACAGCGAGTATTTATACAGTAATAGTGCTGACATACAAGCTTAAATGCAGATCAGCACTATTGTATGGAAAATAGGGATGTAACAGTTCGCATGACTCGAAAATATGACAGTTCTTTTGCTCAGTCGGGTTAAAAATTATCCTACAACCCTCCTTGTAAATCTGGCTATCATGCACAAAACTAAATTAATGAAATCCGATTGATGCGTTCAAACAAATATTAAACAAATAATAATTTTCACGGGACAAATTACACTTGCTGATCTAACCCCAAAGTAAGCAATTATTTGCTTGTGTTATGGGTGTTAGTCAACGATACTAATACATAGAAATACATATATAAATACAAGAATATATTTAATAAACAACCAAACCCGGAAATACAAACATTTATACTCATCACACAAATGCTTGTACCCGTCGGGGATCGAACCTGAGCTCCGTCGATTGTGTAGTCAGGGTCGCTAATCACTCGACCAACGGGGCGGTCAAATGAAATTCCCCCGTGTTGGTCAGGACTCCCTTTGAAAAATAGACTGTCTGCCGTTGTGCTAGGCAATTCGTAAGAGGCTAACGTTGGCTATGCTTCTTTTACCGTGGCTATATTAGGTGGCAGTGTTCAGCTTTGTCTCGCCCAGTTCTAGTTCGGCCGCCTTATCTATTCCTCTCATAATAGGGTTAGTCCTTGTCACTGTCGTGTTCCGGTTTGGATGGTAAAGTAGGTGGTAGATTTACACTTGTGACGTAAAAACCCCTCCACAAGGATAGCAACGCGCCATTAATATATTTAGTGTCTTTAGACGACGGTCGTCTCTTTCCATCAGGAGAAACATTTGCTTGTTTTTTTTTAAAAATAAATATTAACGGGACAAACTGCACTTACTGATCTATCCCCAAAGTAAGCAAATTATTTGCTTGTGTTATTGGTGTTAGTCAACGAAACTAACATCATAGAAATACATATATAAATTCAAGAATATATTTAATAAACACCCAAACCCGGAAATACAAACATTTATTTATTTACTTATTTATTTATATTCATGCACAACAAAAACGTACATAGGTTAAACTTAACGCCTAAGGGCATTCTATCCTAGCCAACCTCGTTCAAAACAGAAACATGACTTATGGAGGGGGTGCATCTAAATTTACTTAAAGACAAAGTAATCATAACTTGTATAAACAAATCAGAGGAGATCAAAATAACCAACTAACTTAAAAATTTTAAGAATTACACATACAACATATATATACATAATACATACATACATAATACATACATACATAATACATATATACATAAAATATAGATAAATAACACTTACATATACATATCTATATACTAAATACATATACATAAATATATACATACATACATTATGTTCATACATATATTTATAAATACAAATGATTAAAATCATCATACAACTATGAGCAAAAAACAAGTTATCACTCATTATATTCATATTAACTTGAAAGATCGAAATATAATTTTAACTGTCTCTTAAATGCTAATTTTGATCAATTGAAAAACATCATTGTTTGGCTCATCATACAAATGCTTGTCCCCGTCGGGGATCGAACCCGAGCCCTGTCGATCGCGTAGTCAGGGTCGCTAACCACTATAAAAAAAACTCGACCAACAAGGCGGTCATTGTTTGCATCTAATGATATACAAACCACAAAAAGGTTTTTTTGTTAAATCTGACTGATTCATCAAGAGATAAGTAAGTTCAAACATATGAAAAATCGTTTTAGGTTTAATATATTAGTATCGATATACTATTCTGAATAATTTATTGAGAAATAATAAAAAGGAAGAACGTCCCATACGAACTATCAAGATATATTGAAATGTGCAGAACTTGGAGTTGATTCGGTAAACTCAATTTCAATTTGAGAAAATATTATCTTTAAGTATTCCCTACGGAGAAATCAAATACAGAATAGTGGATCTCGGTAGCTTGATCGAATTATTGGATTGCACACAATCTTAGTCTTATTTTCTCTTAATCTTAGATATAATATTTTTTTAGATATTATCACTGTTTGAATCCGATTTATTTATACTAGCGATCGCCTGTGACCCAAGTCGATCATAGACTAAATAAATGAAATCTCTCATTTAAGCATCATAACTGTCTTTAGCCGTTAATGGTTTAAGAGCCACGACACAAAACCTAGTCCCATAAGACTGCCGGATGGTATATATATAGTTAGATTCGTCTATACGTACGGACGTACGGATGTACGGACGTGGAGATGTACGGACGTACGGATGTAGGGACGTACGGACGTACGGATGTATGGATGTCCGGACGTATGAATGTATGAATGTTTGTTACTCAATCACGCCAAAACTACTAAACAAATTTACCTAAATGAAATTTGGCGCACAGGTAGATGATAACCTGAAATAGTAAATAGGTTATTTTTATCCCGGAAAAATGAGATATCCCCACGGGAGACGAGATAAAATCTTTATAATGAAGCGGCTTGCACTGTGCTGATAATACATACGGGAAAGTCTGTCAGGCTACCTGTCTGACAAACAGATTTGACGATACTCGTATTTGGCATGGAGATAGCTGAAGATAGGCTTGGGGTAAAACATAGGCTAACTTTGTTCAAAAATCAACCCCTAAGGGGCTGTAATAGGAAATAAAAGTTAGAGTGATAAACTATATCGCCGTTAATCTATTCGTGGTTGAACCTGCGCGGGATAGCTAGTCTGTATCTATGAAAGAAAAGTCCTGACTCTTAACGCACTGACTGGAATATCAACTCCTAGCTTAAATCCTTGGACCAAGAATGTTGAAATTATTTTACAGGAGTTGTTCTTACGATATAGACAAGGAATAAGAAATTTATCGAAATTCATCCCCTAAGATGGTGAAATAGGGAATATTGTATAAATTTCTTACATTTCTTACATTACATCTATTTATTAATATTAAATATACCAAAAACTTTAACGTTTCTAAATATATTTTCGTAGAAACTGAAGCTAACTTCAAGACCATGTTCACATATTGTATATTTAATGAGATACAGTCAATTATGCCAAGTTAAACTTGGAATTACGGAGTTGGGACCGGCTGCTTGCTCGTTGCTAAAACCAATAACGTACATGTAATATATTTATACTGGACCTACGGTATTCACTAGAAAGGTCCAATGCTTCTATAATGGTAGAACATAGAGATGGATAGTTGTTGTTTTAGGATATTAACTATTAATTTATATTATATTTCTTATAATATACTAATGACGCGCCCCGTCTTCTCACGGGGAGACGAATCGCGTCAGTATGTTGCGTCGACCATGTTGATTAGATTCAAATTTAAAATACACCGGTGTCAGGCTTCTTTCTTATTTTCATATGACTTAGTTTTTATTTGATATTTGTTTAGATACTAGCTGACCCGCGCAGCTTCGCCTACGAGTAGATTAACATGTCATCGATATAGTTTTTTTATACAAATTTCATCACCTATTTCAGCCCCCTAGGGGTTGACTTTTGATTAAAAAAAATAGCCTATGTTTGACCCTGGATCTTCGACTATTTCCTTGCCAAATTGCATGAAAATCGGCTTAGCCGTTTAGCCATGAAAGCGTAACAGACAGATAGACAGACAGATAGACTTTTGCATTTATAATATTAGTTTGGATGTATTTAGACTAGTGATCGCCAGCGACTTCGTCCGCGCGGACTTAGTTTACTCCGTACAGCACCTCCCCCGTGGGTGATAGCGTGATAATATGTAGCCTATATGTTGACCCGACCTGTTAGTAATATTTATGCAAAATTTAAAGTAAATCCATGCAGTACTTTTTGTGTTTATTCCGGATATACATACATACAAACAGACAAAAATTCTAAAAACTATATTTTTGGCTTCGATATCGAATGTAGATCACACCCCAAATATTCTTTAAAAAAAATATTCAATGTACTGTTTTGACTTTCTTACGATTTTATTATATGTGTAGATATTAGGTTTCTGAAGCCCTCTGCAATGTTAATTTTAACTGTGCCAAATTTCATACCGTCCTCCGTTCACGTAATTGTATTAAAAAGGGTTACAACATTTTCACTTCACCAATTAAAATATATATATTTATTTAAACTGTATTGTGTTAAGGACTACCATAATACACGTAAGAAATGCTTAATTCGATAATGATTAATAAGTTACGATATTTTTAGTAGTTCGAATAAATATAATTAACAATCTTTAACATTTAGACAAATAAAGGGTACAGGGAAAGAAAGATTACTGTCCATTTTTTTTTCGACTGAGTTAACAACGTCATCTAGTGGAAAATTCACGAAGCTGTTTGGTTATAACACCGAAAACAGTTAAAACGGATCATTGTTCACATGCGACGCAAATAACGTCAGTATGGCTGTTTGCATAAAAGATCATAGTCCACACTTTCGAAAGTAAAAAGATCACTGTCCCACGGACTATGACCACAGTATACTGGAGATTAACAGTAATCAATCTACATAATGTGATATTTGATCAACACACACATAGACACCTCTCACGGATGCGATATTTCGGAATGGTTCGGTACAGTTTGTTCCGCACTGGTCCGAGATATCGCGTCCGTGAGAGGTGTTTATGTGTGCTATGCTCGAATATTACTTGTATGGAGCATTGACTTCTGTTTGTCTCTAAGTATGTGCTATGACCCTTTTACAGCGTTTTTTGACAACTGTAAATGTCAAGTCAACGAATGTTTTGATTTTGTCAGTTCTATTTTGTTACAAACTTCAAAAGTAAGATATAACAGTAAGTTATTTGTTTAATAAAAAATAAGACCTTAACAAATATTACAATTAACTTTCAATTATATAAAAAATATTAATACATAAAAATGTAAAAAGGATCACAGTCCAGTGACATCGGTCTTTCTTTGCAGTAATCCTAGGTTTAGAAATATTTTTTTTTAATAATTTTAATGTAGCTTTTATAAGAAAGTTCATGTTGGCGTAACATTATAATAAATATATTGTAGTATTAAAAGATACTTCAATTTTTTTTTTAAATAAACACTTTGATAAAGTTAATTAAGTCTTATTAATTTGCTCAAGACAATCCTCAAGTGACAATGATCTTTCTTTCCTTGTACCCTTGAAATGTCATTGTGGACTTTTCTAATTACTTTCACAAAAATGCGTTAAAAAAATGCTAAATTACATATTTTCACAAAAATGCGTCCAAAACATTACCGGATTCATATGTAACTGTTCACAGGCGTATAAAAAGCCCAAAAATAGAAGGGAAATTGAAGCATGAGCTTAAATGACGATGTCTATTGAGCTTGTTATAAAGTTTTCAGTTAAAATTCATAACTTAAAATGATAAAATTGAAGGGGTTTCATTGTTAATTATTTTCAAATCTCAAAATAATAATTATTTCAAATTTAATAAGATACTTTCGGAGAAAAAATGATTATACCCAAGAATTAACTCAGATCGTGCTGGGGCACGAGTTATTTTGATTAAAAAAATCCCCTGTGTTTTTTCATCATAAAGAAGCTTTTCAGGGGGCGGCGAAAAAAAAATAACGACCACCCTAATAAATTAGGTGTGTATGTTAATATAAATTAGGTGTGTATAATATAAATTAACGACCACACTAAAACATACAGACATATAAATGAATGTTTGTGTGTCCTTTATAGGATCGTAAACTATACGCATTTGATCATTGTGATGATCTTCAGCAAAGTTGTTGTACACGAGCCCACGGGGGTTTCAGAGTTAGGTATGTAATGTCGTTCCTACAAATTTATTTTAGTTAGTGGCGTATTGCTTGCGCAATACTTGAGAACGGTTGGACCGAATCTTAGTACTAGTATAGATTTGGGGTACTCTCTAATAAAATCAGATAATTTTTAAGTTTCTGCTACGTATGTAGTACATACGGAAGTTACTAATTTTGTTCCGATTTTCGAAAATCGAGTTTTCACCAGATGTCTACGTTTTGAGGTCCTAGGAAACTTTTCCAACTATTTTCGAGATGACGTCGCGTCAGTATGTCTTTATGTACTTATTCAAACAAAGTAAATTTCTTTACAATTTTCTTTTCAATTGGTCCTACAGATTGGTTCGATTGGATTGAGATCGGGGCTCATTGCGGGCCAAGGTAAAACTTCGATGTTGGCTTCAGTTTGGGTCGCCTGGGTTAGGCAAGCAGTATGAGCAAAAGCATTATCCTGCATGAGGACAAAATTATTGCCCACTCTTTGTGAAAATGGAATAATGTGGGATCAGACCACACGCTCGACGTAGATGGCAACAGTTACGGTACCTTCGTTAAAAATTACCATTTCCGTTTTGCCCATTAAGATGATTCCGCCTCACACCATGACGCTTTGTCATGGTGGGCTCCCCAAACAGATCAGTTTCGTGTCAGTACAGGGTTCAGTAAATCGTTCGCCTTGTCTGCTCCACACACAAACGCGCCTATCATCATTCAAAAACTTTACTCTCAACTGTGAAGAGCACAGTTCTCCAGTTGTCCATGGTCCAGTCCGAATACTCGCGTGCGAACCTAAAACGAGATGCACGATGAGCCCTTGTCAATTTAATGCAAACCACACGCATATTTTTTTTGTAGTTTTTATGGTTTTTATGGATCGCTGTCCATTTTCATGAAGTCTGTTGCGGATCGTTTGGTCACTTACTCGTGTACGGTTTGGTTGCTGTAATTGATTTTGTAAAGCGCGAGCAGAAACGACACGTTCTCGGCAGGCAGTTAAGCGAACATATCGATCTTCTTGAATAGTTGTGGCCCGCGTTCTTCTTGATCCGCATCTTCTTACAATACCACGAGTCTCCTGATAGCGTTTCCAAGCATTTCGGATACCTCGCCGCAATACACCTAGGTGTAGTGATTACTAATCGCTGAGATTCTCCCTCTTGCAGGAATACCACTGCTTTTAAAGAAGTTTCCATGCTCATATGGTGCCAAATCCGTAACATTGTTATGAAACTTAATGATTTAACTCAAAAAAAAAACAGTAAAACAAATGATTGTGTTTAATCAATGTAATACCGTTGATTAAACAGAAGTGAATAAGAAATCGGGTCCAGGGTAATTTTAACTTAATTTGTTTAAGTCTCCCCACTTACACACATTTTTTAACTTTACTCTCAGTAAAGATTAAAAAATGTTGTTCAAAATAATTTTAAGAATACATGACAAGTTTATGGTAAGACACTTCAACTTGCTCAAAATTAAGTTTAAAGTGTCATACAATAATTTTTTGTGAAAAAATCGCGGTGGGCCCTATTTTGTTTTGAGTAGTTTATTTTAAGCTCAAAGGAGTAAAAACTATAAGCATAGATTTTTTCAGTTTAAACTTATATTTTGTTAAAAATGGCAGTATATTGATTTTTGAAAAGCTGTATATTTTGGATACGATGGTCGATTTTAATATTTTAAATGGAATTCAACTCAATTTTTGAGATCTAAAATATTGATTTAGTTAAAAAATCAATAGGTTTAATTATTTCGAAGCAATGTCAAAAAACGTTTTCTTTTATTTTCACCCCATCCCAAATAAATTGACCGATATTGACCCAACTGACGCGGACGGTATTTCACGCAGTTTTTAAAGGTAAAAACCGATAAGATTTTTAAGTCAATCGGTGTATTCGACTGAAGTTATTTCAAAAATATTAAGTAAGTTTGCTAAGAACAACGTAATTTTAATATTTCAAAAGCTGTAACTTTTGGAAAATAGATTAGATTTTGATTCTTGAAACGGCATTCGACTAAGTTTTTTAGTACTAAAATATTGTAGAATACCAATTGGTTGAAAAATTTCGAAGTTATGTCGAAAAAACAATTTTTTCAAAACTTTTCGTCAACGATGACTCTTAAACGGATAAACCGATTTTGATGCAATTTATTCATTAGACGTAGTCTTTTAAGGAATAGAGCTGATTAGTTTTTGTACTCAATCGGTACATTAATCTGGAAGTTAAATTAAAAAATACTGTTTCGCTGAAACTTTTTTTGAGATTTTTTTAAAATTTCTCATAATCTCTTAAGCCGATTTGATTCAAATTTTCAGGAAATCTAAGTTGAGTAGAATCCAATCGAATGCTATCAACTTTGTTCCGATCGGTCCAGCCATTCCAAAGTTATGAGATGTTTACATACATTATATCGTGATGATCATGATACATACATATCGTGAAAATAGTCGGAAAAGATTCCTAGGACCTCAAAATGTGGAGATCTGGTGAAAACTTGATTTTCGAAAATTGGGGCAAAATCAGTAACTTCCTTATCTACATACGTAGCGGGAACTTAAAAATGTCTTTGATATTACTTCGACATTTATCAGGAATAGGAGGCAAACGGGCAAGAGGCTCACCTGATGGTAAGTGATCACCGCCACCCATGAACAGCTGCAACACCGAAGATACTGCAGGTGCGTTGTCGGCCTTTAAGGAATGAATACGCTCTTTTCTTGAAGGCCGCTAAGTCGTATCGGTTCGGAAACACATATCCGCTGGTAATTAGCACACTTCGTATACTATAATTAGGATACATATAGTTTTTGTTCCTTTGAGCTTAAAATACTTCAATTTACCGGTAAATTTCAAAGAAATACCAGCGTGCTTTTGGATAAAAAAACAATTTAATTATTTTTTTACGTTTGTTACGTTAAAACTCAGTGATTTATGAATTGATTTTGATTTTTTTTTTGTTTGAGATGGTAAGCTTTCCGTGATGTGCCATTTGGTTAAAATCTGATGCAGGGATCCAAAGATATAGGAAATGGGAAGTCGGCTGTAGCTGTTTTACTGCGTTTCAATTATGTCAGTACGTATTTATATCCATGCACATTTCACGATGGTAAAGAAAGTAACGGATAAGTGTATATATTCAACAAGTCGTAGACCGCAACTCAATTTATTGGGTTCGCGCATCGCTCAATAGAGCAATGTGTGTTGGACGCGATTTCATTTCCTGTGTGCGCGTGCGCCGGTCCGTGAGCCAATTTCCGGTGACGGCTTTGGTTAACGATTTAAATGTACCTAGGTTTAGATAGCTACAAAACGATTGCAAAGACACTGATATATACTTACTTAGACGTTCCATTATCGTTTCGGATCTCTTGTGAAGAATAGAATATATATTTATATAGATTTTTTCATTATATATTGTCATATATTTTAGGAATTATACAATTTAATTATCATTTTGCACACTAATTTTTGAGAATGCCAATGGGCATTAAGTCATCCATTGTACTTTAATTGTGCATAAATTCAAATAAATAAATAGGTAAATAAATAAGAAGAAAACAGTCAGAAGAATTATAAAATGATTTAAGAGCTTTAAATTTTAAATTTTCGGTTTTTTGCCTTTTTCAGCTAAACTGTTAGTGTTAGAGCAAAAAGTTAAATGACAAATTTGTAGTTAATCTAAAATCCTATAAAAAAGTCCTTATCGATTTTTTTCTGTCATCAATAATAACAAAGCTACAGATCCATAAGCATTTATTTTTCCCAATTTTTGCTTCTACGAACTGAAATATCGATAAGTAAATAATAAACTCAGAGCTAATTTGCTATTACATCACATTCGCAAGGAAATTTGATGAGTTAGATATTTTATATTACCAACAGTTAAAAGAAACACACTTATTTAGACATATTCTTATGATTTTTCAACTATATTATAAAATTTATTGATAAACAACATGAAATGTAATTGAGACATTAAAAGCAAAAACAATTCACGGCAAAATAAACATTTGTAAACTTTTTATATAACCTGTAGCTTTAATATGTTAATAATATCATTGTTATTCTTACAAATTTTTCGTTAAATAAATATCAAATAAATACGAATAACAACATTTATATAAATATCGAAATTACAAAATCAAAACTTATCAATTAATTACAAACTACTAGAAATTAATCTGGGAATTAGACACTTTATTCCGTAGTGAGGGTTGAAATTAGAAAAAGGAGAAGTTATTAAAATTTACACTAATCGATCAATTGATAAAATCACATACTTTTAAACGCATGGAATTTTTTTTTATTTTTTCACAGCTTGCAGGACAAAAAAGTGTTAAAAAACCCGGTTTTCCATGTTATTTAGACGGGAAAACTAAAAGTGACATGGAGAACCTCTTAAAATTGGAGTATTGAGCTCTGCTTTTAACAGGAGCTTTGTATGGACATTTTCTGAGATATTATGGGGTAAGACTAAAAAAAAAAATATTGACTTTTTTTTGAACAACCTAATATATTCAGGTCGTAAAAGGCGACCGATTAGCTCTGCAAGTCACTACCATCGTGACTACTAGGTGGTAGAGTTCTGCATTATCTCGGCCGGGTCTGGTACCACCGACTTAACTATTCCTGCCGCAATAGCGTCAGTGCTTGTCACCGTCGTGTTCCGGTTTGGAGAGTAAGGTAGCCGGTAAACTTATGCATGTGGCATTAGACCTCGCCACAAGATATCAACGTACCATTAACATCTTTGGTGTCTATAGGCGATGGTTGACTCTTACCATCAGGAGACCCATCTGCTTGTTTGCTATCTTATGATAAGACCGCCCCGTTGGTCGAGTGGTTGGCTACCCTATACCTAAGAGCGATGTGATGAATATATAAATGTTTGTCTTTCCGGGTTTGGATGTTTATTAAATATATGCCAGTATCTATATATGTATTTCTACGCAATAGTATCGCTGACTAACACCCATAACACAAGCAAATAATTTGCTTACTTTGGGGTTAGATCAGTAAATGTAATTTGTCCCGTGAATATATAATGTAAAATCTATATTTTCCCTTATCATTTCTGGCTCCTCGCCTTCCTTCCAGACGAGACACCTGGCTAGAAGGCAAACCTTACCTAGGTTGTTCACCTGATTGAAAGATAACTATAGCTTATAGACATCAAAGATTTTAATGGTGCGTTGCTTTCCGTTTGGGGCAGGGTAAGGATACCACATGGATGAGTTTATCTGCTGCTTTACTCTTCATACGGGAACACGACAGCGACAAGCACTGACGGCGAGAATAAGTAATGCGGTGGTACCAAACTCGGTCGAGCCACTGCAGAACACTACTGTTTGGTGAGTAGTCACTATGTTAGTGTCACGTATTAGCCTTACTATTCCTTTTACGTGATGCTTTGCAGAAGGCAGCACATCTAAGTTCCAAAAAGAGACCCCAATTAGCAAAGAGAATGTCTATCGATCTTTGCTTTGGAAGATAAGGAGATATTGGCTAAGCTGTCGCATTATGCCTTAGTCGCACTGGCGTCTAGCGTCGCAAAGCTTCGTGCAATGATGCGATAAATGCAGATGTGTCTTCTACATTTATTGTGTCATTGCACGAAGCTACCGGTTACATTTCATTTTAACCTCTAAATAGGAAAGCGACAGTGACAAGCACGAACGGTATTGCAGCCGGAATAGGTAAGGCGTTCGCGTTGGTACTAGACCCGGACGAGACAATGCAGAACCTATGCATCAATAATATCGTTAATGTCTATCGATAAAAGTTGAGTGTTATCATCAGCATATATCGACTTGATTATTATTATTTTTCAACGTAATGACGTCGTAGGTTCAGTGTTTTAGCTCGCGGTCAAACTAATTAAAACTAAGTAGGTAGGTATACCTGTAAAGATTAAAACGGGCAATCAATTGCCACAATGTAGTATGCTGGTAAATAGTTTTATGTTGTTTAGTCACGAGAAGGTATAAATACATGATTATTACTGAAAATAAATAAGCTTGCGTATTATTCGTTGCGTGGGTAATGTGACGAACAAAAATATTTTAACGTTGAAGTATGCGTGTAGCACGCAGTTATATTTTATATTTTATTCCCATTCGTAAAATGTTAGCATGGTAAAGTAGATTTCAAAAGTGCTCTGCCATTTCAAAAGCGTATTTATCAACAATGAAAAAACTGCACAAATACGAATTAAAAAAGAGATTTTTAAAATTCAGCAATTTTGAAACTGGTATATGTAACAAAGTTTAAAAGCTGTCTAACAGAGAGTTACGTTGTTTACGTTGTTTTTTTTAATTTGCAGGCTTCCTATCAAGAGAGCCATCAGCTTGTTTGCTATTGTATGATATAAAAAGCAATGTACCTACCTACCTTTTGTAAAATCAGCCGAATACGAAATGGCATAAGTCCGTTTAAAATTGAGCCTCGACACGCTTTCTATGCAAAATGACCGCATCGATAGCCAAGGTAAAAATATACTGCTTCTGTGCATAACAGTATAACAAACAAGATTAATTACAATGCATTGCTTGAAGGAATAGCAAAAGTTAACTTCGAAAGCATTTATGCCTGCTCGTCAGTGGATTAAAAAAGTTTCTCACATTAATCGTATTACCCTATAATTTGTTCGATAGGCATGCACCACTCAAGAAAGTTAAACTAAAGAAACCTCCTGCACCTTGGATAACTAGAGGTGTTCGAATGGCAAGACGTGATAGAGCTTTCTGGAAATTCAAACATGATAGATGCAATGAAAATTGGTCAGCTTATAAGGTGGCTCGCAACCGCTGCAATAACACTGTAAGGGCAGCCAAACGCCAATATATTTCTGATAATATGTATAATTAATCATTTGTCGACATTTGGAAGTTTCTCCACTCACTTGGTATTGGTAAACAATCTTCTCGATATAAAATTCCCTCCTTCTCTCCGAATGAATTTAATTTTAATTTTTCAACTACGCTTTCCGTTAGTAACACAGTTCGATCTTCAACTATTACAGAAATAACTTCCACGGCACCACTTCCTATCGGATATTTCTCTTTTTCTCGTGTCACTGATAGCGAGGTACACAAAGTTGTTGCCTCGGTGAAGTCAGGTGCAGTAGGGGTGGATGGCATAGGGAGGGTTATGATTTTACCCCTAATCGAATTCTTTTTATCTCTAATTACACACATAATTAATGTTTCTTTGGCCACAGGGGATTTTCCTTCACTATGGCGCAAAGCACTAGTTACCTATATATACCTCTTTCTAAAACTGCGAATCCTAGTGAATTAAAAGAATATAGACCTATATCTATTCTTCCTCTTTTATTTAAAATTTAGAAGCTATTGCACATTAAAAAATATCTGATTTAAAGCATAATCTGCATTGCCCTTTTCAGTCTGGCTTCAGACCTAGGCATAGTACAATTACCGCTCTTTTGAAAGTTACCGAGGACATCCGTAAGGATATGGAGAGTAAAATGGTAATCATACTTGTTTTAATCGACTTTTCTAACGCGTTTAATATGGTAGACCATGATATTCTTCTTGCCATTCTGGAACACATGTGCTTCTGTTGCTCTGCTCTGAAATGGTTTGCTTCCTATCTTCGCGGTCGTCAGCAGGCTATTAGATTGAACGGTATTCTGTCTGACTGGTCTAGTCCAGACTCTGGCGTACCTCAAGGCGGTGTATTATCTCCTGTATTATTTTCTTTCTTTATTACTTTCTTTCCTTTTATATTGGTTGCTCTTATCATTTATACGCTGATGACTTACAAATATATACCGAAACCGCGAGTAATGACCTTAATAACGCTATTGTTAAAGTTAATTCCACACTGACTAAAATAAGCAACTGGTCACACAAATTTGGCATACATAATACATATAAAACATATCTAAATGCCAGACTATTATTATTAGCAGCCCACGTCAACTAGCTAAAATAGATTCCTACACAATTGCTCCCGTGATATTCAAAGGTTCTATAATAGAGTTTAGCCAATGTGTCAAAAACCTAGGTGTTTACATTGATGAAACTCTCAGCTGGTCTCGTCAGATATGCGAAGTCTGTCGCGCACGTCACGTGTCACTTCCACATTAATTGCGCTTAACCAATTTAGGAACTTCCTTCCTATTTTTTTTAATATAAATAAATAAATATTCACGGGATAAATTACACTTACTAACCTAACCCCACAAAGTATTTGCTTGTGTTATGGTTGTTAGTCAAAGATACAAGTACATAGAAATACATATATAAATACTAGAATATATATATTTAATAAACACCCAAAGCCGTAAATATTTTTTTTTATAGTAGAGGGGACAAACGAGCAGATGGTGCACCTGATGGTAAGTGATCACCGCCGCCCATGGACATCCGCAATACCGGGGGTATTGCAGCTGCGTTGCCGGCCTTTTAAGAATGAATAAGCTCGTTTCTTGAAGGTCCCTAAGTCGTATCCATTCGGAAACACCCCCGAGGGTAATTGATTCCACAAAGGAGTAATGCGAGGCAAAAGGTGTCGACAAAAGCGCACGGTTGTGGATTTCCAGACATCGAGGTGGTGAGGATGGAACTTTAAATTTTGACGCGATGTCCGATGGTGGAATTTAGCGGCAGGCATTAGTCCAAACAACTCGTCGGAACACTCCCCATGATAAATACGGTAAAAGATGCAGAGCGAGCCTACATCTCTGCGTAACGCCAAAGAGTCAAGCCGATTAGAAATAGCCTGGTCGTCGACGATTCGAACCGCTCTACGTTGAATGCGATCAAGAGGAAGAAGCTGGTACTGAGGAGCTCTGGCCCAGAGGTGAGAACAGTACTCCATGTGAGGTCGAATTTGGGCCTTGTAAAGTTGGAGGCGATGGGCTGGCATGAAGTACTGCTTTGCTCTACTGAGTACACCAAGCTTTTTGGAGGCTTGTTTAGCCTTCCCTTCCAAATGACCGCGGAACTGAACGTTGTTCGATATGTCGACTCCCAGAATTCCAATACTGGCTGAGGCTGTCATGAGAGTGTTTTCGAACCGAGGTGATACGACAAAGGGTGTTTTTTTTGCGGTGAACGCACAGAGCTTCGTCTTTTTGGGGTTAAATGTAATAAGGTTTTGACGACCCCATTCTGAGACATCAGTTAGTTGATTCTCGAGTTCAGACACGAGCTTGATCCGGCCCTCTTCGAACTGTTCCCGAGAAATACCGCTACGGCCGGAGTATGTAGCATCAACAGTACTGTCGTCCGCATAGCAATGTATGTTACTAATTCGCAACATATCATTAATATGCAGAAGAAACAGAGTCGGTGATAGCACGCAGCCTTGGGGAACACCAGCATTGACAGGTTTAAGATCGGAGCATGCACCGTTACAAATACAAACATTTATGCTCATCACACAAATGCTTGATCATGGGGACGTCTGTTGTCTGGATCTTAGTGAAGCCCAACTGAACAAACTTGATCGCCTTCTTAATAATGCTGTGCGTTTTATTTTTCGTTTTCGGAAATTCGACCACATTTCTTATTATCGATTAAAACTCAAATGGCTTTCAATCCGTTAACGTCGGCGAGTCAGAATACTCTTCTTTCCTCTATTCTCTTTGACCCTTTAATTCCTGACTATTTAAAAAATGAATTTAATTTTTTGTCCGATTCACACGATTTACACCTACGCTCGTCAGAACCTTTTCTTCTCTACCCATGCATAGTTCTGGGTTCTTGTCAAATTCTTTTGCTGTTCAAGCGATTCACTTGTGGAATGCTCTTCCAGATAATATTAGAGTACCAGCTTTGAAGAGTACATTTAAGAAAAATCTAAAGCTGCACATTCTAACATCTAATGGCTAATGTTTTGAAATTTGAATATCATACATTAAGTTGTTATACATAAAAATTTGTTTTGTTTCATATTATTTACCGATATGTATACTTATATATGTATTTATTTGTTATAGACATTTATATATGTATTTTTATATGTATATAGGTAAGAATGTATGTATATATTATAAAATCTAGATTTAAGAATATTACGAAAATTTAAACATTCTGTGTGATTTTCTGGTTAGCCGTATGGTTAGCTGGTAGAGAATGCTTTATGCATTAAGCACGCCATTTGTACCCTATACATTCTGTATGTGGTTCAATAACGATAAATAAATAAACATCAATAAGGTCACTTGGTTGAAGTGATAGCTAAAAGCACATAGTAACCGCACTTAATGGAATGTGACTAATGATGTGACTGATATATTAGTATTCGCTAAGATATTAGTAATATTGAAAGGATTCGTGGATTAGTAATCCGGCGAACTGTAATATGCTAATATTTCATATTCGCCTAATATCTGTAACGAAATAGACAATTTAATTAGAAAATGAAATATTTAAAAGTTATTAATTAAGGATTATAGAAAAATTTTATAAAACACTAATAGTACAACACAAAATAGATAAATAATATATAGTATTGCATATGAAATGCAAATTATATGTACAGATATACAACTCAATAGGCACACTAATAGAATATTGATAACATAATGTAATACTGGAGTAAGTAATTAATTGTAAAAATAGATAGAAAGCAAAAACAGTTTTAACAGTAAGCACCAAAATAATGTTAAACTAACGAGAAAATAAAATAAATAGTGTCAAATTTATATGTAACCCATATGTATGAGATACATAGATAAATAAATAAATGTAAAGAAATAAAAGTAATATGATATTTATAGAGAAATGAAATATTCAATTCAAATGTATTTAGCAAGTAATTAAATAGGATAAGAAACGGCTTTGACCAAGTTAGAGGAACTAGAAATAAGAAATATTGTGATATTGACAATATACTCCCCCAGGGGGCGGGTTTACCCTCCTAGGGAAAACTAAAAAAAAAAAAATATCTGTAACGGCTATCCAAAATGAATCAGATAATATCATTCGGTCTTCGGAATAGTTTCGGATTCACTAGATTGGCGCCCGTCGGATTCGTGAAAATATTAAAATATTTTCACGATACGCCGCGTCGTACGTACGAATGAGACAGACGGATTTTCTTGCAGTATACAGTTAGCTATATAGCAGTTTTAAGGTCCAAATTACAGTGAAATATTAGTTAATACTGATATATTAGTTAAGATATTTTCCTGCCGTATCAGTATAAGATCTTATTACTGTTGCTTTAAGGTCCAAATTACAGTGAAATATTAGTTAAGATATTTTCCTGCCGTATCAATATCAGATTTTATTACTATTACTTCAAGGTCCAAATTACAGTGAAATATTGGTTAATACTGACATATTAGTTAAGACATTATAATATTTCAAAGTGAATTTATTAGTATCACCTAATCTTGAGAAATATCGGTATTAACCCATCTCTAAACGTGACAGTGTTTAGCATTATGCTATTACAACAAAAATAGATAAGATGATTATTTTGAGGGTCAGTGCTTGTCACTGTCGTGTTTCGGTGTGGAGGATAAGGTAGCCGACAAACTTATACATGTGGCATTTGACCTCGCCACAAGATAGCAACGCACCATTAACATCTTTGGTGTCTATAGGCGATGGTTGACTCTTTCCATCAGGATACCCATTTACTTGTTTGCTATCTTATTTGATGATGATTCACAATTCACACGCTCTATATATTTTGTTACTGTTTAATAATAATAATGTTTAGTTTGAATAAAAAATTCCCTATGTCGCTCCTGAATAATGCAGCTTTTTTAAAGGTTAAAGTTTTAGGGTTTATTCGTTACAAACATACAAAAATCCGAAAACACGAATGTTTTCTCTTTATAACATTAGTAAAAATTAATTATAATTAATTAATATTTACCAATCATATAAATAGAAAACAATTGTACAAACATACAAAAATAAAATAATACAAATGGTTTCTCTTTATAATTTTAGTAGAGATTAAATATAATTAATATTAACAATATTATAAATAGAAGACAGCTATACAAACAAAAACACATGTGCTTTCTCTTTATAATAATATTAGTAAAGATTATTATTTATATTGGCTATATAACGGTTTTTAATTTTACTGCATCGTCTGTATATTTTCATGGAGTTGTTTTAACTATTATAATGAAGTTTTACCAATTTCCAATGATTGAGTGTATAAAATATCAAATTCGAGTAAAACATTGCAGGATTTTACCACACAATACTTATGTGCTAGTGATATGTTACGCCTTTGGCCTTTCCCAGCTCATACGGTTTTTGCCACCTATGATGTGCTAAGGATATGATAAGAGGCTCAAGCTTCCCAAAACCTTGAAAAATTTGAAGATTAAGTACTTTTATAATGTACTTTCAACGGAATCAAGCCCCTCCCGTCAAACAAAAAATTGCTGAATCAAGCCCCGCTAAATAAAAAAAAAATGCTGAATCAAGCCCCGCTAAATAAAAAAAAAATGCTGAATCAAGCCCCCCCAAACAAACTTTATTTAATTGGCTAAAAGTAAAATACTTATTTGTAGCTGCGATAATTGTTCGAATATAAAAATATAACGTAGGCCGAATTTCGAATCGAATCGAATTTAAATTCAACATTTTACTTCATAAAAGGCAAGTACTTTTTATTGATTAAGGTGGAATCGAAATGTTAATACTTAATTTTCAAATGAACACCCACCTCAAAAGATGTTAGTAAATTGTTTAAGCCGAAGGTTAATTACCATTTAAGCAATTTGTTACTTTTAATATTCTCTACCTCTAAAAGAATCCCTCATTAATTTCTATTCGAATTATAAATGAAAAATGTAAGCTTCATTAAAATTTCAGGGTTCATTTCCGCTTTAATTATTTGCTTCGGCGACGTTTGACGCGCGACCAAATACTTCAACGTGTGCCTAACACAAATTTAATGTACCTACAGTTTCTAAGATCCACTAGAGGTTTTAACTTAAAATTTAAAAGCTAAGTTACATTTAGAATCCTAATATACATACCTACGCAGCTATCAAATATTTGCCATTACAATACTTATTTTTGCGTGACTCTTTTTGCAAATAAAAATTAAAAAATAGTTTCTAAGATATCGTTATTTATTATCGTTATTATTATCGTTATCGTTATTACTAGTAAAGTCTAAGATAAAAGAAAATAAAGATGGAGCTCAGCCATATGTCATAGTGACGCCAATCTATCTATACATATAATAAAAGCGTCAGAAAGTCAAAACTGTACATTGAATATTTTTTAAAAGAATACTTGGCGCGTGATCTACAATCGATATCGAAGCCAAAAATATAGTTTTTAAAATTTTGTCTGTTTGTCTGTATGTATGTCTGAGGTAAACTCAAAAAGTACTGCATGGATTTACTTCAAATTTTGTATGAATATTACTAACAGGTCGGGTCAACATATAGGCTACATATTATCACGCTATCATCCACGGGGGAGGAGCTGTGCGGAATAAACGAAATCCGCGCGGACGAAGTCGTGGGCAACAGCTAGTATTTGATATGTGTGAGTTTACTGTATGACGTCTCGATATGCACTGACAGGTGATTAACTTTGTTTGTAGTGTAAGTTTGTACGTGAACCTTGTATTTATTTACACGGCTTGGTTTTAAGACTTCAGTAATATTCAAAATTTCATCCTCATCATCTCGATGTCTGGAACTCCACAACTGTGCGATTCTCGAGGCAC
The DNA here is from genome assembly GCA_036924255.1 of Apodemia mormo. NCBI lineage: Eukaryota > Metazoa > Arthropoda > Insecta > Lepidoptera > Riodinidae > Apodemia > Apodemia mormo. The sequence goes on along the minus strand of JAUPFN010000013.1, from coordinate 23,158,499 downwards.
TTTTTTCCCCGCACTACTCCTCTGTGGAACGAATTACTGGCAGGGGTTTTTCCGAACGGATATTACTTATGGACCTTCAAGAAAAGACCTACTCTTTTTTTAAGGCCGGCAATGCAACTGCAAGTCTTCTGATAATGTAGTTGTCCATGGGCGGCGGTGATCACTTAGTTTACCATCAGGTGAGCCTTCTATCCATGCGCCCCCTTATTCTGTATAAAAAAATGTTAGAGGCCCTTTGTATAAAAGTGAACGAAGAAAGAAACTACAGTTATTAAATTCAAAATAAGACAATGTTATGGCCCTTGTTATTCTCTTACAGCGACAGTCAATAAAAATACTCTTTTTAATCCGAATGTTTTAAACAGCTACAAGACATTTGTTCATTTATGTGATTGTGCGATGTGAATGTATAAGTCGCAAAAACACATGTAATATTTATGTATTCAATTTTATCCCATTAGATTTTATAATACACCGTTTTACATGCATTCGCGAAATTTAAAATCAAAGCATTTTAAGATTTTTTTTTGCCAGTAGCTTTCTACTAGTTTTCAAGCAATTTTTCATTTCGGTGATCGGATATGACGACGAAATCCAAAGTCTGGCAAGGTTTTTCAAACAATTACAACATAGGGACTTTCAAAAAGAGAGTTTACACATTTAAAAAAAGTCGAAAACCCAATTGCAAGAGCCGTGGTGGTGCAATTGTTCATAGGCGATGGCGATTATTCCTTTAGATAAGTCTCCTGTTCTTTTGCCCCCTTTTCTATAAAAGATGTGGCGATGGCTTATTAAAATACTTAGCGTGTATAATAAACGGTCTCATTCCATTAAGAGATTTATGTTTGAATCATTTCATAACCTATCATATAAAAGAGAGTATATTTGTATCATGTGTTCCGTTAGTCGAGTGATTAGCGAAACTAACTACGAATCGGCGGAGCTTGGGTTCTATTGTCCCGACAGGGACAAACATACAGAAAAGTTGATGAGCATAGGTGTTTGTATTTCTGGGTTTGAGTGTTAATTTTTTAGGTATGTTACAGTATCTATATATGTATTTCTATGTATTACTCGTAGTATCGTTGACTGATACCGGTAGCACAATCAAATATTTGCTTACTTTGAAGTTAGAACAATTTGTGTAATTTGTCCAGTGATATTTCATTATTACTATTGTACTACAAGTACGAGAAAACGTTATATATAATTTCGTTATGTAATCGTTTAAAAACTGTTTATTATAAATACATCTCGAAGGTTTCATGATTTATAGATAGTTAGTTTTTACCCTAACATAATAAGATAATGCAATTTCCCTGCCGTAATGAAAATGGACGATATTCGTCCATGACTAGTGAATAAATACAGGATATAAAAGAAGGAAGGGCTAGTCGTATTTCTTAGAGCATTGGCCATTAAGTGCTTCTTTCACGAATAGCTAACAATAAAGCGACCGGCCTTAGTTCAATTCTATTTTTGTTTGAGTTACAAAAGTCTCGAAGGTAATAAAAACATGTATTTACCTTTATACCGCCTTAATGGTGTGACGCAGTAGTTTCTAACCTTTTCAAAGTTGTTACCCATATGACCTATGCAGGGAAATGGACTTTACTTCCACTTAAAAATGATTTCAAGCTAACAGTATAAGCACATTTGTATATAGTGCCCTGTGGTCGATATTTGACCACAAAATAAAATCTCTTAAGTTTGACAACACAGATTGGCTGTAAAGGAAACAGTATATATTTTTGTATATTATCTAGTATTTCACATGAATTGAGTTTATTTTTATTAATTTAAGGTGTCCCATAGACCTACAATAACATTGCGCAATACTTTTATTGTGCAATAATATTAAATACCCCATTTGATTTCATACGCTCAATAAATTCACTCAATACAATTGACAAACCAGTCTGATCAATATTTTCGTACGGGCAACATGTCGGACGACGAAATTTTTGCGACAACCATGGTGGTGATTCCGTTAATAAATGTCTATACAATTCTATACACTCAAATAAATCTCCCGTTCTTTATTTCGTATAGCATTCTTGCTCGCTATTTTGCTTAAATTTACGTTACGCTCATACATTAAACACCGTGACTGACTGAGCGCGATCTCTCCAAACTCTGAAATGAATAATATTGTGTAATATTAAGCCTACACAGTGCAAAAAAATAAATTGCACAATAAAAATTAAACGTGCTCAAACTTTCGTTAACGAATCTTTGTGCAACCTTCAATATTAACCCTAAACGGTCAATAATATTACACATCACGTAATATTGCGCAATGTTATTGTAGGTCTATGAGCCGCCTAACGTGTTTTTCATGCAAATTATTCAAAAATATCAGGTTTCTGCAGTCTTCCGCAGTGTAAACTTTAAATTTTATACTCAATGGAGTATTATTAAAAGGAGTACAAAGTTTTTGTTTAACGTATTATTATAGGGATTAAGTCGTGAAGCGAAAATTTCTAACCTTGTTCATGTAAATAAATTGGACGGAGGAGTATGAAAATTGGCACAGTTAGAGTTTATACATAACAGGAATGCAAAAAGTGATCCCGGGTTTCTCCGTGTTGGTCTCGAGTTCTTTTGAAGAATAGACCATAGGTTCTGCCAGGCAGATCGTAAAAGGCGACCGATGAGTTATGCGAGTCACTATCATCGTGACTACTAGGTGGTAGAGCTCTGCATTGTCTATCCCGGGTCTGATCGGGTCTGATACCACCGCCTTCTATCATCATCGCATTTTTGCTATAGCTATAAACTTGCTCGGGCCTGACTCTGTAACCATGTTGTCTTTTTATTTGCATTCCCCCATGTTGCTCCGGGCCCCTTAAAAATACATATCAGTTGTAATTCTGCTGGGCAGTTCGTAATATTTTCCTTCATTAGAATATTTTCCTTATCATAAGAAACCAATCAAGCAGATGGCTCTCCTGATGGGAAGAGAGATTCATAACCTATAGACACTAAATGTGTTTATGGTGCGTTGCTATCCTTGTGGCGGGGTCTTACTGTCTCATGCATTTGCCGGCTAGCTTACCCTCCTGCCGAAACATGTTAGTGACAAGCATTGAAGCTATTGCGACAGGAATAGGTAAGACCTGGGCGAGACATTGAAGAATTCTACCAAGTAGCCACCACGGTGGTAGTGATTAACACAACTAATCGTTTGCTTTTTACGAATTGTCAGATAGAACGGCAGATGGTGTATTCTTCAAAGCGGGCCCGGACCAACACATGTAATAAACGAACGATTGGTTAAACATGTCACTACTCCATTGAAATGTTACATGGGCATTACATATTTTAGAGGACGCAGTTTTATTTTTTGGGACAAATGTGGGCCATATATGTGGGCAAAGCGATTTGCTACAAATTATGTCTACGAATTTTTTGTAGGACGCATAGTTTCCGAGATATCGCACAAAAGGTGTTTGCACCACTTTTTCCAAGATGGCAGCCAGGGGACAAGGGTGGCAACTCCAGAAACTTGGGGTTAAACTTCTATTAACCCCACATATGTCCCAAAAAAAAAATTGCGTCCTCTAAAAAATGAGATATTAGGTTCTTAAATTATAAAATTTCAATGGATCACACTGTCATCTTGATTACTAGATGGTAGAGATTCGCAATGTATAAATCCGGGTCTGGTACCTTTTCTTAGCGCAATAGCGTCTATAGGTGATGGTTGTCCCTTTGAATGCGGTGATCCATCTAATTCAAAATCAAATCAAATCAAAATATATTTATTTAGATAATCAAATTGTGCATTACACTGAATTATAAAATACCTAAAAACTATCTTATGATCTAACTTAACATGTATCTGCCTGGACTATGTTGACCTGTGTTTTAGGCGATAGGGGCTAGGAATACAATAATTTTAATAATCAGTGATAAAAATTAAGTGAGCATAGTTTTCAATGTTATTAAATTAAACTCTTAAACTTAAGAAATAATATAACTTAGGAAAACAGAGTAATTCTTTAAAACTATCAGAAATATCAACAAGAAGTGAAAAATTAAACGTAGTTAAAATACATAACTCTAAGTTTCCTTTAATTGTTTGCTATTTAATCATCTTAAACAAATCTTTTGCACAGCTTGGCATGCTTATCCGTAAACTTCAATTGCAATAAAAACCTTAATATAGCTTCCTCCCCCTATCTCTATTCCTTCCTTCTCCCTCTATCCCTTTTGACATCTAATGACAAGAGCTGAAAAGATTACTTTAAAAACTATTTTTTTAACCTTTAAGTTCTAATCCCTTAGCCCAAACGTGTATTCATCTATTTTAACTTAGTCCACCGGAAAAATAATTTTGTCAAGCCTTGAAACATAAACCTCTGTGGTCTAGTGCTCCAGCGTTGGCGTTGACCACATGTAGTCCCGGGTTCGATTTCCGGGTCGGGCACTTAAAACAAAATGTTTTCAGTTTTCTGATTCTGAATCTACACAAAAGTTGCCCGGGATTGGAAATTGCCCGGTTGGTGATAGGCTAGCCACCTATCACATTTGTGGGATCAAGTATCTTCTAATCATGGGTTCACTTGTACCTCTGCCTACTTTTTCGGGGACACGGGCGTGAAGATACTTGAAACATAAGCCTCAGTTTCAATGACCACCTCCTACTTCGTTGACAATCTTCGTCCACCTAGCCATTTCTTCCCATTTGGGAAAAGAAGCAGCATGAGACTAAGTTAGGCGAATATGGTGTGGTAACAACGTGAAAAACTGTTCAGTAAGTTTTTAATTTTTTTCTTTGTTTAATGTGTTATTTTTTCTTCACCAAATTCTGCTATCTGATCCTGATGAGCTTATGACAGTTTTCACTTTAAAATATACAAGCACACGCTAAAGTCGACGCTGGTGGCGACACAGCCCACTGTTTCGGCTTGTGAATACTCGAGATGCCAGTCATGAGTTATTACCGAGTCGAAATAACGCTACTTACGCTCCCACTTATTGTCAAGATATTGTCCCAAGCCGAAGCTCGATCTTACAGGAGACTTCCTTTACGCTTAGTACTTATTCTGTTCGCTCACGCTCGGTTTCGCAGTAATGTAGTTTATTGATTCAGGCGTTACTTTACGGAAATCCATTATTAAACATGTGAATTAATTAAATTTTCTATTATCCGCGAATTGTTCTATGTATCCTTCGCGATAGCACCGAAAAGAAATTTATTGTATTACACTGAGGTAATGTTCGTTTCTCCTGAAGATGCTTCGGTTTCGAAGCGAAACGTGCGTCGAGTGCGTACATAAATTGTGTGCTTTTGTGATTGATGTCGGCGTGGACGTGGGTGTAGAAGTGTGGTGGATGTGGGTGGATATTTTTTCCGCTGGGGTCTTCTTTTTGTCCGGACCATCGGTGAGTCCGACGTCTTTCTTTTCGGTACCATCGCGAAGGATACATAGAACAGTTCGCGGATAATTTTTCCCCGTGTTGGATCCGGCCTCCTTTGAAGAATAGGCCAATTGCCGTTCTGCCAGGCAGGTTCTAAAAGGCGACCGACTGGCTATCGAGTCACTACTATCGTGGCTACTAGGTGGTAGAATTCTGTATTGTCTTGCCCGAGTCTGGTACCACCGCCTTACCTATTCCTGCCGTAATAACGTCAGTGCTTGCCGCTGTCGTGTTTGGGTTTGGAGGGTAAGGTAGCCGGTAAACTTATGCATGTGGCATTAGACCTCGCCACAAGATAGCAACGCACCATTAACATCTTTGGTGTCTATAGGCGATGGTTGACTCTTTCCATCAGAAGACTTGTTTGCTATCTTATGATATAAAAAAATAGCAAATTTAAATAATCTCACCTGTTCGCAGTAATGGTCATTTGGACCAATTGCTTAAGTTCATTTAAAAAAAAAAAAAAAAACAATTGAATATGCACTAAAGCAAAGACAATAGTGTTTAAGCCGTTGAAATCAAGTGCACAGTTAACTTTATTCGCATGTGCGCTGTAACTTTAAGTTGCAATAAAGAGTACGATCAGACTAAGCACGCGCCGTTTATGCCTATGTTATTAACCTATCAACACTCACGTAGAAACAGTGTAATACAGTACGAAAGCGTTTATATATTTATGTAACTTACTATTATGATTTATAACTTACTATTATGATATATCTCCGAATTGTTAGACAGTATTAGAAATAGTTCACCTATAATAACATGTGAAGTCGTATAATGTAATTAGTGGCAAGTTTATCGAGAAATTGCGCACATGTGTAGTCCAATGCAAGTTACGTGGTTTTCTAGGGTTCCGTACTTCGAAAGGAAAAAACGGAACCCTTATAAGATCTCTTTGTTGTCCGACCATCCGTCCGTCTGACAAAACCCTTTTTCTCAGGAACGCGTGGAGGTATTAGGTTGAAATTTATATCAAATACTCAAGTCTACTGTTCCTTAGAGCTGTGAAAAAATCAAACTTCTAAGCTAATGCAATCAAAAGATACAGCCGTTTAATGTCGCAAGTTCCGGAATCCGGAAAACTCGCAAGGGAATCAAACGCTACAGGGCCTTCCCATGAACTCAGAATCTTGAAATTTAGTACGAAGCAACGTCTTATAGCACAGTAAAGGAAAAATTGCGAAAATCGTAAACTTTTCGTTACATTATACAATAAAAATATTTTAGTTATTTTGCGGTTGATATATTGTTGTTATTATGTATAGAAGTTTGTACGGAAACTTCGGTGCGCGAGTCCCACTCACATTTGGCTGGTTTTATTATAAAAGAGGGGGCAAACGTACAGGCGACTTTCATCTTAAGGTAAGTGATCAGTGTCGCCTTGACGTGAGGTCTTGCAGTGGCGTTGCTGACATTTAGGAATGTATAAGCTCTTTTGTTGAGGGTCACAAAGTCGTATCCGCTGATTGGTTCCATGGAGTGCGGGGTATAAAGTGCCTGGAGAATCGCTCAGTTATAGATTTTGCATTCATCGAGATGTTGAGGATGAAACTGAATTTTGTCGCGATTGGTGTCCGTTGGGGAAATTTAGCGGTTTAAATATAGCTGAAAACTCAATAAAACAAATTGCAATACCAACCCATAAAAGTTAAGGCGTCGATATCAGAATTTGATATCATCATCACAATTATGTATAACTTTTTATTGACTAGATCCAGTACAGTGTATCCCTCAAATATCTCTGAAGTTATAATTTTCCGCTGCATGAATTATATTCCGCCAACTCTAACCAGCTTATTGGTTCGTTTGTTTTTTTTTATATATTATTTTTTTTTAATTTTAGTCACCTGTGTGGTCTCGTAGTCCGGTGTTGGGGTTGAATACAAGAGGTTTCGAGTTCGATTTTTGATTTTTGATTTGCCGGACCCGGCGGTCCGGCAAATCAAAAATGTGATTTTTAGTTTTCAGATAAGAACATTGTTGCTGAGATTGGATTGTAGCTGTAGCGTGCAGCCCGCTGCGTTATAAAAGTTTTTGGCAAATCCCACGGGATCACCTAATTTTTCCGGTATAAAAAAGTAGCCTATGTACTATTCTAGGTCATCATCTATCTATGTGCCAAATTTCATTCAAATCGGTTCAGTTATTTTTGCGTGATTGAGTAACAAAAATCCATCCATCCAAACTTTTGCATTTATAATATTAATATAGGTATCTTCAAAACAAACGTACGTTTATTAAACGAACAGGATACTTTTAAATATTAACGTATGTACTATCCGTGACCATATTTATCCACATCTATGTTGCAGTCGGTGTTACATCCAACAAACACATAAAACATACATAATAAGGACGCTTGTATAGAACAAACGGCGCCACGTCGGCGTGTTGGGGCGCGGTAACTATGGAAACAGGGGGTGTTTCCACCACCCTACTAGCTTTCAACTGACCTGCCGACCTGTACTGACGAGTAACACTGTCAATGCTATAGGGCTTGAGAAGTATGAGCTCTACTTTTTTCGAGTTACATTTTTTACTGTTAAAAACTTTTTAGTTAATCCTACTAAAGCTTTTTCATGTATCGTCGCTTTTTGATTTTCACTGATTGTAGCATGAATTAAATAGAAGCGTCTTTTAAGATAATTTCTTAGTTATATATAGTACTAGCTGACCCGCGCAGCTTCGCCCGCGAGTAGATTTTCATGTCGTCGAGATAGTTTTTTATATAAATATCATTCCCTATTTCAACCCTTTAGGGGTTGAGTTTTGAAAAAAAAATTAGCTTTTGTTTGACCCCGGATCTTCAACTACTTCCATGTTAAATTTCATGAAAATCGGTGAAGAGGTTTAGGCGTGAAAGCGTAACGGACAGACAGACTTTCATATTTATAATATAAAAAATATATTATAAAATATTATATATTATATTAGTAATATTAGTATGGATGGCTTGCATTCACACACAGAAATACAGAGTTATAATATTTAACGATGAAATAAAATCACTTCAAGAGTAATTTTTAAATCTTGTCATCTCATTCGGTACGATAAAACAGTACGACATGGTTTATTTATATTTTTTCATTATATAATAAATCTACAAGGGTTTGGTTTGTCTAATGACATTTTTGACAGAGATTGGAGCGTTTGCTCATACGCGCGGCGACACGTTTATTTTCCAATGACGTGTCTATTAGTATTCATGTGGTATATGGGTTGTAGAGTAGTAAAACTGTTTTGTTACTTTTGCTGGCTTTAAATGAAATCTGTTAAAATTATTAAAATTTTATAGCGTCAATGCTTTTTACTGTCGTGTTCCGGTTGGAGGGTAAGGTAGTCGGTAAACTTGTACATGACTCATTACCATTTAGCCACACGGATAGCCACGCACTATTAATATCTTTGGTGCCTTTGGGCGATGTTTTATCTCTTTCCATCAGGAGAGCCGTCTGTTTGTTTGCTATCTTATCCATATACATATAATAAAATCGTAGGAAAGTCAATGTATGTCCGGGGTAAACCCAAAAAGTACTGCATGGATTAACTTCAAATTTTGTATGAATATTACTAACAGGTCGGGTCAACATATAGGCTACATATTATCATGCTATCACCTACGAGGGAGGGGCTGTGCGGAGTAAACGAACTCCGCGCGGACGAAGACGCAGGCAACAGCTAGTATATAGTAAATACAATACGCGAGGTTGTACCTATGCATTTTATAAGACAGCGTGCTTCCAAATGGTTTATTTATTTACTTGTAAACTTATTTTACTAGACTAGATTTTAAACTGTACAGAGGTCAAACTTATCTGACTTTCTTACGCCGAATTTTCTGGGTGTGTGGCCGCGTTTCCGAACCGGTAGTAGTGTAAAAAATGTTGACGCGTCAAAATAACTTATAAAACGCTTTATTGAATAACTAGCGACCTGCCCGCGGTTTCACCCGCGTAGGTTTTGTTCCCGTTGGAATATCAGAAAGATTTATATATTAAAACCTTCCTCAAGAATCAATCTATCTATTTAAAAAAACCGAATCAAAATTCGTTGTGTAGTTTTAAAGATTTAAGCATACATAGGGACATAGGGACAGACAGCGAAAGCGACTTTGTTTTATACTATGTAGTGAAGTACTTCTGGTTTCTGATTTCTATGCATGTGGTATTGCCATCCCATCACACGGATAGCAACGCAATATTAACATCTTTGGTGTCTATAAGCGACGGTTTCTCTCCATCAGGAGAGCCATCTACATTTTTGCTGACTTAGGCTATAAAAAATGCCGGAGAAAAAATGGTGACATACACAGACGCAACTATGTACTAGACCTCGCTTGCTAACTCAGCGTAGTGTTGTACAATTTGAAATATTCGCAAAAGTTTAGCGAAATTGAAGATACAGTGACTTAAAATACCGAAATATTTTTTTTTTATAAATAGAATCATTCTATTATTTTTTCTTATCGACAAACTTATAGTTATGCCCCTTTCAGATTGGACAGGATTTTTTATGTGCTGTATTTATTCAAGAAATCTATTTCTTCTGTTTATTTATCGCCTCTGGCTTAGTGCTTCGGTGTTGGCGTTGATCACACGAGGTCGCGGGTTCGATTCCCGGGTCGGGAAAAGGTGTTTTTTCAGTTTTCTGATAAAAACAATGTTGCCCAGGATTGGAAAGTGCTCGATTAGCGATAGGAACCTATCACATTGTGTGGGACCAAGTATCTTCAGCAAATCGTGGTTACAGTTGTAGTACCTCTGCCTACTCCTTCCGGAATGCGGGCGTGAAGATACATTTTTATATGAAAAAACTTACTACGTAGCAGAGCCCCACAACTACTCGCTCGAGTTTGGTACCACCGTCATATCTATTCCCGCTGCATTAGAGTCTGTGCTTGTCTCTGTCGTGTTTTAATTTAGAGGGTAAGGGATGCTATAAACTTATGCATATATGGTATTTCAATTTGCTATGCAAATGGCGATATAATATTAACATCTTGTTGTCAATATGAGAAAGTTGTATCTAGGCTGGAAAAGGGAACATATTTCCAGCCAGACAAAGTGTACTGGCTGGGGAACAAAGTCAGTTTAAAAAGCGTCGTAACTTGTATATAGCCATTATTTTTAAGTGTATAATATGTCATAGGTATATTGTCAAAGCCGTGATATTAGAATTTCACTAGTGATATCTATATATTCATACGCGAGGGAAAAATTTTGGTACCCTTTTGAAGACAATTGCGCAAACGGTGGACTATGAAATTTGGCACAAAGTTTACATTGCGGAGGAGTGCAGAAACCTAATATTTTTTAATTAGGAATACAATAAATTAATAAAAAAAATAATACATGCTACATTCATGTGTCATACATGATAATATACAACATGAATGTCATTTTTTTTCAGTCAGTCAGTTTCAGAGCCAGTTGTCAAACTTAAAAGAGATTTTATTGTTTAGTCTATGGTCGAATTTCGACCACAGGCGATCGCTAGTTATAATTAAACGATAGATTTTTCCCGTGTTGGTCCCAGGCTCCTTTGAAGAATAGGCCAACTGCCGTTCTGCCAGGCAGGTCGTAAAAGGCGACCGATTGGCTTTACGAGTCACTACCATCGTGGCTATTAGGCGATAAAGTTCTGCATTGTCTCGCCCGGGTCTGGTACCACCGCCTTACCTATTCCTGCCACAATAGCGTCAGTGATTGTCACTGTCGTGTTCCAGTTTGTAGGATAAGGTAGCCGGTAAACTTATGCACGTGGCATTAGATGTCGCCACAAGATAGCAACGCACCATCAACATCTTTGGTGTTTATATTCGATGGTACACTCTTTCCATCAGTAGACGCATCTGCTTGTTTGCTATCTTATGATATAACAAAAAAAGATTGTCCATCGATTTGATTTCTGACTATTTAACTGGTTTTAGTGAGATTGTTGTCGTAAAATTGTAAGAACCTTTAGATTAGAATTTACGGTAGTAATATTATAAACAAACTGCTAACCTAACCTGACCAAATTATAAACTACCTAGTTATATTATAAACTAACGGTACAGCGTTTCAAGATAAGCATAAAAAGATGACATATAAACAATAGACACCGTATTAAAATATCACTTTATGAGTATGACTTTCAGACTTACAGCCCATGAAACATGCTATAAAAACAATTCATAGCGGTGTACCAAACAACTATTACTCATTTTTAATAGCCTTATGTTCCTGGGGAATTCAAATGTGGCTTTAAACTAGAAGTTTCAGATAAACATAATATTTCCAAGTTATCCAGTAAATTACGAATATATATATGTGTTTTAGCACTTATCCTGTTATTGAGAAAATTTTAAAAACTTGAAAAGAAAACTTCACTGAGTTACTGTCGACTGGTTCAACGCAGCGAAATTCTTCTTTACTTTGTGTTGAACCAGTCGATAGTAGATTAGTTGATGAGAATTAGACGGTCAGAGGCAAGGTCGCAGGTTCAGGTCAATTTGTATCGATTGTTTTTATTTCAAGTTTTTAAATCTTTTCAAAAAATATTATAAACTTGCTGACCCACGCAGCTTTACCCGCAAATAAAGTAATATCATAAGTAACATATCATAGGTTAACACGTTTTACGACCTGGCCACAGCTACCTGCGGCGAGAATTGCGAAGCGTCTTGCGGTGCGGCGAATGATAAGCGACGAAGACAAATGTAGGAAACTGTATGAAGTATTCAACAGCTACCGGCGACGCGAATTGCGGCACAAAAAGAACGTGCGACGCGCAAACGTGACGCGATTTGTGATGACTCGTTACTTTAATAAGAGATGGCGTTAGTAGTAATAAAATTCTAATATAAATTGTAACTTCTATTTTTTAATGTTTATAAAATAGTATTTTTATGGTAGATAACAAATCTAGGCATGAATATAAGCTACCACGTCGAAGCTCAAATCTAAAAAATGCGATGGTTTTGCAGTAAAATGTACCACAAAAGTGCACAGATCGTGGCCTAGTATATGAGCTAGTGTCGAGTTGGCCACAGCTCTAGTAGTGCTGGCAAATCAGGGGTCGCATCAAAGTAATTTCAAAAATTGTAAATACGTCCAACGCCAATGCCGCCTCGGTCGCAAGTCACTACTAGTCGACCTGTGGCAGAACTAGAAAATCGCGCAACCCACCGCGTCGAATTCGCGCTGCGGCCAGCTGTGGCCAGACCGTAAAAGGAGAAGAAAGACGAACACACGTATTTTAAAGGTATAGGAGCTTTAAATATAAAGGCCCCTATATAAAAATATATATGAGAACCAAGCTTTTACCAGTGTTGGTCTGGGCTCCTTTGAAGAATAGATCAACTGCCGTTCTGCCAGGCAGGTCGTACAAGGCGGCCGATTGGTTATTCGTGTCACTACCAGCGTGGCTACTAGATGATAGAGTTACGCAACGGTTTGCCTGGGTATTAGGTACCATCACCTTACCTATTCCTGCCGCAATAGCGTCATTTCTTGTCATTGTCGTGTTCCAGTTTGGAGAATAAGATAGCCAGTAAAATTTATGCTTGTGCCACTGCTATCCTGCTACACGGATAGCAACCATTAACATCTTTGGTGTCTATAGGCGATCGGTTTCTCTTTCTATCAGGAGAGCCATCTGCTATTTCGCGATGGTTTCTTTTTCTATCAGGAGAGCCATCTGCTTGTTTCCGATAGTTTCTTTTTCTATCAGGAGAGCCATCTGCTTGTTTGCGATAGTTTCTTTTTCTATCAGGAGAGCCGTCTGCTTGTTTGCGATAGTTTCTTTTTCTATCAGGAGAGCCATCTGCTTGTTTGCGATAGTTTCTTTTTCTATCAGGAGAGCCATCTGCTTGTTTGCGATAGTTTCTTTTTCTATCAGGAGAGCCATCTGCTTGTTTGCGATAGTTTCTTTTTCTATCAGGAGAGCCATCTGCTTGTTTGCGATAGTTTCTTTTTCTATCAGGAGAGCCATCTGCTTGTTTGCGATAGTTTCTTTTTCTATCAGGAGAGCCATCTGCTTGTTTGCGATAGTTTCTTTTTCTATCAGGAGAGCCGTCTGCTTGTTTGCGATAGTTTCTTTTTCTATCAGGAGAGCCACCTGCTTGTTTGCTATCTTATGATATAAAAAAATGCTTTGTTTATATACTCTTCCACAAATCTGCTCATCAATTTGAACAAAACAGCACGTTGACTTAAACTGGTAAAAATGGTAGTACTGGTAAAAAATACTTGAAACTAAATGGTGGTACTGGTAAAAATACTTTAAACTGAAATTCTTGAGTGTCAGTTACATGTATTAATAAAATAACACCAAGAATGGATTTGTTGACCCCAGTTTAAATCGCTGGAACGGTTTTTGTGAAATAAAAAATATAATTTCATTGTATTTGATAATTTATTAAGTTTGGTAAGGCCATTGCTAAATGAAAGATGTTTTCAATCGACTTCCCAAAAGGAGGATATTAATTCAGCTGTATGATTTTTTATGTTTGTTACCTCTATTTTACTAGGTGGTAGAGTTCTGAATTGTCTCGCCCGTGTCTGGTACCACCGCCTTACCTATTCCTGCCGCAATAGCGTCATTACTTGTCATTTTGGTTTGGAGGTAAGGTAGTACACCCTAATATATTCAGGTCGTAAAAGGCGACCGATTAGCTCTGCAAGTCACTGCCATCGTGACTACTAGGTGGTAGAGTTCTGCATTATCTCGGCCGTGTCTGGTACCACCGACTTAACTATTCCTGCCGCAATAGCGTCAGTGCTTGTCACCGTCGTGTTCCGGTTTGGAGAGTAAGATAGCCGGTAAACTTATGCATGTGGCATTAGACCTCGCCACAAAATAGCAACGCACTATTAACAATTTTGGTGTCTATTGGCGATGGTTTACTCTTTCCATCAGGAGACCCATCTGTGTGTTTGCTATCTTATATCATTAAAAAAATGTAGTTTGAGATCCGAGAAAGGACAAAGGATAGCCTTTATCCCAAAAATCCCACAGGAACGGGAACTATGAGAGTTTTATTTCAGAAAATTTTCCACGAATGAGGTCACGGGTACAGCTAGTATGTAGATAATTTCTCAACATTAAAAGGTGTATATTTTCAATTCGTCAGTAATTTTTGATTTTTTCAGTTCGTGCAAAATAGCAAATTTAATTACTTTCTCCGCATAGTAACGCCTGAATCGATAACTTTTTTTAGCATGTTTAATTATTGAAAGGAAAATTTCGCGAAATATATAGTCTTGTTGCTAGTAAAAAATATTTTCAATTCGTTACTTCACCAATGTCACATCCCTATTTTTAAAAGTCTGGACTAGTTCTTGGCGTTCTCAACATTATGAATACTTCAGTTTGTAGGTCCTTGTGAACGTATTTGGCCAACGAAACATGAATTTTAGAAGCATTTTATATATGTGAAACTGTATGTAATTTGTATTAAAAATATATATACATACTAAAGGACTCGACTCTGATACTGAATATTTTACAAAAATAGGCAAATACTGAAATTTTGACCTTATTATCCAATAAAAATATAAAATACGGACACACGTCAATGGATAATGACGTTCTTTGTTTATAAACAGCGATTTGCCGCCACAGCACGTGTAAGTCAAGGCGCGCGTGTTGCCCGCACGGTACCCATATTTTTTGAATATTGCTACATTAATTTCCTTGAGGTTTACTATGCAATATTCTCTTTTAAGACATTTTAACATATGACCATTAACTATCGTGTTCTACATTATATACATTGTACAGACTCTTGCCAGACAATATAGATTGACTCGCACTTAGTGGGTTTTTTAAATGTGACATCCATATAAACAGACGTCACATTTAATTGTGACATCCATATAAATAGACGTCACATTTAAAAAAGCCACTTCGTGCGAGTCAGACTCACGCATGAAGGGTTCCGTACCATTATCTATAAAAACGACATAAAATCATGTTTCTTGTATGATGTATTGATTTATTGTATGTTACCCTTAAATAATAGGTCGGGGCAAAAGTATTTTCGTATTTTGAATGTATTATTATTTATTAGTAATGAAACCTCTTTGGCTGTACTGAATATAACTGGTTGGTTTTAATACCATTAAATGTGACATTCTGAATATGAAATAAATAAAAAAAAAAACCAGTTCCCGCCATTTTTCAATTGTTTTTCAAGCAAGCAAAATAAACGTATATGACGAAGAAATTGGGTAAATTTTAAAGTTTTATTACAAAAAAGGTAAAAATACGACGAACGCCGCGAGTAAAATTTATGCGATTTACGGACCTAATGTGGTATGAATAAGAGTAGCACAAATCAAGCGTTTTAAGTCTGGAAATTTTAGTGTGAAAGATAAAACAGATAAAATCAGTGCCATATTTGAGAAAGTGAAGCAAGATCAACATATTAGTAGCTACGACATTGCTGAAGACATGGATGTTGATCATAAACCAATTTTACATCATTTACGAAAGTCGGAGTACAAGAAAAAATTTGACATTTGGGTACCACATGATCTCACTGAGAGGAACCTAATGCAACGTGTTTCAATTTGCGACTTTTTGGTGAAACGTAACAATTCTGAATCATTTCTTAAACAGTTGATTACGGGTGATGTAAATTGGATGACTTACGATAAGAATGTGCGAAAAAGATAAAACAACGTGATGCTATGTGTATGGTGAGATTGGAAAGGATTTGTCCATTATGAGCTTTTGCCACCGATAAAACTATCGATTCTGACCTCTATTGTCAGCAACTGATGAGATTAAAAAGCTATTGAGAAAAACCGGCCGGAGCTGGTGAATAGGAAGGGCGTGGTGTTCCACCATGATAAAGCCAGATCGCACTCATCTATAGCTACGCAGCAAAAATTGAGAGAGCTTGGCTATGATGTGTTGATGCATCCTCCTCATAGCCCTGACCTTGCTCCATCAGATTTCCACCTGTTTCGGTCATTGCAGAACTCTTTAGGAAGCATAAAGCTAATCTCAAAGAACACTGTGAACACTACCTGTCAGATTTTTTAATCAAAAATCTTAAAAATTTCTGCATGAATGGGATCATGGCACTACTCACAAGATGGCAACAAGTCATCGATTTTACATCGATCGACATTATTTATTTATAATATGTATTATAAATAAATTAATTAATTAAACGTAAAAAAAAATATTTTCCTTTGTATGAACAATATGAAAATACTTTTGCCCCGACGTTATATTTATTTTATTCCGTTTATAGTATTTGTTGTTGCAGTGGCAACAGAAATCATTTGTGAAAATTGCAACTCTCCAGCTATCACGGTTAATGAGTTACAACCTGATGACAAACAGACAGACGGACGGACGGCGGGATCTTACTAATAAACCTCCGAAGGCTATCCCCCCCTCTGCAGGCAAAGCGGTTGGTTTTGTGGGTGAAAATAAATCATGGTAGTAGTAAATATAATGAAGTTGAAAGGAAAACTATCACGGCTTAGAAGGCTTTACAAGTTTTTGGGTAATTAGTCGATCAACTCATAAAATGTAAAGAGACGTTTTTAAAGACGGTGAAAGTGTGGTGTGGATATATGTCATTGACGTTGAATAGCTAAAATCTTCATGGTATGAAACTATAAAAGCCCCCTTAGTCTGCATTAAAGCCAAGCCACATTGTTGGAAACAAGCCCTCCACATTGGTCCCCACTGGCAGTTCACAACAGTGTAAACACTTGTTTGCAACAAAAATTTATCTGAACTCTACAAGCCTCCTACCAAGGTCACCCGTGTTGGAAGTTTGTTTCCAACAGTGTGGCTCGGCTGTTATTGTGATGGTCAATTTTGGAACTCCACATTGCACGTAGCCCGACACGCATATTATCAATTTCTTTTATATCATAAGATAGCAAACAGGCAGATGGGTCTCTTGATGGAAAGAGTCAACCATCGCCTATAGACACCAAAGATGTTAATGGTACGTTGCTATCTTATGGCGAGGTCTAATGCCACATGCATAAGTTTACCGACTACCTTACCCTCCAAAGCGGAACATGACAGCGACAAGCACTGACGCTATGCGCCAATATTAGGTGGTAAAGCGGTGGTACCAGACTCGGGCGAGACAATGCAGAACTCTACCACTTAGTAGCCACGATGGCAGTGACTTGCATAGCCAATCGGTCGTCTTTTACGACCTGCCTGGCAGAACGGCAGTTGGTTTATTCTTCAAAGGAGCCCGGAACCAACACGGGGAAAATTTATAATGACAACTGACAAAAATAAATTAAATATTGTCAGTGGTTGTATCAAAGTGATTTTCCTCTTTATTTATCATGTTTTCGCACTTTTTTTGCTCGCAGTAGCTTTCGTAGGCATTATAACTATAATAATATACGCATTGCTGGATACAGATTCAAAAACTAACACAACAATCTCCCAGAAATTTGTAGTGGAGTGGTAGTAGAACTATATCCGGGTGAACCGTGGAAGAAAACTACCAAGTATTACGATGGTAAAGACGTGTTGCTTGCGTTTTTGCCAATTGCCTGGCATGAAAGCAGATGACCTATTCAGATTTGTCAAATTGTAAGATAAAATTTAACAAAAAAAACTCAATGTCATCTGTTTATAAATAATAGTCCAAAAAGAAAAAAATAAAATTAAACGAATCCTGTGGTACATGTACAGACTCTTGCCAGACAATATAGATATAATATTGTTGTAATCAATCCCTTTTTTCCTTGGTCACGACATCACACCTGAATGGCTGGACCAATTTCGGCAATTTTTTTTGAAAGAAGAAGGGAAGAAGAAAATATTAAGAAAATTGCGCGGAAAATTAGAAATTTTAAGAATACTTAACCATCATATTAAGTTTACTGCCATTTTGGCTGCGTGGAAGGACAATCCCGTAGTCCTATATAAATTACGTGTCACGTTGTTTGTCCGCTATGGATTCCTAATATGTAAAGCAAAACAACGTTTGCCGGGTCAGCTAGTAAAATATATATTTATTGCTCAAGATGAGCCAAGAATGTTATGTTTAGTTAATTAACAATTTAACGCCCACTTCAAAAGTTATTTGATACTTTGTAATTTCAAAAGTTAATTACAAATTTTGCTACTTCTAATAATAGTATAATATTCCGCAATGAAAGAAATGTCCATTAGTATTATAGAAAAAGAAATAAAAATGTTAATGTTCTTTTATCATTAGATAGCAAACAAGCGAATGGCTTTGATGGAAAGGGAAACCATCACCTACAGATATTTACATGTTAATGGTGGTGAGATGGCAATGCCACATGCATAAGTCTACCGGCTACCTCACTCTCCAAACCGAAACACCACAGTGACAAGCATTGATGCTATTGCGTAAGGAATAGGTAAGGCGATGGTACTAAATACTTTACCCGGGTGGGACGTTGTGAAACTCTACCAGCTAGTTAATGGTAGAGAAACTCAAGATGCTAGGTGAGGATTTACTCGTGTGTCGTGGGTACCTATTAGATTTTGTATATTTGATGATAGAAAAAATAAAATGTTATAGGTTTTTTTTATTTTCATAGTAGTTTTTTCATTCAAACAGTACGCGGCACATGCCTATGCTATCCATATGCACTCGATTAAATTTCAAAAACCCTCTTAGGCTCCCCGTCCGTCTGACTTCTGATATCAATAACATTAGTGCTTATTACAGTATAGTTAGTCGCCTCTGTGGTCTAGTGGTCCAGCGTTGGCGTTGACCACATGAGGTCCCGGGTTCGATTCCCGGGTCGGGCACATTAAAAAAAAGTGTTTTTTCAGTTGTCTGAGAAACACAAAAATTGCCCGGGATTGGAAAGTGCCCGGTTGGCGATAGGCTTGCCACCTATCATATTTGTGGGACCAAGTATTTTCGGATAATCGTGGGTGCACTTGTTGTATCTCTGCCCACCCCTTCGGGGATATGGGTGTGAAGATACTTACAGTATAGTTTTTGATTTAGAGGTAGCTGGTAAACTCATGTAGTGGTATAACTTGCTTTTTTCACAAATGATAACTTCACGAATGGTACACATTTACATATTCGGTGTCAATAAGCTATTGTTGTCTCTTTCCATCTGGACAGTCAAACACTGTATTCTGTATCCATCCATATCCATACTAATATTATAAATGCGAAAGTCTGTCTCTCTGTCTGTTACGCTTTCACGGCTAAACCGCTGGACCGATTTTCATGAAATTTGGCATGGAAGTAGTTGAAAAGCCGGAGTCAAACATAGGCTTTTTTTCAAATATCAATCCTTAAAGGGTCGAAATAGGGGATGAAATTTGTACGAAAACCTATCTTGACATGTTAATCCACTCGCGGGCAAAGCTGCGCGGATCAGCTAGTTCGTATATAAACTGTATTCGGTATTGCTTTACAAAAATCCGTTATGCTGTAAAAAATCAAATAAAATCCATCCATGAATACAATGTAAAATGAATCAATACAAAATTTTATTTACAGATTGTTTTCTTCGTAGCCCATTTTATCCAAGGCAGTAAAAGTATTTAAAAATGTATATAAAACTTTATCGGAATAATAAAGTTGAAAATAACAACCTTTAGATTTCGTAGCATTGAGAGAATGCGAAATCGTTTTTAAATTAATAAAGTGAATTCACAAGAAACAGAACCTGGGAAAATTGTTGTCCTACTCCATTTCGTAGAAATATTTTATTCGTGATTTAACTTCATGCAGACGTAATAAGCTTACGCGTTTGCTCTTAAAAAACAATAAATATACTCTATATGTTAATTAGTAGGCGCTTCATAGCTATTATTTAAGTTTCTTAAATCCTATGAGTATGCTTTATTTTGCACGATTGAAAAAAAATACGCCTCCTTTCTGCAGTTCTTCAATTGAGTTATTTCTTGCTAGTACATAGAATCTACTAATAAAAAAAGTTTTGTCTCGAAAATTTGATTACGTTTAATTCCTCAATTTGTATAAATTAAAAGATAACGGGGATATCAATAAAATAGGCTCAAACATTTTCCCGTCGCGTCCGGTGGTAAAAAATGTTAGATCGGAAGCATATTTTGAGAAAAAATTAAGTTATCTCCATGTTGTTTAATTATAATGCATTGAAAATATATATGATTGGAAGACACAGAAATAGATTTCCTCAATTTTCAACATAAATAGACAACTGATATGGACATTTGCTCTACCTAATGCACATGTGCAGTTTTTCATATTTTATGATTATCTCCCTTAGATTTTTTTTTTCACGATTCAATTAGCATTATGAGTCGTGTTCTATTGGAATTTGCAATTTTACTTTGTATATTCCGGAGTTACTTTGCAGAAATCAATAGATTTAAGAAAAATAACAAGATAATATAATTTAGTACCGGTTTTGCTATTTGTTTTTTCCTCGCGATTTTTTTGCGCTATTGAACTAAGAAAAGGAACGCAAGAAATCGATTAAAGTCACCAAAGGTATGGAAATTAGGAGAAGACCTTAGTGACATAATTGTCTCCCATTATTCACCATAATTTCCGTCGCACCAGCATCACTAACAAAAACTAAAAAGCGAACTCGATGCACATTTCACATAGTAATGGCAGGTAACTCAGGAGAATAGAACACTTCACTCAACAAGAGCGAAGATAGTCCTATTGTTATATTTTTCCGGCATAAAAATTATTCAAAGTTAGACTGAAACTATGAAGTTTTGTCCTGAAATGTAAATTTGGCTATAATTTTTCAGAAAAAAGAGCTTAATAAACTTTGGAATTAATCGATACATTCGTCTGGAAGTTATTAAAAAAAACAATGTTGCGATTACTGTTTTTAAGTTTATAAAAAAAACTCAAATTCTACTTGACCGAATTAGTTCAGATTTTCAGGAAGTCTAAGTTTGGTAGAATCCATAAATAACGGCATAACGGAATGTTGTTAACTACGTCTAGATCGGTAAAGCCGTTCAAAAGGTGTGATAGCTTTACATACACACCCATAGACACACACATATTAAATACAAACATATATAAAGAGTCAAAGAAAAGAGATACTGATGTCGCTGTGAAAATAGTCTGAAAAGATTCCTGGGACCTTATAACGCGGCGATCTCATGAATACTCGATTTTTGACAATCGAGCTGAAATACGTAACTTTTTTAGCAGGAAGCTAAAGAAAGTATATAGTTTGTGAATAGTGTGTGTAATAATCAATAGTAGAAAGAGTATTCCCATTGATTGTTTATTCATACATCATTTCAATTTATTCATACATCATTAGTTTATTGTAAATACTTGGTATGTTTATGTAAAATAAATACGTGTTAATATATCAGGGAATGTAAAACGTGTTTGCAGACCTTATTTCATAGTTGGCTTTCCAAGTGTTTCATCCTGCAATGCGGCTGCTTTTTGACATTTATCATCCGCTAGCGGGCGGCTGTTGCCTTAATAGGCTTTTTGGAACATTACCAGCTTACCTATTTTGTAGCCAGAATCGTTACACCAGTTGGTTTAAAGGAAAATTTACGAGTAGTCTGTTCGAAATAATTTTTGTTTTATCTTGATTTTATCGAAACCATTCTATTTTGTATTTGTAACTTCTGTATCTTTGAAGTTTTTATATGTGAAATACCTATGGTCTGTTAATTATTAAGTAATTTAGTAAACAATCTTGTCTCTTCATGAGAACAACCCTCTTCTAAAAATTGAATTGGTCGCATTTGATTGTAAGCTATGACAAAGATGTAATGTACAGTCACGGTAAAAATAGGTTTGTCACCTTAAGATCTAGTTTCGCTTGCACTAGTGTACGAATCAATCATGCCAACATACCAGTACAAAAGACAGTTCTACCAACATTAATTAAATGTTTTCTATCAAATAAAGTTTATCTCAATTGAATAGATTTAACTTTTACTGCTAATTTGAAAATATTCGAGGCCCTTGATGACGTATCAATTATCATAATAGTTATAATGCACAATTGAAACGAACTTAAAGAGGAAGATTAACTCAAAAAAATCATATATTGAATTGACAACTAGCCGAAAAAACAAGCAAATTTCTATAAAAGCTACAAACAAAGAAATATAATATATTAATAACGGATATAGCCACAATTAGCGTCAATGACACATTGTAATCTATTTCTCATGGAACCTACGAGACGAGAGCATAGATGACCCTCCCTATATAGATATAGAGACCCTCTTGTATCTTCCTAAATAGGTCGACAGTGGTTTTCTATGGCCTCTTTTGTCCTTTTATTTTCGTTTTTCCATCGCTGAACCATTAAATCCCAAAGATTTTCTATAGGGTTTATATCGGCAGATTTTGCTGGTCAGAGAATTATCACTATATCACCATGCCGGATGAACCACTCATTTACAATACGAGCGGTGGGCGTACGAGCATTTTCATGAATAAAGATGATCTGAGGCACCTCATTGGCTGGATACACGGTGCCAACACTTGGTAGTATACTATTTTCCAATACAGACAGATAATGTGTTGCGTTTGTTCTTGAAGGATGAAGAACGAGCTCGCCCACTCCATCCGCCGACATCCACCCCCAAATATTGGCCGAGATTCGCCCAGTATTGAAATTCGGCACTACATGGTCTTCTATGTCTCGTACTATTTATATCTTCTTATCACTCTTTGACTAACACCATACAATTGGGCGTAATGATTAGTTGATGTAAAGCCGTTTGCTTAATATTGCCTTCTCATGTCAGCTTTTTGTGCAGTATTAAGAATAGGACGGCGGCCAGGATTATTGTTACGGTGATCTACAAGTGCACCTTTTTTACCGTGTCTCCTTATCCAGAATCTCACACTATCCCTGGTCACATTCAGACGACGTGATATCTCACTCATGTTGTAGCCAGCTTCATGATAGATAGATAGATAGATAGATATATTTTATTTGCATGAAAATGGGTTACAGTTAATAGGTGTTACAGCTTTATCAGAACGCCATAATCTACCGGAAATTCCGGTGTGCAAATACATAATATTACAATCTAATTAATTATAATTAATAATTACATTTTATAAATCTAAGTTAACAATTTATCTTTACAATTTACTTACAACTGAACTCATAAAATCAATACAAGAAAAAAAAATGTCCCATCACATGTTATTATTAATTTATACCTGATAATCCATCTTTAATTATATTTTTATTTAGAAACATTGTTATAAAATATTAATCTCATTAAATATTAAATAGTTGTATAAAAAGAGTAAAGGGAACATCAATTTCATATCATATTATTAAGTCACATTCGATTATTTAATGTCATTTTATATATTAAAAAAAAAAGCTTAAAAAATATTAAGTCACAATTAAAATTAAGTCATTGAGTAATAAAATAATAATAATTATTATTATAAAAAAATAATAATAATAAAAAAAAAACTTAAACTTGAACTTTGCTATAGGACAACCTTAGTATTTGAGAAGAATTCATTTAAGTCATAGAAACATTTTTTAACTAGCCAAGTCTTTAATCTATTTTTAAATTGATTATTGTCTAGTCGTTTTAAATCATTTGGAAGATGGTTATATATGCGTATAGCCGAAACATATGTACATTTAAACATTATTTTATTTGATATTTTTGGAAGACTAATATTATATTTATATTTACTGCGTATATTTTTACTGAATGCTGATCTTAAATTAAAGTATTCAAAGTTTTGTTTAACAAATAAGCATATTTCCAATATATAAATTCCATTCGGATTCGGATAGATGTTCGGCAATAATTGCTGCTCGTTCTTCAATTCTTAAAGTTCTCGGCGTTATGACAGTACGAAAATAAAAGATATTATATTTATGGCAAATATGTTTTTGCAATAAAATATTGAATGACACTAGAAATCTAGAAATAACAACGGTGACATTAACCATGAGAATAGTTTTATCATAAATATTAATGGCAGGTCAAATCAATAAAAAGGTTTTAATTAAAAAAAAACATTAGCATCTCTTTAGGTAATAATCATTTAAACAAGATAAAATAAGGAAATAGTGTTGATGCAAGCAAATGTGAACCATATTATCGAATAGTTGAGCATAGTTTTCTAGGCTACAGTCTATTATGTAACAAATTTTCAAAATATCGTATGTGCTCGTAGCTTGTTAAATGAATTAATTTGAAAACTGACGAACCTATTCGTGCCGCTACTGTACATGCATAAGTTTACTTTAATTAACTTCCAATCTTTGGTGTCAACTTTTTTTTATTTATATCATAAGATAGCAAACAAGCAGATGAGTCTCCTGATGGTAAGATTCAACCATTGCCTATAGACACCAAAGATGTTAATGGTGCGTTGCTATCTTGTGGCGAGGTCTAATGCCACATGCATAAGTTTACCGGCTATCTTGCCCTCCAAACTGGAACACGACAGTGACAAGCACTGACGCTATTGCGGCAGGAATAGGTAAGGCGGTGGCACCAGACCCGGGCGAGACAATGCAGAACTCTACCGCCTAGTAGTCACGATGGTAGTGACTTGCATAGCCAATCGGTCGCCTTTTACGACCTGTCTGGCAGAACAGCAGTTGGTCTATTCTTCAAAGGAGCCCGGAACCAACATGGGGGAATATAATTTTTTAACGTAGTAAAAATCTACTTCCCATTTCCTATATCTCCGGAACCCTACATCAGATCTATGCCAAATTAAAACGCAACTACACGGAAAGTATATTGTCCCAAAAAAATAATTTTCAAAATCGGTTCAAAGGTGACTGAGTTCTGTGGTAATAAATATAAAAAAAACATACAGCGGAGTTGACAACCTCCTCCTTTTAGGAAGTCGGTTATGCTAAGAGTGCTTTATCATCTATGTGAGGGATTAACGTCCTTGAAAACGAACATCGTTTTCAGTTATACAATGGGATCACAAAAGTGCTAATTATCTGAAGAATCTCTGAAACGTGGACAGGAGTATCTAATGATCTTTATTACTTCATTTTATTAATAAATTCATCGTCGTCAAGATATTCCTTTAATGAGAGATAATTTCTCTACAACGGATACGTTTTTCTTCAACAGATAACTTTAATACAAAAAATTATAATAATATTATTGGATACATAAAATTCTAATATTATTTTTATCTCAACAATCTATAAAAGTTGAGGCGGTGTTCTGACAGAGCTCTACAGATAATACAAGGAATTTAATAAAAACATTGTATTTTGTAGTTAATTTCTTTTTAATAATGGTGCTGTTTCGATTAAAGTTATTTGCTTTATTTGTTTTCTTTAACGCTGTAGAAATTTTCTAAACTCAAGACCTTTGCCAAAGCTTTAATGAAAATTTAAACAAGCGTTGGTCTAATCGACTTTTAAGTTTGTATTTTAAACAGAAATTACTTTGTATTTTAAACTAGCTGTTGCCCGAAACTTCGTCCGCACGGACTTCGTTCACTTCGCACAGCTCCTCCTCCGTAGGTGATAACGTGATAATATGTAGCCTATATGTTGACCCGACTTGTTAGTAATATTTATGCAAAATTTGAAGAAAATCCATGTAGTACTTTTTGTTTGAGTTTACCCCGGACATACATAGAGACAAACAGACGAAAATTCTAAAAACTTTATTTTTGGCTCGATATCAATTGTAGATCACGTGCCAAGTATTCTTTTAAAAAAATATTCAATGTACAGTTTTGACTTTCCTACGATTTTATTATATGTATAGATGATTGGCGTTTTTTAATATTTCTACCATAGAAAACAAGTAGCTGTCGCTCTTGGTGAAAATTTCGCCTACACACACCACACATTGTAATGGTTATTAGATTAACATATCTTAGAAGCATTCAGAAGAAATTAAAATTCTTTTCTCAATGAAAGTCGATTAAAGAGATTGGTTAATTTACAAAAAGCGACCAATAAACATCGAGCAATCTTAAAATCCGTGATTAACATAAATTCAATACTTAGACTTGGTAATTATAATGAAACTGGCTGATGAAAATTCATGTAATCTATACATATAATAAAATCGCAGGAAAGTCAAAACTGTACATTGAATATTTTTTTGAAAGAATACTTGGGGTGTGATCTACAATCGATATCGAAGCCAAAAATATAGTTTTTAGAATTTTTGTCTGTTTGTCTGTATGTATGTCCGGGGTAAACTCAAAAAGTACTACATGGATTTGCTTCAAATTTTACATGAATATTACTAACAGGTCGGGTCAACACATAGGCTACATATTATCACGCTATCACCTACGGGGGAGAAGCTGTGCGGAGTAAACGAAGTCCGCGCGGCCGGAGTCGCTGGCAACAGCTAGTTGTCATATAAATACATATTTTCAAATATCCAGTCTTTAAAAATTCTTTAACATAATATTTACGATACTTATGTATCCTTTTGTTTTTAGTATCTTGTTGATTTTGAAGCTAATTTTATTTATTTTACTTATCGTAGGATCGCAATCTAGCTATGACTCTCCTGATGGTAAGGGATAACCATCAGCTATAGACATCATAGACGTTTATGGTGCGCTGCGCTCTGGGATGGTAGTGCCACATGCTTAAGTTACGTGCTACCTTACCTTTCAAACCGAAACACGACTGTAATAAGTTTTGACGTTATAGCCGCAGCAATAAGTAAGGCGATGGTACCAAGCCCGGACGTACGTTGCGGATCTCTACCACCTAGTAATCACATTGGTAGTGATATGTTTAGCCAATCGTCCGCCTCTTACAAACTGCCTAACAGAAAGACAGTTGGTCTATTCTTCAAAAAGGACTAACAAACTACAACCACAAGATACATATCTATATTGATATCTATACATATAATAAAATCGTACGAAAGTCAAAACTGTACATTGAATATATTTTTTAAAAGAATACTTGGGGCGTGATCTACAATCGATATCGAAGCCAAAAATATAGTTATTTTTTGTCTGTTTGTCGGTATGTATGTCCAGGGTAAACTCAAAAAGTACTTCAAATTTTGCATGAATATTACTAACAGGTCGTGTCAACATATAGGCTACATATTATCACGCTATCACCTATAGGGAGCAGTGCGGAGTAAACAAAGTCCGCGTGGACGAAGTCGCTGGCAACAGCTAGTTATAAATACGAAAGTTTGGATGTTCGGATGAATGGATGTTTGTTACTCAGTCATGTCCAAACTACTGAACGGCTTTGGATGAAATTTGGCACGCAGATAGATAATGACCTGAAATAGCATATAGGCTACATTTTATCCCGAAAAAATAAGTTATTCCTGCGGGATTCATAAAAAACTTTTATAATGTAGCAGGCTGCACGCTGCAACTAGTACAATTAGCCTAAACCTAAAAAGGTTTAACTTAAAATTTAGGCTAAATCTTATTTCAGTAAAATAAAATAAATTAGTTTCATGGCGCTTACGCGTTTCATTCAACGAGCTCTAACGTAGTTGCAATCCATGGACTACATTTTAGTGGAACCAAAGTGGCGTGCCGCATGCCTTGTCTAGTAAGTTAATACATAAAAGATTTTATGTTTTAATACATTTTGATAACATTTTGCTTGACCTGAGGATCTTATGACCTAAGCTAAATATTAAAAGGGAGTTAGCGTAAAGTAAAATCCGCATTTGTGCGGTCACAAAGCTAGTCCCGCCTCTGCCATCTTGTAAAAAGTTTTTAACTATTTCGGGCAATCAATTTATTGTATGTTATTACTTATTAAATTGTTGTATAACAACAATAAGTTGTAAAGTAACAAGTGTGACGACGAGTTTGTCAGATAACGTGAACATCTTTATTTTAATAATAATTTAACTTAACATTAATCCCCTCTTGATATACGTAATAAAATTGAGTGCTCTTACTTTTGTAACTTGTTCTTTTGTTTTTTATATATATTAAATAAGACCTCAAGGCAATGTAAAACAAAAAATACTCTAAATTATTAAGGTTTAATGTTTTAGATAGTACATAAACAGATTGCTCTCCTGATGGCAAGAGAAACCATCGATTCTAGAAACCAAAGATGCTGCTATACGTGTGGCGGGATGGCAATGCCCCGGGTACCTTACTCTCCAGGATTATACAATTATGACCACAGGCCACACAAATACTAATAGACACGGTGTCGCGCATAGCCGCCCATATGAGCAAATGTATGTAAATGTCAAACGTTTTTTAGATATATCATAAATAATAGAAATATGTCATATTGTGCTATTTTATCTTGTCGAATAAAAATCTAAGGCTTAAGGTATACTCCGGGAGCGACTTCATTTCATTGGCAAGTACTATAACTGTGTTTTTGGGTGTAAATGCAAGCGACACTGACATCGTAAGAAATTGCCTTGAAAGGCGTAACCAGTTAATTCCGTGATTACGACAATGACAATTGACAAGCACGCTATTGCGACACGAATAGATAAAGCGGCTGTACCAAATACCCGGGCGGGAGGTTGCGGAACTCTACCATCTTGTAGTCACGATGGTAGTGACACGCAAGACCAATCGTTAGCCTTTATCAAACTGCCTGGCGGAATACCAGGTAGTCCATTCTTCAAACAGGGCCCTAACGAATACGGGCAACATTTTACACCTAGAAAGCAAAATTATCACATAATCAGCAAGTAATTATAAAAGCATGAGTAAGGTACAGTTTAATCGCGCAGAATTATAATGTTTATGAGCGGGCTAACCGCAAGTATCAAATATTAAATTGGTATTTTTTTTCAAAGTTTGCTCTCGTTTGTTACTTGTTATCTTGTAAAATATTCATGAGTCCACTGTGTATACAAAACGCACCCAATGAGCTTATGTGGAACATTCAATTAAAAACTTTTTTGTGTCTAATTTAAGTATATTAAAAATATTTTTTTTATTAAGAGGAATTCTTTTTAACTGCCTCATGGCCAGGTTTTAAGCCTATTCGGCTCAGATCATTAGGTCCCGGGTTTGATCTGTTATTGAGGTTTTTTCAAGGTTTTCTCGAAAATCTAAAATCTCAGTAGCACCTCGGTGTCTGACGGAGTGCGAGAAACGCAAACCTTTTACGCATGATGACATGAAACCCATCGACGCACCTCTCCTTAATCATGCCGAAGGAACTGTAAGGGCGAGGCGACCCGAACAGCACCCTGAATGCGCTGAGGACTCTTGAGTCGTTATACGCGCATATTTCACACACAGGCTACCGATGTTAAAGGATTGGAAATATGCCATAAGAAGAGTTGCCTTCATGTAGTCAGTAATTGTGCGTTGCTGTCCGTGTGGAGGAATAGCATAACCAGCTATCTTACCCTTTAAACTGGAACAAGATAATGACAAGCATTGACGCTACTGTGGCAGTAACGATAAGGCGGTGGTACCATATACTCTAGCGTGATGTTGCGGAACTCTATCACCTAGCAGTCAGGATGGTAATGACATGTTTTTTTTTATCATAAGATAGCAAACAAGCTGATGGGTTTCTTGATGGAAAGAGACAACCACTGCCTATAGACACTAGAGATGTTAATGGTGCGTTGCTATCTTGCCGCGAGGTCTAATGCCACATGCATAAGTTTACCGGCTACTTACCCTCCAAACCGAAACACGACACTGACTAGCACTGACGCTATTGCGGCAGGAATAAGTAAGGCGGCGGTACCAGACCCCGGCGAGACAATGCAGAACTCTACCACCTAGTAGCCACGATGTTAGTGACTCACATAGCCAATCGGTCGCCTTTTATGACCTGCCTGGCAGAACGGCAGATGATCTATGCTTCAAAATGGAGCCCGGGCAGCTTTTTATCTGCAGGCTATAATTTATGAAATTATAGTACATTACTATATGGTACATTAAATTATTAAATGACATTTTACAAAGGGAAAACAACGAGTTAAAGAGAGCATGACGGATTGGGTTTCCCCAAAATTAGACTTCCAAGGTAATGAATATATTAAAATTTTAATTAAAAATAAACTGAGCCTGTGAAAATACTCGCGTGACACCCGTGTTTATGAAGTAGAAAGCCTCGTTAAAACACCAGGTAAGATGAAATTACATTAGTTTGTACATGATATATGACGCGTGAATGAGACAAGTATAGTTCGTATTAAGTGGTAACTTTTTAATAAAAAAATAAACCGACGAAAAGTTATGCGTGATTATATATAGCGTCAAGGAAAACTTTGGACCCTTTTTTAAGACGATTGCGTGAATGGTAGAGTATGAAAATTGACACATTTAGAGTTTACATTGCGGAGGGCTGTAGAAGCCTACAATACTTCTTGCATTATAAATACATTACATTAATAAAAATAAACATTACTCACACTACATTCATGTGATGTACATGATATTATACACACACGTATCTTTTTTTACGGCTAAGGTTAATTGTCAAACTTTGTCAAAAGACATTTTATTGTTTAGTCGAATTTCGGCCACAGGCGACCACTAGTTTATTAAAATCAGTAAGCGAAAAATCAATCATCCTTTATTTACATTCCCCTATAGTTGGATCTTTTAAAATTAAATCGGACAACCCTCGGGGTAGGTATACCAATTCCAATAAAAAAAGGAATTATCAAAATCGGACTACGCTGTAAAAAGTTATGTTTTCTCTAATTTTTTTTTATCATAAGAGCAATGAGATATATAGGTATAATGGGATAGATGGGTCTCCTGATGGAAAGAGTCAACCATCGCCTACACACCAAAGATGTTAATGGTGCGTTGCTATCTTGTGACGAGGTCTAATGCCACATGCATAAGTTTACCGGCTACCTTACCCTCCAAACCGGAACACGATAGTGACTAGCACTGACGCTATTGCGACAGGAATAGGTAAGGCGGTGGTACCAGACCCGGTCGAGCCGATGCAGAACTCTACCATCTAGTAGTCACGATGGTAGTGGTTTGTATAGCCTTTCGGTCACCTTTTACGACCTGCTTGGTAGAACGGCAGTTAGCCTATTTTTCAAAGGAGCCCGGAACCAACACGGGGAAAAATAAAAATATATTATCAAACTGAGAAACTCCTTGTTTTCCGTCGGTTAATAAAAATTAAATGTTGGCAACTCCTCTGATTGCGATAAATTCTATCCATGGGTAGAGCTAATCACACACTACATTTATTAGATGAGATTTCAAGCCTTTTTATCACAACTTGTACAAATGAGTATATTTGGTTTCCACCAAGCACAGTTGAATTTATTGTGCACACCTCGTAACGATTGCTCGTTCGCTCGCATGCTCGTTTCAATTAAGAAAAAATAAATAACACTATTATGTTATCCCGTTAATCGCAGCCGCGGCGGACTACGAGGCCGCAGCCGGCGCGGATGTGATACACAGGCTCAGAGGCCCCGCCACGTACTTTCCTATCCAGATGAAGATCCCGACATATACACCCACAACACGACACCGTCGTCGCCGGTCTCGATGACGAAGACTTCTCTACGTAATTTGAGCGTAATCGTGGCACACCCATACATACAGATATTCGGACGTTCACGGAAAATATTTTTTAAGCGGCGCGACCAAATATAGCCCTAAAGGCTATATTTAACCGAGACGCCATGGCGGTGCGACCAGCCGCCGCTACCTACAAAATATATAGAGCTCAATAAAGAGTTACTCACCTGGTGTCCGTTTGGTAGCGCAACTAATTTGGCGGCGCGACCAGCTTGGACGCATGCTCTAGATGTCCATTTTGGTATCAGTGTGGTGTGGCGACTGTGATGTCTGTATGGTGTCTAGTTTGGTAGCTTACGGACACCACGGTTCCGCGACTGGTTGCACTGCCATGGCGTCCCGGTGAGATATAGCCCTTAGTCCAGAAAATGCTCGACCTTGTCATGTTTAGAGTAGAGCACTCTCTCAACGCTGCGCTTATGAGGCGTGCAATAGGTATTTTGAACCTAAAGTAGGTTACTACGATTTATAGATTTGTTATAGTCGTGATTTATAGTATGGTCTAATGCCTTCGAAAATATTTCGTTAGTAAAGTGTAAAGTGTGACAAGTATGTGTTTAATGTGGTTTTAGCAGCAGAGTGCTCAGCCAAAGTATAAATTTAAATGCGGGCTATAAACTACCGCGCTAAGGGCTGTCTTCTGTGAGACCGGACCTGGGTTTAGTGCAGTGTTCAGAACAAATGTGATGGGCGGAATCGTGACATTGCGCCCCGCGTTAAGTGCTGGGCGATAGAGAAGTTTTTACGCTAATAATTAACTATTGTAAAATCTATTCTACATAAAATAAATAGTAATATAATATTTATATGCAAGAAATAGGGTTACAAAGATCTTACATCTAGTTAATTTATCCGCTTATTCCATACATTAGCATGCTAATTCATTTACAATTATTTTAAATTACATTCATATTTTTTATGTATAAAATAAAGCTAATTTTATTTCAAACTCCTGAAATAAAATTTAAACGTATTAGAGTATAAGGATTACGCCGTGTTGGTCCCGGTCTCCTTTGAAGAATAGGCCAACTGCCGTTCTGTCAGGCAGGTCGTAAAAAGCGACCGCTTGGTTATCGAGTCACTACCATCGTGGCTACTAGGTGGTAGAGTTCTGCATTGTCTCGCCCGGGTCTGGTACCACCGTCTTACCTATTCCTGCCGCAATAGCGTCCGTGCTTGTCGCTGTCGTGTTCCGGTTTGGAGGGTAAGGTAGCCGGTAAATTTATGCATGTGGCATTAGACCTCGCCACAAGATAGCAACGCATCATTAACAACTTTGGTGTCTATAGGCGATGGTTGACTCTTTCCATCAGGAGACCCATCTGCTTGTTTGCTATCTTATGATATAAAAAAAGTGTAATTATTTACGTTATTTTTTATCGATGCTAGTTATATTTGAATAAGACTGTAAATTTCTAACCCTTCAATTATGTGTTTTTATATTTCCATTAGAATTCTAAAATACAGGCATTGTTTACGAATTAACTTGTCATAACTTTTAGCAGCTGTTAAACCCTTACGTAGGAAACAAAATCACGGTCTTTTGAAGTATATTTTACCCTTTTGATGACACATTATATACATTTGCAGCACGTAACGACACGGGCACGGTTCACAATTTCCATTAGAGGTTCCTGAATTAAGAAGAGTCCAAAGTATCACACGTGCAAACGGATTTAAGCTTAATATCAATGTTATTAAGATTGAAAATGATATTGGGGTGTAAAATCATTTGTGTTAAAAATGTATTTCATACGCCTCGCCCCGTGTAACACATATCGTATTAGCAGAGGACGCTATCTTACTGCAATTAGCTTTTTAGGAGTGGTTTCGTAAGCCTTGATATTTAAAACAACAGACTAAAAACCTTGTGGTTTTAAAACTGTCACTCTTGAAGCTATACGTGCTGACTAAAGACTTTTACATATTTTAGCATAACTTAGCGAGAACGCGTGCAAATTAAGTAGAGTAGTAGTGTAGAGGATCTATGGTTCGTCATTCTTATCTGTTACTGGCTGACCGGGCAAACACTGTTCTGCCTTTTCAACTTTTATTTTTTTTCTATAATTTTTCACCTTTTAAACCTAACCTGAACCTCCATGAATATTTTAAAACCAAAATTAGCCAAATCTAATTCCCGAGTTTTAGCGAGACTAACGAACAGCAATTGATTATTATATAGATATATAGATAGATATAAAGTAGAATCTGTTCCATACTTCGTAATCAATGTATTAGACTGATTTGATCTAAGACCTATGTGTGCTCATATATTTTTTTAAAATGGTTTTCCTGACGACGGTACCCTAACACTTACAGAAACCAATAATTGTAATTCTGTGTAGCTGTCTCTTTAACAGCTGTTAAAGAGACAGCTACACAGAGTATGCGTTTTGAAACGTTTTTTGCAGCAGAAATAGATTTGGGGAAGAAACTCGGTTGAGACGTTGTGAAACTCTACTATTTACTACGGTCACGATGGTAGTGTTACGTTAAGCGTTAAGTATTTGAATATATTTTTTATGTGTATTGCAGAAGAAATATAGTATATCAAAAGATTTGTACATGGGAAATATGGTAAAATGGTCATAATTTTGTCGAGTTAGGTTGATACACTTATCGGGTCTGCTGGTTTTTAAAGAGCTGCATATAAATGCGTTATGCGGCAAAACACGATTTTTCTTTTTAATTTATTTCCATACATATAATGTAGAATAAATTACACTGGTAGTATAATAATATAATACTAATTACAGTTACTACATTCTTACTATATAACATTTACACGCCTCCGCGAAGCAAGGCAGTGCTCTACGACAATACTTAGGTCTCCAGTGTTCTGTGGCTCTACCCTCAACACGTCAAGGTCAAACGTTTTTCTTGACTTAAACTGTATCTATTATATTCAAATTTCACTAATACAATAATATAAGTACACAAATATACAAAGATATAGAAAAAAAAGACGTGTGGCACTCGGAGACTGCCGCGGTAAAGCTATTGCGTAGCATTTTTTATCAACTTATGCAATTACAATTACATATTTATTTTATTTATGCAGTATTTTTTTTTCTTTGTTTATTCATATTTAAAACACTTTGTACACAAATTACACGAGTACAGATATTCACTGTTGTACGTAGATAATAAATACCTATACACCTATATACTTTCTCACAAACAGCTGATTTACGGTAGTTTTCCAATACAACCAATGCCACCTAAAGGCGGGTAACTGAACTAAAGAGACAAGCGTAATATTTCAAAAAGTCATTAAAAGTTCTGGTATTTATCGATAGATGGAAAAACTAAAAAGTATCACCGCAGTGCCGGTCGGAGTGGGGGGTGTTAGGTTTTTTCGTTACGGAATTTCTGGATTCGGTCTCCACGCTCAAGGCCCGCGATAGAAGCTATGCAATAGCTTAAAAATAATCCTTTTATAAATAATTTTAATATATTTAAAAAGTATTTGTCAAGTATAATATATAAAAAAACTGACTGACTGACTGAACTAAACTGAACTGAATTAGACGCAGTTTTTTGAGGAATAGAGCTGATTAGATTTTCTACTCGATCGGTACATTAATCTGGAAGTTATATAAAAAAAATACTGTTTCACCAAATTTTTTTTGAGGTTTTTTCAAACTTTCTCAGAAACTCCTGGGCCATATTGGTTCAAACTTTCAAGAAGTCTAAGTTGAGCGGAATCCAATCGATGCTATCAACCGCGTTTCGATCGGTCAAGCCATTCAAAAATTATGAGATGTTTACATACACATACACACACACACATCACACATACAGGCATACTGACGTCATCGTGAAATTAGTCAGAAAAGATTCCTACGACCTAGAACGTCGAGATCTGGTAATAAGTCAATTTTCGAAAATCGGGGCAAAATCAGTAACTTATTTATCTACATATATACATAACGGGAAGTTAAAAAAGTGAACGTGTGCAGGAGAACATATTAATTTTCTTTGTTGAAGTGTGGTTTAAAATATTTAACATAAGCAAAGTTGGGAGTAAAATCATATATAATGAAAACTCCTTGTCAAAATATTATTATAATAACAG
The DNA here is from genome assembly GCA_036924255.1 of Apodemia mormo. Taxonomy (NCBI): domain Eukaryota; kingdom Metazoa; phylum Arthropoda; class Insecta; order Lepidoptera; family Riodinidae; genus Apodemia; species Apodemia mormo. Next base: position 23,122,548 of record JAUPFN010000013.1, on the reverse strand, counting down.
AAACGAGTTAAATAGATGAATTCAGGTGGAACATACATACGAGTAGAGGGAGGCGAATTAACCCGACGCTTATCCGGGTAAGGCGCAGGGAGTGTAATTATTTATTAAAATTGTTACCATACCGTCTGTGAACTGCGACTGTTACGAAACACGTTATTAGCTGCTTGGAAATCTTAGTACAAAGCGTTGGTTGCCCATTCTACTGGTAACAGATTGTAGGAATTTATTATCTGCTTCAAGTGTTTATTTTAATCTTCGCTATTACAATTTTACAATGCTTATTTAATTTGCGAGCTAATGTGATGTTAGCTTTGAAAGTTTAAATGCCAGGGTTTTTTCGTTTTAAATTTGGGTGAAACTAAAATTGCTAATTTAATTTGAATGTGGATTTAGATTGGCATTTGAGTTTCTATTTCAATGACGATGTTGATGATTTGGTTGGCCGTTTGGTTAGCGACCTTAGACTATGCAAATCGATGGGGCTTGGGATCGTATCTCGGCAGGGACAAACATTTGTGTAATGAACGAAGATGAATGAATGATTTCTGGGTTTTGGTGTTTATTTAATAAATATCAGTACATAAATAAATAATATCGTTGGAAAAATTACACAAATCGATCTAACCTCAAAGTAAGCAAATAATTTTGCTTGTGTTATGGTTAGTCAACGATACTAATACATAGAAATATTGTTATATACATAATAAATACAGAAACCAGAAATACAAACATCTATGCTCATCACACAAATGTTTGTCTCCGTTGGGAATCGAACCTGAGACCCATCGATTCGAATTCAGGTTTACTAGACACCCATACATACGTGGGTCACTTGATAAGTTTCGAGAAAAAGAAAATCTATTGAAGGTACATATTTTTTTCAAAATACTCTTCATCAATTTATATACTAAGTTTCATTCGTTTAAATGAACTTTGGAAATACTTTTTTCAGTCTTGAGGTCAGAAATTGTTACTTCATAGGCAGCCACAGCTTTTTCAGCACTCGAAAAAAACTTGCCTTTTATTTTTTATTTTATTGTCGGGAACAAAAGAAATCAAACGGAGTTAAGTCGGGACCGTAGGGTAGACGAGGGTATGATATGGTTTCGATATCAATCCGAGCTAACAGACCTATAAATAAAAATAACCAACCAATTTTAGCACGTTTCGAGGTCTTTGGAGTTTTGTCGGTAGCTTTTCCTCTGAGAAGACACATACTGATAAGAATCTCTTACTTTCTGGATCATACTGATTGATCCATGTTTCTTAACCTGTAATAAAATCGGACACATCGAATAATTGATACATTTCACGACACCAACCCACACGAGCCTGTTTTTTAGTTTCAGAGATAATGTGGGATCCAACTTGATGTTTAGTGATGTTGACGCTTCCCAAACTAACGCATAGAAAGCGTTATCGATGTCCGTATAATTAATTTTCAGTTCAATTCAGAAGTCCACACGTTTTCTATAGTTACTGTTGATTGCGAGTGGCTGAATCTGCGGCCGTTGACGAGGTTAGTTTTAGTCCTTTTAAATTCACTCAACCATTTAAAAGGTGTTGCCCAGGTTTGAACAAGGTCCCATAATCGTAAGCCGATTATAATCATTTAAAATTAATGGTATGGTTAAACCAAATTTAAAATCGTAAAATATCATAGCTCGCAAATGTTAAGGTGCGCGGTTAAGCTCAATTGTTTCAAAGAAAAAACGCGAGAACCATAATTGTTGTCCTGTACAGAACGTTGATATTTTTTTTAAATCGAGTTAACTAGCTACTCTTGTTCTATTTTTGAATAAATTCTCTTTTTATAAATATACTAGCTGACCTACGTAGCTTCGTTCCCGAGAATATTAACATGTCGATATAGTTTTTCATACAAACTATCATCCTCTATTTCGGGTTGAAATAGGGTTAATTCAAGGGTTAATTTTGGAAAAATAAGGTCACCTATTTTTGCCAAATATCATCAAAATCTGTTCAGCGGCTTACTCGTGAAAGCATAATAAATAGATAGACACACAGGCATACAGATTAACAGATGGACAGACTTTCGCATTTATCACATTATTATAATATATAAAGTATAATATATATATACGTGAATTTTGAACCCTTTTTTAAGACAATTGCGCGAACGGTGGAGCATTAAATTTGGCACAATTAAATTTAACACGGATGCGGTCTAATTTTTAATTTCGAATATCTCAAAACTTATCGAGTATCACAAGCAAATAATTTACTTACTAAGTTGCTACGTAATAATAATATATCGATTAGTGTAATTTGTTCTGTGATACGAGTGAAAATTTATTTAGTGTAATTTTAATTCGAATTTAAATTTTTACTTATTTAATTATTTACTCAAACTCCTGGTAGTACGAAATTACTGCCGCCTATAGAGCCAATGCGCAATTATGTGATCTTATCCTCTTTTATGTATGTAATATTGTTGGAAGTGGATAACATTTGAGTATGATGATCTATCTATTTAAGATTCCATGCATGCATGCTAAATTTTGTAAGTGTTTGTATGTTTGTATGTTTGTATGTTTGTATGTTTGTATGTTTGTATGTTTGTATGTTTGTATGTTTGTATGTTTGTATGTTTGTATGTTTGTATGTTTGTATGTTTGTATGTTTGTATGTTTGTATGTTTGTATGTTTGTATGTTTGTATGTTTGTATGTTTGTATGTTTGTATGTTTGTATGTTTGTATGTTTGTATGTTTGTATGTTTGTATGTTTGTATGTTTGTATGTTTGTATGTTTGTATGTTTGTATGTTTGTATGTTTGTATGTTTGTATGTTTGTATGTTTGTATGTTTGTATGTTTGTATGTTTGTATGTTTGTATGTTTGTATGTTTGTATGTTTGTATGTTTGTATGTTTGTATGTTTGTATGTTTGTATGTTTGTATGTTTGTATGTTTGTATGTTTGTATGTTTGTATGTTTGTATGTTTGTATGTTTGTATGTTTGTATGTTTGTATGTTTGTATGTTTGTATGTTTGTATGTTTGTATGTTTGTATGTTTGTATGTTTGTATGTTTGTATGTTTGTATGTTTGTATGTTTGTATGTTTGTATGTTTGTATGTTTGTATGTTTGTATGTTTGTATGTTTGTATGTTTGTATGTTTGTATGTTTGTATGTTTGTATGTTTGTATGTTTGTATGTTTGTATGTTTGTATGTTTGTATGTTTGTATGTTTGTATGTTTGTATGTTTGTATGTTTGTATGTTTGTATGTTTGTATGTTTGTATGTTTGTATGTTTGTATGTTTGTATGTTTGTATGTTTGTATCTTTGTATCTTTGTATGTTTGTATCTTTGTATCTTTGTATCTTTGTATGTTTGTATGTTTGTATGTTTGTATGTTTGTATGTTTGTATGTTTGTATGTTTGTATGTTTGTATGTTTGTATGTTTGTATGTTTGTATGTTTGTATGTTTGTATGTTTGTATGTTTGTATGTTTGTATGTTTGTATGTTTGTATGTTTGTATGTTTGTATGTTTGTATGTTTGTATGTTTGTATGTTTGTATGTTTGTATGTTTGTATGTTTGTATGTTTGTATGTTTGTATGTTTGTATGTTTGTATGTCCGTATGTCCGTATATCCGTATGTCCGTATATCCGTATATCCGTATGTCCGTATGTGCGTATGTCTGTACGTCCGTATGTCCGTACGTACGCACGTCCGTTCGTCCGTACGTCCGTATGTCCGTATGTCCGTTCGTCCGTACGTCCGTATGTCCGTATGTCCACTGTGCGTATGTGCGTATGTGCGTATGTCCGTATGTCCGTATTTTCGTATGTCCGTTTGCCCGTGTGTTTGTCTCCGAATTTCTCGGAAACTAAAAGACATAACCAGATGTGATCCGTTTTGATTTAAATTAGATACATAATAATATATTTCAACTTAGGGAATAGTCGAAGTTTCATCAAAATCATTTCAGTAGTATTTGAAATATGGGTATAGATGATAGATATTGAAGTCGGTTTATTTTTTAACTTCCCGCTATGTAGTACTTAATGTACGTAGATAGGAAGTTACTAAATTTGCCCCGATTTTCGAAAATCGAGTTTTCATCGGATCTCCACGTTTTGAGGTCCTAGGAATCTTTTCCGACTATTTTCGCGAAGACGTCAGTATGACTCTATGTATGTATGTGTGTGTGTATGTATGTGTGTATGTAAACATCTTATAACTTTTGAACGGCTGGACCGTTCGAAACGTGGTTGATGGCATTCGATTGGATTCTGCTCAACTTAGACTTCCTGAAAATTTGAACCAAGTTGGCCTAGAAGATTTTGAGAAATTTTGAAGAAACCCAAAAATAATTTTGGCGAAACAGTATTTTTTAAAATAATTTCTAGATTTATGCACCGATTGAGTACAAAAACTAATCAGCTCTATTCCTCAAAAAACTACATCTAATGTATAAATTGCATCAAAATCGGTTTATCCGTTTGGGAGAAATCGTTGACGAAAAATTAAAAAAAGTGTTTTTTCGACGTAACTTCGAAATTTTTTAACCAATCATTTTTTGGTATTCTACAATATTTTAGTACTAAAAAATACATCAGATGGTCTTTCAAGACTCAAAATCGAGTCTAATTTTCAAAAGTTACAGCAAATATTAAAATTACGTAATTCTTAGCATATTTACTATATATTTTTAAAATAATTTTCAGGCTAATACACCGATTGACTTAAAAATCTTACCAGCTTTTATCCTTTAAAAACTGCGTCAAATACCGTTTATTGGATCACAATCAGTCAATTTGTTTGGGATTTATCAATGACAAAGATTTTTGAAAAAAAAAATTGTTGATATTGCATCGAAATTTTTCAACCTATCGATTATTTAGCCAAACAATATTTTAGATCTGAAAAATTGAGTTGAATGACTTTCGAAAGATCAAATTCAATCAGCGTTTCCAAAATATACAACTTTTCAAAATTTAATATACTGCCATTTTAACAAAATAGATTGAACTGAAAAAATCTGTTTATAGTTTTTACTCTTTTGAGCTTAAAATACCTTAATTTAGCGGGAAGTTTCAGGAATAGCCTTTAGGGTCAACCGCCTACACATTTCTTTTTTAAAAACCGTGTGGTGTCGTGGGACAAAAGATGGGAACGAGGTTCCTTATCATAAAAAATATCTAACGCTTTTTTTAACGTAAAGTTATTAACGTTCCTCCGCAACGCTCCATAAGAAACTTCGTTCCAATAATCTATATATATATATATATATATATATATATATATATATATATATATATATATGTATATATATATATATATATATATATATATATATATATATATATATATATATATATATATATATATAAATCAATTGTTGTTCGTTAGTCTCGCTAAAACTCGAGAATAGCTGAACCGATTTTGGTTTTAAATTAATTGTTGAAGTCCAGGGAAGGTTTAAAAGTTGAGAAAATATAGAAAAAAATAAGAGTAGTCAAAAAGGCAGAACAACGTTTGCCGGGTCAGCTAGTAATTATTTAAAATCTAAATAGGTACTTAAGTTGCATAGTTCTGAGCAAACTAACATCATATACGGAAACTAGACCAAGTTATTTAATGACCATTAGTCGTTAAAGTTTACCAAAAGCTTAATTAATTAAAGTTAATTGGAAAAATACTAAGCTAGATCTATTTTTTTTTTGAAGTGTAATTAAAACACATTTCTAACGGCGCTGTTGCGTGTCTAAATGTTCTAAACCTAGTGAATAAGAATAATAGATTAAGAAAAAATATACCTACTTTATTGTTCTGCGCATATTAATTTGATTAATATATTGTTCAATTATATGACGCAAACACTCATATATCATTTCATAAAACTTAACTAACGTGTATAAATTGCTTGCAACCCGCTATGCCACCCGCTGCTATATTAAAGCTTTTTTTTAACTTCAAAGAAACAATGTGATTTGCGAGGTAATAAGTAGGCGTTTGTGTAGTAATTTGGAAGATAAGTCTAGGCATAGGCTTAACACATAGCTTACTATTAAGGTGAGACAGTATTTCAGCCCGGGACAGCTGCTCAACCTTTATCAAGCACAAGTCCGTTTGTGCATGAAATACTGCTCTCTCCTCTGGGATGGATCCGCCAAGCACCAGCTGAAGGCGATTGAGGCGATAGCGTGCCAAGAGGCTCATAAACGACGATGATATAGTTGGCAAAAACTTCAGAGCCCCGCTCATCTACGCAGAGTGGTTAATTTGTCGGTCTTTTACCGGATACATTTTGGAGAGTGCGCTGCGGAATCGTACGACTTAATTCCTCCATTCCCGTTTTTCTATTGATCGTCGAGGCGCACAGATTCTAGGCATCGCCATATGGTGGACGTTCCATGTACCCGGACAAAGCGGTTTGACTCGACATTCTTCATTCGAACCGCAAAGGACTGGAACATGCTTCCTGAGTCTGTGTTCCCCGACGAGTACAATCTGGGGATCTTCAAGAGAAGAGTGAACAGGTACCTTTGAGCGTGTTCCATCGTAGGCTACATCTTAGCTTACCATCGGGCGAGATCGTGGTCAAGTGCTTCCCGATCGACACTAAAAAAAACACTAATTGATACCTTTCATCTAAACCCGTTTAGTCGTTTGAGCGTGCTTGAGTTACAAACACACACACACACACAATATTTTGTATGTGTGTGTGAATTTTAGTCGGACAAAAATGGTAGTATTAAATGAAATAACTGATATCTGCCTGCCTGTCATGCAGTTATACTCCAATCCAACCAGATGAAGAGCATCGCATGGTTTATATTTTCGGTGTCTACGGTGTTTGTTTCTATCCACGATGAGAACTATCTCTTTGCTTCCTAACTTATTAAAAAAAACATCAAAGTCACGCACAACGAAGGATTCCGTATTTTCCCATCACATAATGCGGACTAAGAAGAGTCTAGTTTTTTATTTCGTACCATGACATTTTAACCTACGGATATATCCGCGCCTTTAAATTTTTTTAAGTACATTTATATTTGGTAGACTTGTAAACTTGTAAAGCCTACTAAATCCTAAAAGTTTCCTTTTAATTTCATTACATGCATTACTACTGTGATTTTTTATACGTCAAAAAACAACCATTTGGCTATTAAAGGGGGGACGAGACATTGGTCTCTAACAAAAGTTAGTCCTTTAAAATTTATATTTCACAAACTTTTAGACATTGTAATTCTTATGGAAAGAGAAACTATCAACTACGGATACCAAAGATGTTAGTGGTTCACACCACTAACATCTTTGGTGATGCTATCCATGTGGCGAGATGGTATTACCACATGCATAAGTTTACTGGCTACTTTACGCTCCAAACCAGAATATGGTAATGACAAGCCATGATGCTATTGAGGCAGGAATAGTTAAGGCGGTGTACCCGAAAAACGGGCGAGATGTTGCGGAACTCTACCACCTAATAATTACGATGGGAGTAATGAATAAAGTCAATCGTTGGCCTTTTACAAACGGCCTGGCAGAATGGCAGATGGTCTATTCTTCAAAGGGGGCCCAGCCTAACACGGATTTTGACGAGTTAGTGCCAACCTCCCCTGTTTTCGAAGTTCGCTGCGAAGCTGTTGCCTTATAATTAATTACAAAATAAAACTGCTTTTAATTCTATACCAGGTTATAACATTAACTCAGTTTTGATATATTTTGCTATGTTGAGTAATCTCGGTGTAAAATTTCAATGTCTACGTACAACGATCAGATTTACTTAAACCCTAAATACTGAAATGTAGACTGAAAGTTGAAGATTATCATGACGTAATTCTATCCAGGTTTTAAGCCCTATGAATAGAGGAGTTGATGTTTATTTTACATTATATTTTAAGAATCGGCTGCCTCGTTCGCTATTGTATATTATTCGTAGAGAATGTAATGCATTATGATTACCTTATCTTCCGTTCAGGCACATATTCGGTCTCAGGCTAGTTATGTTTTTCAGAAAAAATAACAAAACTTTATAGAACGAATTATGGCCATTATGGATTTATATCGGAGCTAGAACCGCTAATCCATTAGAGCCCCATTTATTGACTGTCAGTTGATTGTTGATATTAAATTTAGTAATTGTTTTTACATTGAACGTGTATAGTTTTATAAAAATTCCATTGTTTTTTTTATATCATAAGATAGCAAACAAGCAGATGGGTCTCCTGATGGAAAGATTCAACCATCGCCTATAGACAACAAAGAAGTTAATGGTGCATTGCTATCTTGTGGCGAGGTCTAATGCCACATGCATAAGTTTACCGGCTACCTTACCCTCCAAACCGGAACACGACAGCGACAAGCACGGACGCTATTGCGGCAGGAATAGGTATGGCGGTGGTATCAGACCCGGGCGAGACAATGCAGAACTCTACCACCTAGTAGCCACGATGGTAGTGACTCGTATAGCCAATGTATATAATGTACATTTAATTTACGTACGATTGTATAAGGATTCCATTTAATGTTGTATATATTTTGGAACATGGTAGTGCCCCCGCCACAACGAGTCAAGCGAAGCGCAATGGCTCTACTACTATCTAGTACTTATCTACCTATTTCCGAAGCACTTCCACGTTTTTTTGAACCCTCATAACTTGGGTTGAAATTATGCCAGATAAGCGAAAATCTCGGGATATGAAGGTAGTAGTAGATATATTAAATGCATAGCTTACACTTTAGATTTTATTGATATCTAAAACCCCGATTCCGTCACCAAATCAATCCGCTGATGACCATCAAAATTCTTAGATACTCTCTCAAGTCCTAGAAAGATAAAATTTGATATATAAGCTAGTAGTATTATATAAACAAAAAAAATAAAATTAAAAACTTAAAACTTTTACTCCCTAACTACTAATATAGGGGATAGGATTTTATATTGAGGTCGGAAAATTAATATGGATAAATAGTAATATACGTATTTCAGGATTTTTAATAAATCACTCCCATCGATTAAATTGGATTAAAGTTTGTGTAAGTTTTCTAAAAAAATTAATGTACTTATATATAATTTTTATTGATCTAAAAAGTATACAAGTGCATATACACTTTTTACTAAAAAATTAAATAATACACTTTTCAGTTTTTTGAGAAGAAAGAAAGAAAATACTAACAAAATAAAAATATATTTCCATAAGCAACTTACAACAAGAAGTGAAATCCCACATAAACATTTTGACTTGTATTGTCAAAAAGTTATTAGATCTTATATGGAGTAAAGTTCCTAACTCTACAATAACTACATGTCCTAACTCTACAAGTCCTAACTTTAAAAGCCCCGCACCTTAGTCAAAATATGTGGCTTAGCCGTTTCGCTACCGATAAATGGGCGTAAGGTGAAATTTTTTTTCACTGTGTTGAAATCGTTCTTGTAGTAACGAAACGTCTACGTCACATATTTTGACTAAGGTGAGTTTAGCTATACGAGTCTTTACCATCGTGGCTATTAGGTGGTAGAGTTCTGCATTGTCTCGCCCGGGTCTGGTACCACCGCTTTACCTATTCCTGGCGCAATAGCGTCAGTGCTTGTCACTGCCTATAATATGCACGTGGTATTAGACCTCCTCACAAGATAGCAACGCATCTTTGGTATCTATATGCAAATATGCATGATTTAGTGAGAATTCCATTTTACTTTATTCTAATGGATTCAGTTTTTTATATTGTATTATTAAAACTCTAAAGATTAACACTGCAAGCGAGTCTCAGTAATTTATTAGTTGAAGTAACAACGCACGTCTACTGTGAAGATAATGAAAGAGTGCGTCAATGTGTCAAGTTGCCCTCCCATAACAAATGAGTTGTTAACTGAAAGATCTCTTTCCCGCCAGCAATTTTATTCCAACATTCGAGATTTCCCCTATTATTTAATCATTTAGGCATAACATGTATTTATGTTTCTACTGAGTTTTAAAAGAAAAACGTAAAATAAATATTAGGACTACGCTCTGCTTGCACGAAAATATTTAAATACTTTTTTAAATGAATTTTACTACGGTTTAATTGATTAAAAAAGTATTTTCTTCTTGTTGATCTGGGCCCTTTTGAAAAAAAGCCAACTGCCGTATTGCCCGGCAGGTCGTAAAAGGCGACCGATTGGCTATGCGAGTCGCTACCATCGTGGCTACTAGGTGGTAGAGTTCTGCATTGTCTCGCCCGGGTCTGGTGCCACCACTTTACCTATTTCTATCGCAATAGTGTCAATGCTTGTCACTATCGTGTTCCAGTTTGGAGGGTAAGGTAGCCTATAATATGCACGTGTTATTAGACCTCGCCACAAGATAGCAACGCACTATTCACACCTTTGGTGTCTATAGGCAATGGTTACTCTTTCAATCAGGAGATCTGCTTGTTTATTTTTGATATATTTTTTTTATATCATAAGATAGTAAACAAGCAGATGGGTCTTCTGACGAAAAGAGTCAACCATCGCCAATAGACACCAAAAGTGTTAATGATGCGTTGCTATCTTGTGGCGAGGTCTAATGCCACATGCATAAGTTTAACTGCTATACCGAATATATAAAAAAGGGACTTAAATACATGTTTTCGTATTAGAGCATCCTATGCGTGAGTATATCTTCTTTGTTTCGATCAGGTGGCCCACACGCTCGTACACCTACAGATACCAATAAAAATATCTGTAAATGGTTAACCATGCAGGTTATCCCTGAAACTTTCCACTAAATTAAGGTATTTTAAGCTTAAAACTATACCTAAGCATAGATTTTTGAGATCAAAGAGTTCAAGTCCTGAAGTTTGTAAAATGACGGTATCATTCAAATGTTGATCGATTTAGATGTTTCTAATGACATTCAACGCAACTTTTAAGCTCTCAGTTGTTTTTATTATTTACAAAATCAATAGGTTAAAAAATGACGAAAAATGTCAAAAAAATATATTCCAAAAATTTTCACTATTGATAAATGCCAAACGAATCAACCGATTTTAATCCATTTTACTGTATTTGTCAACGATTTTTAAGTAGAAGAGCTGATTAGAGTTTTAAATAAATCGGATTTTAGCCTGAAAGTTTTGAAATACGAAGTAAGTGTGTAAACATCATCATTTTAATATTTGAAAAGCTGTAACTTTTAAAAAATTGATTCGATTTTGATTTTTGAAACGGCATTTGATGCAGTTTTTTAAATTCTAAAATATTATAAAAACTCAAAAATCGATTGGTTGAAAAATCTCGAAGTTATGTTATAAAAAACATACATACATACATATCGTTCATAAAAAACAATTTATTCAAAATGTTTCGTCATGGATAACTCTCGAACGGATACATCGTTGTTACATACTATGTGTATGTAACAACGTATACATAAACGGTCATATTGACGTCATCGTAAAAATAGTCTGAAAAGGTTCCTAGGACATCGAAACGTGGAGATCTGATGAAAACTAGATTTTCGAGAATCAGGGCCAAATCAGTAATTTAATATACTACTACTACCGTAACAAGAGGTTGACATTATACGTCCATTGTCAACGATTGGATTTCGAGTACTGGACGATCACTAATGAAAGCATTAATAGAACAAGTCTAATTATTCTTATAGGGTAAAAACTACGATCTGCAAACTATTTTAGTATAGACACGTTATCCCATTAATACCGAAAGATCGTAATCATTTTGAGTACATCATATGAATGGAAGCAAGAGTTAAAGCCTTTTAAAGGAATGAAAAACGAGCAAGAAACTCGTACGATAAGCGTTTTAATCTCTTTAAGTGTTGTAAAACTTTCGGCGAGATAGAGTTAGGATACAAGGGTTTTACGCTTTTGTAGAGTGGCAGCCCTGGATAAAATAATGACGTAGTTATATAACATGAAGACGTTCCTAACACGTCGTGTTTCATCAATTGACTTTTAAATATGGTGTTATTTGAGTGCCACGGGAACAAAATATTTAACAGGATAAAAAGTTGCCTTTCTTTTCTTTTAAAGCAATGGGCCCATCTCTCGATTTCACCACTGCAACTTCTGAATCAAATGTGGCAAGTTTCAATGATCACTGACTTGCTTGTTCAGGGTGCTCTGGGAAAAAGCTAATCTATTTTAGAACTCGCAATTGAATTTACATGATATGTATGGAGAAGTAGGAAAATACATTCATTATATTAAATGTTCCTTTATTTTAAGTAAAAACATATTTTTTATATCATTAGATAGCAAACAATCAGATAGTTCTCCTAATAGAAGGAGAAACCATCGCTTATAGACACCAAAGAATGGTAATGGTGCGTGGCAATCGGTGAAGCGGAAAATACCACATGCTTAAGTCTATCGGCCACCTTAATCTTCGAACCGGAACATGACAGTGATAAGCATTGATGCTATTGCGGCAGGAATAAGTAAGGCGGTGGTACCACATAACCGGGTGAGTCGTTGTGGAAACTCAACCACTTAATGGTCACGTACTGCCTGGCGGAATGGCTGATAGTCTGTTCTTCAAAGCGAGCCCGAACTAATACTGGGAACGGACACTGTCTATATATCAAATTCCATTTAATTCCGTTCAACCGTTCTACATACAAAGTTTTACATTTATTTATTTTTCCCCGTGTTGGTCCCGGACTCCTTTGAAGAATAGGCCAACTGCCGTTCTTACAGGCAGGTCGTAAAAGGCGACCGATTGGCTATACGAGTCACTAACATTGTGGCTACTAGATGGTAAAGTTCTGCATTCTCGCCCGGGTCTGGTACCACCGCCTTACCTATTCCTGCCGCAATAGTGTTAGTACTTGTCGCTGTCGTGTTCGGGTTTGTAGAGTAAGGTAGCCGGTAAACTTATGCATGTGGCATTAGACCTCGCCACAAGATAGCAACGCACTATTAACATCTTTGTTGTCTATAGCCGACGGTTGACTCTTTCCATCAGGAGTCTCTCAAACCATCTGCTTATTTGCTATCTTATACTATAATAACTAATAAAATAATAACTAATAAAAAATGTATATATTAATACGACAATAGCACACAAGCAAATCTCCTTTTCGATGGTTAAAGAAGTTAAAGATTTTATCTACGTGACTGCAATGTTTCTCAAAATAAAGTTTGCCGTCTATTTTACCATGTAAGCCGGAACATGACAAATGAATCTCAGATGTTATGGCGGCAGGAATAATGTAAGGCTACTGTATCCATGCAACGATTACCACTTTTCTGTCACAATCAGAATGGAAAATTTAAGCTTCGCCTGTCTATGGTATAACGTGATTTGGAAGCCTAATTTGTAAGAAATGGCTAACTGATACTGATTTGTTTACTTACATACTGTTTTCTTTGTTTGCGATAGCAACAATCACAGGATACTGTGATGCTCTTATTATGTAAAGAGACGACCTTCGCACCAAAGATGTAAATGGAGAGTTGCCTTTCGTCCACCGGCTACCTTACCCTCCTATACGACAATGAAACGCACTGACGCTCTTGCAGCAGGAACAGGTGATATACCAAGCCTGTGCAAGACAATGTTATACTTTACAAGGTGCAACCTTGTAGGCACAATGTTAGTGACATATGGTAATGCCTGGCAGTAGGCAGATGGTCTATTCTTCAAAAGGACCTTTACGAGATAAATTGAGCGTCGAACGCGTAATAAATAATCTTGTTTTGAAATCGCTTTTCACGCAAACATGTCGGTTTCGCCAACATTGTAAACAAAATTGAAGGAATTTTACGTTAATAAAACCTCACGTGTATCTGTTTGCTGTAGTGGCTTATCGGTCGGTATTGTTTAAATGGGCATACATAAAAAGTTTGCTTATCCAGTTACAGTTGAAATGTTTTGTAAACTGCGCAACGACCACACGCTCCAGTGGAGGACTGTTTCAATTATTGTGAAACCGTTATATTAGATCGAAGTCAGTTTCGATGGACATTGTTCAATATTTCGCGAAATACTAGCCGCATTTTAAAATAGCATTTGGCAGTACTTATGTTAATTGTATGTGTACGCATATAATACATATATAATTTCATGCTACATTAAGGCGAGGTATTTCGACGCGTGTCAATTCTATAGAAAATGTTCTGAAACCGCTGGGAAACGTGTTAATTTTCGGATAAATAAGTATCAGCTAAAAACTAAAATTTAGCACATTGTTTTTGGAACGAAGTTCCTTATCGCGCGTTATGAAAGGGGGCTAGACGGAAGAAGTTGTCACGACACTTTTTGCTATAGTAAGCTATTGTAAGCTGTGCGGCGTGCGCATGTTTCTCTCTCTCTTTGTCTCTCTTATAGAAACCAAGCCAGATATTTTCATTTCTATTATTATTACGAAAATTGAGCCTACTGATTAAGTTTACATTACATTATATTTGTTAATAATAAAAAAAATATTATTATAACTTAAAAAAAATAAAATTTTATTACAATTCCTTCACTAATTAATTCGTTCCATCCGAGTGTCCCTTGACACCTCTCAAGTTTTTTTTTGTATTTACAACTAAATATCACCATATAAAAATCATGGGGAAGATTAGAAATATTATTAAAAAATTATTTGTTTTAGAGATTTTTTTAGCCTGTTTTCAGAATTTTATATGATCGAGTAAAGTACATTAATCATGTAATAAGTTAGCACATTCCTTAGATAATATCTTCAGGTATATAGTGTAATTTTTGTAAAATTGTTATTTAACAATCAATACAAAAAAACGTGATTTAGCAAACCAGTCTTTTCCCGTTTGTCGCGATGCCTCGCCTTAAGAGGCAAAAAACAGAAAATGATTGCTAAATAAGATTATATTTTGCTGCTTTTTCCACGCCATCTAATAGAACAACACGACATTATGCGGTATAATATACCACACTTTGAATATTTTAGAGAGTATCGGGGACGTATACACAGGTCACTTGTTGGTGCGGTACTGTTTTAGTGCGAGCGTGAATTGCTATTTATCAGTGGCAAACAATTCAGTTTCGGAATTAAATGGCTCATATTGCTACTCTATTAGGTTACATGCTCGATGGGACTAGCTGACCCGTGCTAAGTTTTCGCAGGTCACCATTTAGGGTTTTCCAATAATAAACTCTATTAAGATAAAACTCTATTAAGATGTTTAATGTATCGTCCACAGATGGCGCTCCGGTCGATTATTATAAAATTTATATTTAAATAATTTTAAATTAACAAAAAGTTTTTTTTCGATTTCTTTCATAATTTTCGCCCAAAGTAGAAAACATAAGCTTTAACTGGGTATTTTTTGGTGAAGTAGTTAAAGAGATCGAGCCACTCCAGGTAAAAACACCTTATAGAAATAATATATATGATGATGATTATATATATATTTAAAAGTTTCCTCTTAAATAATTTTGTCTATTGATGAAAACCGCATCGAAGTCAGTTGGGTAATTTTAAAGATAAAAATGAACATACAGCGAAATCGATTTTGTTTTATATTATGTTAAGTTAAGAGTTATTTTATATCAAATAATATCAAACAAACAGATGGTTCTCCTGATGAAATGAGACAACCATCGCCTATAGACACCAAAGGTGTGAATGGCGCTCTGCCGCCATCCTTGTGGTGTGTTGAAATGCCACATGCATAAGTTTATCGGCATCTTTTGTCTCCAAGCCGGAACACGACACAAGCATTGATGCTATTTTGCAGGATTAAGTAAGATGGTGGTATTGAACCCCAGTAGACTGTTGCAGAAACCTACCACACAGTCCATAGCCACTTAATCTTGGTTACATTGACACGTTTGGCTTTCATTTGCCTTTTACAAACTGCTTCGCAGGTCGGACTTTACCTTCCTAACCAATACATTGAATTTCAATTATTTCTATAGTGAAAAAGATGTGAAATTGAAAGTACTTTTCAAACAATGCTGCTTCAGTGCAGACCCTCGGGGAAAAGTGCAATGCAAGTCACCGGATCCTTTATTTTTAACTATAAGCAGAATATTTTTAATTACTAAGTACAAATTACTATGGTATAAAAAATCCACATTATTCTTGCTCTATAAGCTTTAAATGGACTTGATCAGATTTATTAAGAAAATATAAAATTCTAAAACTGCAAGGAGGTGGGTTCTTGCAATTTTAAATTTTTTTTTAGTTTTACAGTGTATTAACTACTAGCTGCCCTAGCCTCAACTACTAACCTCACGACTTTATTCGCGTGAAGTACACTCATTACTTACTTAAAACTAGCATATGTGACTCAGCAGTAATGTGCTTTATATTGGTAAAAACAATTTTCAAAATTGGTTCTGTAGCTTTAAGTTTATTTTTTACTAACAAATATGTAAGTAAATCTATCTTAATAATATGGGTGTAGATCATGGAACTATTGTTTCTATATGTACGGGTCTTTGACACTTTAATTTAAAAACAAAATAAATTTGAAAAGTGTTATTTGAAAAATTCATGTTGTTATGAAATATAATGGAATAATAATTTTGCCGGATGGCAAAATGTGGCAATAGAGACTACCGCAGCTAATCTCGTTACGTAACAAATCGAATAATCGTCTTTTGTGTAATAACGAATTCATTCATTGTCTTTCCGACGACGGAACGACGAAATCGAAGCATACTTAAATCGTAGGAAAGTCAATATATGTCCGGGGTAAACTCAAAAAGTACTGCATGGATTTGCTTCAAATTTTGCATGAATATTACTAACAGGTCGGGTCAACATATAGGCTACATATTATCACGCAATCACCTACGGGGGAGGAGCTTTGCGAAGTAAACAAAGTCCGCGCGGACGAAGTCGCGGGCAACTAAACGCGCTAGTAAACTAATAATTATTCAACTTTTCCCTGTGTTGGTTCTTGGTCCTTTGAAGAATAGACCAACTGCCACTCTCCCAGACAGATCGTAAAAGGCGACCGAATGGCTATGCGAGTCACTACCATCGTGACTAATAGGTGGTAGAGTTCTGCATTGTCTCGCCCGGGTCTGGTACCACCGCCTTACCTATTCCTGCCGCAATAGCGTCAGTGCTTATCACTATCGTGTTCTGGTTTGGAGGGTAAGGTAGTCGGTAAACTAATGCATGTGGCATTTGACCTCGCTACAAGATAGCAATGCACCATTAAAATCTTTGGTGTTTATAGGCGATGGTTGATTCTTTCCATCAGGAGACCCATCTGATTGTTTGCTATCTTATTATATAAAAAAATGTGTAAACGGTTGACCCTGCGGGCCATCCCTAAAACTTCCCACTAAATTAGGGTATTTTAGGCTCAAAAGAGTAAAAAATTACGCATAGATTTTTCAGCTTAAACTTCTATTTTGTTAAAAATAGCAGTATATTAATTTTTGCGAAGCTGTATATTTTGAAAACGATGATGATGAACAGCATTCAATTGAGTTGGGATCTAAAATATTCCTTTAGATAATTAATCGATAGGTTGAAAAATTTCGATGTAATGTCAAAAAACATTTTGTTTTGAATTTTCTCCATTGATAAATCCCAAACAAATTGACCGAATTTGATTAAATTAATTATATTTGATGCAAATTTTAAAGGAGAAAAGCTGATAAGATTTTTAAGTCAATCGGTAAATTGACTTGAAAATTATTTTAAAAAAAATTAAGTAAGTTTTCTAAAAACAACGTAACTTTAATATTTGAAAAGCTATAAGTTTTAGAATTATAATCGATTTTGACTTTTTAAACGGCATTTGACGTAGTTTTTTAGTACTAAAATATCGTAGAATATCAAACAATGATTGGTCGAAAAATTTCGAAGCTATGTCGAAAAATCACTTTTTTCAAAATTTTTCGTCAACGATTACACCCAAATGGATAAACCGTTTTGACGCAATTCATATATTAGACGTAGTTTTTTGAGGAATAGAGCTAATTAGTTTTTGCACTCAATCGGTACATAAATCAGGAAGTTATATCAAAAAAATACTGTTTCGCCAAAATTATTTTTGGTGCTTTTTCAAAATTTCTCAAAATTTCCTGGACCGAATAGATTCAAATTTTCAGAAAATCTAAGTTGAGCGGAATCCAATCGAATGCCATCAACCGCGTTTCCATCGGTCCAGCTGTTCAAAAGTTATGAGATGTTTACATACACACACACACACACACACACATACACACATACAGACATACTGACGTCATCGCGAAAATAGTCGGAAAAGATTCCTAGGACCTCAAAATGTGGAGATCCGGTGAAAACTCGATTTTCGAAAATCGGGTAACTTAATCAGTAACTTCCTTATCTACATACGTAGCGGGACGTTAAAAAATCTTAGAAAAACATACGTCGGTTTCTTTTTACTTTCAGTTTTTCTTTACATATCATAGTAGTATTTGCTTTTCCGATTTCTGCATATTTTTTCCATAAACTTTTAGTTCATTTTTAATTTAAGTAATAAGTTATTTTAACCTTTGTATTAACTACTAGCTGTTGCCCGCGACTTCGTCTGCGCGGATTTCGTTTACTCCGCACAGCTCCTCCCCTGTAGGTGATAGCGTGATAATATGCAGCCTATATGTTGACCCGACCTCTTAGTAATATTCATGCAAAATTTGAAGTAAACTCAAAAAGTACTGCGTGGATTACGCAGTACTTTTTGAGTTTACCCCGGACATACATACACACAAACAGACAAAAATTCTAAAAACTATATTTTTGGCTTCGATATCGATTGTAGATCACGCCCCAAGTATTCTTTTTAAAAAATATTCAATGTACAGTTTTGACTTTCCTACGATTTTATTATATGTATAGATTACTACTTACTAAAATATTTAATATCTCGAACTCGGACTACGTTTTCTGGACGAAGTAAATATTATTGTTGAAATTTTAATGTGCCCTTGAATAGCGGTGGTTGAAGTTAACGTGAAAAGAAAACTTCATTTTAATTAAGAAGGAAATATGATTTTCTGCTAAAATAGACAATAGACAGATGTTTATTTGGCATCAGAATATTCACCGTTCAAGATTGCCTGATTTTGGCATTTTTGGTGTTACTTTATTTTCCAATCAAGTTTTTTTTGTTCATATAATTATTTGAACTTTTACATTCTCGTTAATAAACTTTTTCCAGTGGCAAGTCAATACAAATGAAGTATTAGTTAGTAGAGAAGAATACTTTCAGTTTTTCTTTACATATCATAGTAGTATTTGCTTTTCCGATTTCTGCATATTTTTTCCATAAACTTTTAGTTCATTTTTAATTTAAGTTTTAACCTTTGTATTAACTACTAGCTGTTGCCCGCGACTTCGTCTGCGCGGATTTCGTTTACTCCGCACAGCTCCTCCCCTGTAGGTGATAGCGTGATAATATGCAGCCTATATGTTGACCCGACCTCTTAGTAATATTCATGCAAAATTTGAAGTAAACTCAAAAAGTACTGCGTGGATTACGCAGTACTTTTTGAGTTTACCCCGGACATACATACACACAAACAGACAAAAATTCTAAAAACTATATTTTTGGCTTCGATATCGATTGTAGATCACGCCCCAAGTATTCTTTTTAAAAAATATTCAATGTACAGTTTTGACTTTCCTACGATTTTATTATATGTATAGATTACTACTTACTAAAATATTTAATATCTCGAACTCGGACTACGTTTTCTGGACGAAGTAAATATTAGTGTTGAAATTTTAATGTGCCCTTGAATAGCGGTGGTTGAAGTTAACGTGAAAAGAAAACTTCATTTTAATTAAGAAGGAAATATGATTTTCTGCTAAAATAGACAATAGACAGATGTTTATTTGGCATCAGAATATTCACCGTTCAAGATTGCCTGATTTTGGCATTTTTGGTGTTACTTTATTTTCCAATAAAGTTTTTTTTGTTCATATAATTATTTGAACTTTTACATTCTCAGTGGCCGCGTTTCCGATCCGGTAGTAACTCAAAAAATGTTGACTCGTCAAAAGTGCTTGTAAAGGATAATTTGAATAAAAATGTTTTGACTTTGACTTTGACTTTGACTCTCGTTAATAAACTTTTTCCAGTGGCAAGTCAATACAAATGAAGTAACATGTGATTTCCAACCAACTTACCAAAACGGACGAGGGCCGTAATTTAGTAGTATTTTTTTGATGTTCGATACCTCAGAAGTCGGTCATATATAAACCGATTATTGAAATTATTTTTTGTTTAAAAAGGTATACATTCCAATGTGATTCGATTAAAATTTGGTAAAGTACATATATGTCAAATATGATAAAATTAATATAAATTTGTTTGAATATAAGCCCGGATTTTAGACATGGTGGTTAACCGATTCAAAGAAATACGCTTTTACAATGTAAATTCGGAACAAATGTGTTTACTCAGTCTTTGTGTACTGGGGAGCGCATTTGAGTTTCCCTTTAGCGACCACAAACTCGTCCACAAATATCTTTTTACTTTTATTACTGGATTTTAGAATAATGTTTTACATAAAGGCTTATCATTCTTATCATCAATCCTGTTAATTGTCATGATATAAATGTGAAAGTTTAGATGTTAAATAGAATCTTAGCAATTCGGTTACGTAAAAATGGATTAACGGATTTGCATTAAATTACCCCTATTATGGTTCTAATAATTATTTTAATTGAATAAATTTTTTCTTCTCATAGTAAATGTTTCTAGTAAAACAGAATGAATTTCGAGCCTAATCGGCATGATCACGCGTCTCTGAAACGAACGTGTCAGTCTCGTCATACATTCAATTAATTAAAATGACCGCCCCGTTGGTCGAGTGGTTATCGACCCTGACTACGCAATCGACGGGGCTCTTGTTCGATCCCCGACGGGGACAAGCATTTGTGTGATGAGCATAAATGTTTGTATTTCCGGGTTTGGGTGTTTATTAAATATATTTCAGTATTTATATATGTATTTCTATGTATTAGTATCGTTGTCTAACACCCATAAGACAAGCAAATAATTTGCTTACTTTGAGGTTAGACCAGTAAGTGTAATTTGTTCCCTGAATTATTTATTATTTATTAAATAGGCGCATTTTGCTTTGCCGCGCCGGCCCGATTAATACTATTGGTTGATGCTAGTTCAGACTTTACAGTACGACGATATAAGGCAGATGTCGGTAGTATCTGCTGTGTAAAGATCGCATTTATTAGTGTTTTAAAAATTTACTGATAATCATTTCATATTTGAGGTTATATTTAGGTGAAACTAGCTTAAAATGCACTTGTATATTATACAAAATTATTTTAAATTGGTCGACCGGCTTTGTTTTTTAAAGCATCTTGAATGCTGAAGAGAAGAATGTTAGGCGCCCCATAGACGTACAATAACATTGCGCAATACTTTTATTGTGCAATAATATTGAATACCCCCTTTGACTCCAAACGTTCAATAAATTCACTCAATAAAATTGACAAACCAGTCTGATTATTATTTTCGAGCGAGCAACATGGCTGACGATGAAGTTTTGGCGGCAACCATGCCGGTGATTTTGTTAAATAAATCTCTATACATTTCTATATACTCACGTAAAAACTCCCGTTCTTTATCTTTTATAGCATTCTTGCTCGCCATTTTGCTTAAATTTACGACACGACCATGTATTAAGTACCGTGACTGACCGAACGCGACCGCTCCAAACTCTGAAGAGAAAAATATTGTGCAATATTAAGCCTACACAGTGCAAGAAAAAATATTGCGAAATAAAAATTAAACCCGCTCAAACTTTCGTTCAATCTTTGTGCAATCTTCAATATTAACCCTAGACGGTCAATAATATTGCACAATACGTAATATTGCACAATATTATTGTAGGTCTATGGGGCACCTAAGTCTTGAAGATGCGTTAAAAAAGGAAACCTGTCGATCAATTTAAAAAAAAAACAGTAGCAGTCGTGGGACTGCCGATAGAAGTGAAAACGGAACTATTAAGTTGAGAGTAATTAAAACTATATAACTATATAAAGCGTCCAACGCGCACATAATACAGTCAGAAATAGTCGATGTATTAGTGTATACGTGTACACAGGCTACTGCGCGTGCGCTAGTCTGGCTCTCCATAGCTATAGATATACTATTATCATTAGCATGTCGGTGACGCGAACCGAGGATTTTACCCTCTACCAAAACGCTCAACGCGCCTAAAGAAGTTTTCACTTCAATAATTTTGTATATACTTACAGTGAAATAAAAGTACAAGTACAAGTATGTATTACAATTACAAGCTTGTTTAATTGTTTGCTGTTAGCCTTTTTATAATTCTAGCGATCGGCCGCTGAACGAAATTCGACCGTAAGACGTAGATTGTAATATTAAAATCTTTTCTAAGTTTTACAACTAAGTTTTTCTATTTGCAAAAATGTCTCAATGAACAAAATAGTATACATATGTTTGACTATTATTATGTGCGGTGAATGCAAAGCTAGGAGTATATGTGTGATGTTTATTTTTGTTTGTGTATTTTTAATGCATATTATATTAAAGTACTAGCTTTTTGCACTTCTTCCCCATATAAACATTCACGGTCCCGAATTTTATACTCGCATGTTCTCGTGATTTTCGTAAAAAGGGCTACAAAGTTTTCGCTTCACATATAAATAGAAAATCTGTGTCATTAAATATACTATACAAAATTTGAATCACGAATTATTTAACTTTAAAAACAACAAAGAAAAATATCGACACGCAGGGATTGAACCTGCGACTATTTTACTAAAGCCGGGACGCTCTCCCACTGAGCTAGTGTCATCAGGCTGGACGTGGCGAAATTCTTCTTAACTATATTATGGATTACTCAATTGCTTTAAAGTTTTTCCAGTTTTCCCAAGCACGGGGTAAGTACTATAACACAAAAATAATTACGAATTATTTGTTTAGTTAGTACTTTGCCATGGTGGTAATTTGCCATGACCTATAGGTATAAGGATTTACTTCTAATTAGAAAGAAAAATTTTCACGCTGATTCTCTTGCGATGTAGACAGAGTGAATCAAACTACAATTGACATATTATTTTTTTTATGTAATACTATAAGATAGCAAACAAGCAGATGGGTGTCCTGATGGAAAGAAGCAACCATCGCCTATAGACATCAAAGGTGTTAATGGTGCGTTACTTTCTTGTGGCGAGATCTTATGTCACATGCATAAGTATACCGGCTATCTTACCCTCCAAACCGGAACACGACAGTGACAAGTACCAGACCCGGGCGAGACAATGCAGAACTCTACTTCCTAGAAGATTAATATTATGAATATAAAACTGCAAGCATTTTCGAATGTTTTGTAATTACTTCGATGCCTACGTCTCACACCCCTTCAGACGCCATTAATCTGTGGTGTAAATCCAGCTTAACAGCTAAGTTTTCCGATGATGAGGACATATTCTGGATAAAACACTTTGGCCCCAAGCTTAGAAGGGTACTCGTTGATTTTAAATAGCTATTGATTTCAGGATTACGGGATTTTATGTCCTCCGCTCTAATTATGCTCTTACGTCCTCTTTGATACCTTTAAGATCCAGGGATACTTTTTATTTTGTTTTTTTGTAGGTACTAATTACCGTTGTTCGTCCCAGTATAAAAGCGTTAATGGGTTCGAGTCCCAGGTAAAATAAAGTGTTCGGAATCTGAATGAGATATTTAGTTTTTTTTCCTGTCGCATCTGTGGTCTAGTGGTCTGGTGTAGATCTTAACCACATGAACTCCCGGGTTCGATTCCCTGGTAGGGCAAATCATAATATGTGTTTTTTAAGTTTTCTGATAGAAACAATGTTCTTCGGGATTAGATTAAATGCCCGGTTGCCGATAATTTTGCCACCTGTCACATTGTGGGACTAATGGCCAATTGCACTAACAATGTCTTAGCTTAGGACAATCTTAATAGTATGCTGTCACTTCTTGTCTTAAATGAAAAGAATGTGACAGCATACTATTTAGGGTTGTCCTAAGCTAATAAAATGTTAGCGCAATTGACCATATGTATCTTCGGCTAATCGTGGGTGCCTCTGCCTACGTCTTCGGATATATGGGCGTGAAAAAACTTCACTTTTTTATTTTTTCTTCCGCTGGCACGGGCTGTTTTTGAAATATGCCTTCTTACAATGTGTCACAAATATTGTGAAATGCGAGCAAACGCGATAAGTGTCTCATGACTATTAGGTGCAGGTACTGTTCTTTAACGTCTCGCTTGGACTTATTTCCGCAGCGTTACCAAATTTCTGCCACAATAGTATTAGTGCAATAGTATCCAAGAACCATACGCATCTTATAAGTATGATGGAACTCAAATAAACCACTGTACTGTAACCAATAAACCAGCTGAATGCATAAATCAACATCATCTGTAGAAGCAACCTCAAGATTTATGATGGAGTGTCATAGATACCCAGCTGCCTCGAAGCTTTATGCTATATTTCAACGCTTCATTGACGTTATTTACATCTACGAGTTAACTGTATAAACCCCTAACTAATACTACTAGTGGCTGAGTTCTGTAAAGTCTTTAAATCTTCCTATGGATTGGTATAACTATCACCAAGATGATAACGGTGTGTTTCTATCCGTATGGAAAATTAAAATGCCATATGAATAGGTAAGGCTGTGGTGCCAACCCTGAAACGTTGCACAATTCGAATACCTTATTACACCACCAGATAGTAGTCAAGGTGGTAGTGCCACGTGTTAGCCTTTTCTCGCCTTTTACGAGGTGCCCAGCAGTAAGGCAGTTTATTTATTCTTAAAAATGATCAATCATCTCACGATCACGATGGTAGTGACTCGTACAGTTAATCATTTGTCTTTAACGAACTGCCTGATAGAATCGCAGATTGTTTATTATCCAAAGTGGTCCCGAACCAACAAGGGGAAAGGAACCACGAGATCGAAGTAAACGAATAGTTTATTATAAGTCCATTACGTCAAAGTACGTTTTACTTAAAAAAATTATAATGACCGCACCGAATTGCAATTGATTAATAATTAAAATTGTACACATTTCATCAGTCCATACATTCCTGTATGTATATGTAATTGAATTCTATCCGGTTGTTTGTAAGCATGATATCGCATGCCGGGTCACACATTGAATATATCAAAAATTCAATTACATAATTCGGCGTATCCATGTTGCAACGTGCAAAATTTACTGAACGTGAACAATTTAGCTACGTAACTTGGGTGCATTCAGCATTACATTAATTTCTAGCTGAAAGCTTGGGCATTAATTTGTGTCTAGCTCCAGAGGGAAACCACAAAATACTAGTTCTATTCATAGTAGAACTAGTGCAAGCCGCTAAGTGGTTCAACATCTGGGCGAAGCAAAATACTATTATAGTGACAAAGACGGTGAGATATGATATAATATGCTTCACTCTCATTTGATGGTTTGGTTTGGGACATTTTATATTGTAAAATGGCGTACAAGTAAATGGCTTTCTTTACGGAACGATACAATAATCGTCTATAGACACCAATTTTGTTTATGGTGCTTATCCGTGTTTTTATATCATAAGATAGCAAACAAGCAGACGGCTATATTGATGGAAAAAGCAATCATTGCCTACAGACACCAAAGGCCACCATGGTGAGCTGCGGCGAGGTGTTAATGCACATGCATAGGTTTACCAGCTACCTTACCTTTCAAACCGGAACACGACAGTTACAAGCACTGACGCTGTTGTGGCAGAAATAGGTAAAGCATTCGTTTCAGACCCGGGCGAGATACTACAGAATTCTACCACCTACTAGTCAAAGTGGTAGTGACTCACATAGCTAATCGTTCAGCTCTTGTGAATTGTAGAAGATGGTTCTTTCTTCAAAGGACCCCGGACCAACACGGGAGAAGGTTTAAATGCCACATGAATACGTTTACCATACAGTTCATACTTTTGTCATTGGCATTTCTCGTCCATTTGTAATTATGTTATCAAGTCCATTAAGATGCCGTAAAAAGCGAAACCGGTTCACGATATAAACGAAATAAAAGGTGTTTTGCGCAACAGTGCAAGTGCATTTTAATATAAACACATAAATTTATCTGATACCGGATATATTAACCGGAACACGACAGTGAAACGCAATGACGCTTTTGAGTCAGAATTAGGGGAAGCCTTGCTGTTAAGCCCGAGCGAAACGTTGTTGAACTCTACCACGTGGCTACTAGAGTCACGTTTATAGTGATACGCATTAGCTGTCTCTCGCTTTTTTCCGAGATGCCTAACGATCAGGCTTGATCTATATTCTTCAAAAGGGACGCGGACCAACATAGAGAAAGTTTATGCGGAAATGCAGAATTATGATGTTTCAAAAAGAAATAGCTAGAATGGATTTTAGGCTTGTAGTAGATGGTAGTTTGCAAATAAATGCTATATTGGATCTACATTTGGCACGAATGAAAGGTACATCGCTGAACTAGAAAGAGGAGTGTATTCAGGGAACAGAATATATTAAGTATTTGGGTAACTATTTCAAAGTGTAATCCTAAGTTAACTAAGTCACTCGTCTTGTTTGCTTAACCCAACGCTGTTGTGTAGAATCTAAGTTGAGTCTGATATCTTAAAAAGCAGGAAAACAAAATTAAAGCGACCAGGCTGACAGTGATGTCACATCGAAAATCACTACTTCATACTGATTATGTTGAGAAAGGGCATGCTCCGTTGATTTGGATATATAAGAAAGTGACAGACGAAAATACTATAAGAAAATATTCAACGCGAATGTGGATAAAAGTAGGTACTGAGTAATATCAAGGAGGAAGTAAGGCGACTCTACTTGGGCAATGACATCTCCATGTATGCTGTACAGAATTTTGCATGAAGTTAATTTGTTTCACACTTTAGTTAAGGATAATCGGCATGATAACATAAACTCATGATGCCGCCATGTATTTTTTATATCCAAGGTGTTTTGTTATCCAATGGTTGATGGCAACGCCACATGCATTAGTCACAGTATACTGGACGCGATATCTCGGAATGGTTCGGTCCAGTTTGTACATTAGTTTACTGGCTACCTTATCCTCAAAACTAGAACACTGATAAGTATTGACGCTATTGCTGCAGGAATATGTAAGGCATTGGTGTCAAACCCGGGCGCGTCGTTTCGGAACCATCTAGTAGTCACATTATTAACTATCTGACAGGATGACCGATGTTCTACAGCTATGCAATGAAGGCTTGGACAAATACGGTGGAAAATGACGTATATTATATTATAAAAAAATTGTATAAACTAGGATTTGATTTCATCTTCTGTTGTTTTTATAGTTGTATGTGTCGAATAGTTGTACGTGCTTAAGGTTTATGTTATTATTAGACTAAACACTTATGATGCCTTAAACACTAAATTATGCTACCTTGAAAATTAGATAATCTACCATTTTGTGATACAATATATAAAAGGTAAACAAATTGCCAAACATGCTAGTATAATCGTGACTAAAGTATGGTAGAGTACTGCAACGTCTCGCCCAAATCTGGTACAACCGCTTTACCTATATCCTACTGCAATAGCTCTAGTGCTAGGCACTTGTTTCCGATTTGGATGATAAGTACCTGGTAAACTATCTATTTATGAGTTAGTTATTTTACAAAATAATAACTCCCTTTGTGAATTTTTGGTAAATTTAAGTATCATGCATATAAATTTGATCTTAATACTTTGTAGTTAGATTGATACCCTGCAAGAATGTAGTATATCTCAACGTTCTGAACGACCGTATGACTGTAAGCTAGAGTCCAAATAAACCATATCTTGTGAGGTATTTACATAAGCGACGGCTGAATGCATTAGTCAACTTCATCTATGGAGACATCCTCAAGAGGTATAAGGGATGAAGCGTCGACGTCCAGTAGCCTTGGTCTATATTTTAGCATTATACTGTCGTTATTTACGTTTCTGACTTAGCTGTGTGATTTATAATTTTCTGGACGTATTATTTATGCACCTTTACGTAGAGACTAGAAATGTGAGCGGAAATCAACTTACATCCCAATTTCTAGAGTGCATTTAGTTGCTACGGTAACGACATTATTCTACAGAGCATTCTAAATGATCCATTTTGTCCATAAGTCCAGGTAAACCTTATGTATTTTATATTATTTTTTGTTTTCCAGTGAAATCATTTAAGATAAGTCAATTAAATATATATTATGTACTGTTTATGTATCTATGGTAATTGTAATATACTGTAATTTATATATTATGTGTAGTTTGTTCACCAACCTGTATGTTTTTGTCTGGTAGAGAGCGCTTTAGGCGATAAAACCGTTAAATTGTATAAAATTTTATATTATTTCTTTTTTGTATGTGTCCTTTTTGGTGTACAATAAAAAATTAAGATTGATTGATTGATAAATGTAAGTTAAGTATTACGCCGTTTCCCTTACGGTCTAGGTAGAGGAAACCGAACGCCTATTGATTTTCGGGGCCAATACGATACACCGTTTCGTTAGCTGGCAAGATTGTCGATGATTCCTAGCGCCACGTTTTACCAATCTGAGGCCGATTATTACTTATTTCTAGCGACAATTGGGACCGACAACTTACGTGCTCATTCGACTTATGAGGGCGTTAATATACTACCATTAGGTTTTTCTCAAAAATTCCTTAGTAGCTACTTGGGGTAAGTTTCTACTAAGATTTTAATTTTCGAGAAAAACCTCGATAAAATCCTAGTGACGCTTTTACAGGATCCAGAGATTGAACCCGGAACCTCAGAATATGAGCTGAATAGTCTGACCCGAATAAAGCATGCTAAACGATACATTTTGTGCATAAATCTTACTTTTTTGTCCATAAATCTTACTTTTTTGTCCATAAATCGTACTTTTGCTTTCCAAAGCAACTAAAAAATTAAATGACTTAAAATCCACATCCACAAATATTATAAACGCAAAAATATGTCTGTTACGCTTTACGTCAAAACTTCTGAACTGATTTTGATGACTTTTGGAATGAAGATAGTTTAAGTCCCGGGCTCAAACATAGACTATTTTTTTAAACGTTAACCCCTAAACAGCTGAAATAAGGGATGAATGTTTATATGAAAGATTATATTGTTAACATTTATTTTATTCCATGATAAAGCTGCGCTGGTCAGCAAGTAAGAAAAACTTTTCAGACAATGTAATGCATTAATTTTATAATCTAATTTAACACGTATCTGCCTGAACTAGGTTGACCTGTGCTTCAGGCGATAGGGGGCTAGGAATACAATAATTTTAATAATGACTGTTAAAAAATTAAGTAAGCATAGTTTACATTTTTATAGTTTTTATGGTTAAATCTTTACGTAGTACAAAACAAAGTCGCTTCCGCTGTATGTTCGCTTATACTTTTTAAATTACGCAACGGATTTTAATGCAGTTTTCATCAAGAAACAGTATGTAGACGACAGACGTATCGGCAAGTATATTAATATATATCTATGAAGATTTTAATCTCAACATCACATTTAAATTTATTTTCCCAGTGTTGAACAGGGCCCTTTTGATGAAAAGACCAACTGCCGTTAGGCCAGGCAGGTCACAAAAGGCGACTGATGTAACACTAACATCGTGATCACTAAGTTTTATTTTATTTTATTTTATTTATTTTTATTTTATATCATAAGATAGCAAACAAGCAGATGGGTCTCCTGATGGAAAGAGTCAACCATCGCCTAAAGACACCAAAGATGTTAATGGTGTGTTGCTATCTTCTGGCGAGGTCTAATGCCACATGCATGAGTTTACCGGCTACTTTACCCTCCAAACCGGAACACGACAGTGACTAGTACTGACGCTATTGCGGCAGGAATAGGTAGGGCGGTGGTACTTGACCCGGTCGAGCCGGTGCAGAACTCTACCACCTGGTAGTCACAATGGTAGTGACGCGCATAGCCACTAGGTCGCCTTTTACAACCTGCCTGGCAGAACGACAGTTGGCCTATTCTTCAAAGGAACCCGGGACCAACACGGGGGAATAAGTGATAAAGATCCACAACGTATCGCCCGTGAATTTCGATTCCACCGCCCTACCTATTTACTGTTGGAAAGCGTCAATGCTTGTGATTGTTGTGTTCCAGTTTTGAGGGTTTAGACTAATGCATGTGGCGTTGCTATCCCGCCACACGGATAGCAACGCACCATTACCATCTTTGGTGTCTATAGGCGATAGTTTCTATTTCCTTTAGGAGAGCTATCTACTTGTTTGCTATCTTATGATATAAAAATCATAAGATAGATGCACTATAACACAAGTAACTAATTTGTCACTTTGGGATTAGATCGATTTGTGTAATTTGTTCAGATAATATTATTTTTTTTTTATATCATAAGATAGCAAACAAGCAGATGGGTCTCCTGATGGAAAGAGTCAACCATCGCCTATAGACACCAAAGATGTTAATGGTGCGTTGCTATCTCGAGGCGAGGTCTAATGCCACGTGAAAAGTTTACCGGCTACCTTACCCTCCCTTAGCATTGACGCTATTGCGGCAGGAATACGTAAGGCAGTGGGGTACCAGACCCGGGCGAGACAATGCAGAACTCTACCACCTAGTAGCCACTATGGTAGTGACTCAATAGCCAATCGGTCGCCTTTTACGACCTGTGCAGTTGGCCTATTCTTCAAAGGAGGCCGGGACCAACACGGCGAAATTTTCGACAAATTAATGAAAACCTTTGGCAATCTATAAAGTATCGTTGTAGAATCGATATGCGTATGCACAGGAAGCGTTTATAGTAACGTAAAGTTATATGTGTCAAGTGTTATTGCAGTGTATGATCTTAGGTAAAGTGTTAGTCGAAGCAGCCTCCTTTATATTGGTGTGGGAGCTAAAGGCAACCTAACAAACCTAGCGGATAAATTGTGGCGGTTTCGAACCAAATACTAAAATGATGTAACTTATGGCATATCTATACATATAATAAAATCGTAGGAAAGTCAAAACTGTACATTGAATATTTTTTTAAAAGAATACTTGGGGCGTGATCTATGATCGATATCGAAGCCAAAAATATAGTTTTTAGAATTTTGTCCGTTTGTCTGTTTGTCTGTATGTATGTGTGGGGTAAAATCAAAAAGTACTACATGGATTTACTTCAAATTTTGTATGAATATTACTAATAGGTCGGGTCAACATATAGGCTACATATTATCACGCTATCACCTACGGGGGAGGGGCAGTGCGGAGTAAACGAACTCCGCGCGGTCGAAGTCGCTGCCAACGGCTAGTAAGTGATAAAAGGAATTATAGTATTTTAACAATTTAAACCGATCTTAAGTATCAACTATGCCTTTATCTCAAAAGTACAGAAGTAACTTGGATTGTTCCAGTTGAAATATATCTGATTTAAATGAATAATAATTACCTAACTATATTGTTTTTAGTTCACGAGAAATTCGTGGACAAATATACAAACATACATACACCTACCAAATTGTACAAACTTTCGTAGGTACTTGGATGCCTAAACAGATCATCATACTCAAATTTAATCCAACTCCAACATTATTACATACATGTCAAAATTATAACCTCTTTTTTGCGTCGGTTCAAAATGCTGTTTGCTGCATTTTTACACGTACTAAGAACGTACTAAGACTGCCTACTGATCTAGGGTTTAACCTTACTTACTTACTCCGCTGGCTAAGCGCCCCAAAGAGCATCTTGGCTTCCAATACGAGAGTCCACCATCTAATGTGATCTCTGGATACATCTTGTTAGTTACTGACACGAAGTTCCCAAAGATCCAGCGTTATCTGGGGCGACCAACAAGACGTCGACCTGTTGGTCGGCTCAAATACACTCTTTCACACTACAATCTTCTTCCATTCTTTCGATATGGCCGAGCCTACGAAGTCTGTGTGTCTTTGTCTCTCCTATTATGTTTGGTTGGGCTACAAGTTCCTCTATCTTATTACGGATCCGCCAGCCTCCACCGGTTCCCACTGGCCCCAAGATCGGCTCGGCCCTAATCGGCTCAAATTATGAGGTCTCGAGTTTGATCCCTGGGTCGAGTTAAAATATTATTTAAGTTTTTTCGACGTTTTTCTTGAAAATTCAAAATCGCTTGGAGTTTGGTGGGCGGTGAATTACTACTCCCCGTACCTCGGGTGAGCACGTAAAGCCGTCTGTCTATCGCTTGAAATAATCCATAATCGTTAGCAAGTCGGTAAAATTCTGCGCCACTCATGCCGCCACCTGACGAACCGGTGAATCGTGGTGAACTAGAAAGTACGAGTATATATACGTTCGGTTTACTCTGCCTACACCGCAAGGGAATAGGGCGTGATGATACTTTCTTTTTTTATGTTCGTATCTTTTTACACGGTTTTTCAAATTTTCTCGTTGACATTAGTTATTAACAATCAAAAAGGTTAATAACAATAAAAAACGCAGTGGCACTCTGAGAGTGCCGACAGAAGTAAACATTTAAGCAATTCACTATTGTGTTTACTGCGATTGGGACGTCGTTTCTGCAACTTTCCCCTAACTTTTATTACCCTCTAATTTTTCTACACCTTCCTTCTACCTTCGCCTACCTTCCTGCTACCTTCCCGCTACCTTTACGCTACTTTCTCGCTACCTGTTTCTTTGCCACTTTATGTAAGTTCTTACATCTATACATTGAAATAAAACTGAAGTGCCTGTCTTGTGATTCTAAATAACTAGATATTTTCAAGTGCAATGTGATATATTTACGATACTAATACCTACCATTTCTAAAATTTTTGTCTATCTATCTTTCATTCTGTTTATACGGGGACACTGGAACGTCTGGACCGATTTTTATTAAACTTTCACTGAAAGATAGAGGGGTTTATAAGGCAGGACATAGGCTACTATTTACTCCAGTGTGCAGAAGGAAGTAATGATTTTAGATAACGCGTACAAAGTTGCGAGTAACAACACGTAGTACATATTACATATATACATATAATATATACATACATATTATATGTATATACTTATATACAGAGGTGTCAGTTACGACTAGCAAAAAGCAGAGCTTTGTAAGGGCTCGCAAAGTTATACTATCTATAAAAAGTAATATTGTTATAAAAGTATTTTTATGAGAATTACATCTTTTAATGTATGGACTTTATTTATAATTATCTAACCTAAAAAACAACTCAGCGTATTTTCACCTATAAACATTACATTTGCATCAAAGGCCCGCGTCGTCAGGCTTTGGACTAGGAATTTTTGGTTTTTGTTTGTTGGTATTTTCAAGGAAAAATATGTATTAAAAATGTAGGTTGATCTTATAAAAAACACATTTTTGACATTTTGCTGAAATAATTGTTTTTTTTTTCTAAAATCAGGAAATTCCTGGTTTTACGTCGATTTACGAAATCAAAATCAAAAAAATGTTTTATTTAAATAAACCTTCAAAATTTTTGGACTACGCAGGCACGAAGAATTGACGGTAGACACTCAGCGAATACATTTTTCGAATTTTTCTCTCGGAGAAACCCTCGGAGTTCGATTCCAGAGTCAGGTAAATGAAAAAATGTGTTTTTTTTCAGTTTTCTGATAAAACAACTTTGCCCGGGATTGGAAAAGTGCCCTACTGGCGATAGGCTGGCCACCTATCACATTGTGGCACTTAAGTATCTTCAGCTAACCGTGGATGCACACGTTGTACTTCTGCCTACCTCTTCGGGGATACGGGCGTAAATATACCTTTTTTTAGCTTTTTACCCTCGCCCTCGGGCTAAGATTGGGAATTGATCTCAATACAATATAAATCAATTAATACATCTGTACTGTTTCTCAATAAGCATATTGTGAAACTCTCTAACGCTCTATTTACTCTGTTCCCAGCAAACATCCCTGCTCTAGACCTAAATTCTCCTTGTGCCTCCCACAATATTACTTCGAACTTCCCTTCTCTTGCATTCTCCTTTCAATGATTTTATCATACACCTTCGATGCCAAACTGATCATACTGATGGCCCTATAGCTATTGCAGTTTATACTTTAACCTCGCCTTTATACAAGGGCACGATAACCGCGCGCCGCCATATTCCACGTAAAATATGAAAAAACAATTCATGAAGTAGGTAGTCTCTTAATGAGTTCAAATATTCTAATAGAAAATGTATCTTCTATCAATTTTAACTCGTTAATTTAATAAGAGATGGCGTTAGTAGTAATAAGATTCTAATACAAATTGTACCTTCTATTTTTTTATTTTCATAAAATGGTATTTTTATGGTAGATAACAAATCTAGACATGAATATAAACTACCACGTCGAAAAGCTCAAACCTAAAAATGCAATATTTTTTCAATAAAATGTACCACAAAAGTGCATAGAAAGTGGCCTAGTGTAGAGCTCGCTTCGCTCGCCCTGATAACTGGTTTCGTTTTTTCCTATCTCAAAAAATGCCTAACACCCAAAGAAGTTAAACTTCAATCATTTCTATAAAATTTAGTCTTAAAAGTATGATTGTAATTGAACATAATACAATCTGTTTCAAGCGGATTTTATTTAGTATTTATTATAGTTTTGGATAACAGTCCAATAACATCAGTAAGTGCGACTGAAGTTAGTGCGCGCCATAAACCAGACTCGAAGTTGCCGGCTTCGGATCGATACGCATGTTCTCTTATCCGCGGACACACGGACCGGACACATCGCGTGCCACCTTTAATATAAAAATATCGATTCTTCCACAAAGCCGCGTCACCGCAATCAATATGCCTTTCCGCCCCATGCCTAATTACGCCCACCCACAATCCACATCACTCAAACATCCGTAAAAAGCAACGTAATCATTCCGACAGTGAAATCTCCATGAATACAACCTGAAAAATAGCGCACACTGAATCATTCAAAGAGCACAGGAAAACGCTTCATTGTAAACGTTTTATTTAATTTTCCCTCCATTTACTTTTTTATAATTTCTGTTGGGCATAAAAAACGATCCGCCGCCGCAGGAAGCGCACATACAAGCAAGGGTTTTCGTGACTGGACGCACACAGGGACAGGAACACCTGTCTCGGGAACGAAAGGTGTGCTCGCGCTTGCTGAAAAGCGACGGCTCTATATAGAGTCGAGAGGTGAGAGTGAGAGAGGCGATGCGCGCGCAGAGTACCGGCACGCCCGCCGCGCGTCCCGCTCGCTCAAAAGCCCGCCTGAGTGCCGTGCCGTCAGTCTTTCGCGTGCATAGGTAGCGCATGATTGTGCCACCTTGTGCTCTATCGCGACCGACGCAGTGTCCGTGTTCGGAAAATTGTGCATGTGCGTTTTCCGACTAGAAAAGTGTTTGTGCTTGTGAGATGTGCTGTTGTTTTCTAGGTAATGGAAATTGTTGAAAAAAGCTATTTCTTATTTTGTTTGGATAAAAACTTTTCAGTTTTTTTTGGGTTTGGAATAACTTTCGTTGTTGTACTTTTTAGAAGTAAGCAATTAGCGTCGTATAAATTCTTTGGTGTGCAATTAAGTCGCTGTAAACAAAATTATGGTCCGTTAGTTGTTCTCGTCGCTTAGATAAGCCTAATAAACTACGCGACACTGCATCTGAATGTTGTATGATACAAGACCGCGAATGTATTTATTATTATGAACATTCTTCAATGCATTTATCACGCAACTCCGTAATTGAATCGCATAAATTTATAGCAATATTTTCTGTTTATTCAACAAAATTACAAAATCTCACGGCATTGTAAATAAAGTAACTTTAGCTTATAAATAACTAGCGACCTGCCCGCGGTTTCACCCGCGCAGCTTTGGTTTCCATGGGAATATCGGAAAAGTTTATGCACTTAAACCTTCCTCAAGAATCAATCTATCTATTAAAAAAACCGCATTAAAATCCGTTGCGTAGTTTTAAAGATTTAAGCATACATATGGACATAAGGACATAGGGACAGACAGAGAAAGCGACTTTGTTTTATACTATGTAATGATTCTTTATTTCATAACTATAATTTATGAAATAATTATCATATTTGAGTTGTAATAAAATTAATGTTGTAATTTTAAAGAAAATTGCACAATTCTTAAAACAAAATATGTTTGAATTTTTACAGTCTATCATCATTTTATGTAGAGTCAAAACTACTTAATCATAAATTATTTTAATTGTTATTTAAATATGTAAATTACAAGGGCTTCAGAAAAATTAAAATTATGAGTGACTGCATACTTAATTATTAAAACAAATTTTTCACTATCACAAGACAGCAAACAAGCAAATGGGTATTCTGGTGGGAAGAGTCAAATATCGCCTATCAACACCAAAGAGGTCTAATGTCACATGCATATGTTTACCAACTACTTTATTCTCCAAACCGGAACACGATAGTGACAAGCACTGATACTATTGCGGCAAGAATAGGTAAGGCGGTGGAACCAGACCTCGCCCGGGTCTGGTACAATGCAGAACTCTACTAACTAGTACCCACGATGTTAGTGACTCGGATAGCGGTGGTCTTTTACAATCTGCTTGGCAGAACGGCAGTTGGTCTATTCTTCAAAGCAGCCCGAACCAACACGGGGGGGAGGGGGGGGGTTATATTTAGTATAAAAAGATTATTAGTAGTATATAGTTGATAACATGCTCAAATAAATAGCAACAATGGTAAACTATATGGGCTGATTATATATTTATTTGTTAAACACTTAGTTTTCTAAACTGAAAAATATTACATACATATTAATTGAATGGGGAAAACATTGATAATTTGCATGAAACGTGATGTATTACATTTGGTTCTCTCTTCCTACCCCTAAGAGTTTTAGTCTAATGGAGTAGGTGGTAATTCTGCAGCTTCTTGACCCGGTTTGGTACCGCCGCCTTACATATTCCTGCCGCAATAGAGTCGATGCTGTCATATTTCGGTTTGGAGACTAAGTAGCCAGTAATTTACAAATTGGTTTTCTAACACCGCTACACGGATAGCAGCGGGCTTCGTCGGTTTGTTTCCTTTTAAATCTAATAAATAAAAAGACATTTTTATGAATATGAAAATAACTGAAAATTGTGACAAAAAACCTTTATAATATATTTTTCTTATAAAATCCAAATTAACAATAATAATATCGCTGGACTAAGAACATACATTGATTTAACCGCAAAGTTATCTAATTATTTGGTTGTCGTGTAGGTGCCAGTCAACCATACCAATAAACAGAAATTTACTTATGAATATTGATACATATATGTAAAATCCAAAAAATCTATGTTCCCTTTGTAAATGTTGGCGACGAGAATCAAACTAGAGCCTCTTTGATTATGTAGGTAGAGTCGCTATGCATCGTTCGACACACTTTGCAGTTAAATAATATATTAAGTAATATGTAATCTCTTAAATCATTCTATATATCTCAAAATATTTGGTAAATATAATTGTTTTATATCATAAGATAGCAAACAATTGTCTATAAGCAATGCCCGTTTATCTCCTGCTGGAAAGAAACGACCATATACGCCTATAGACAACAAAGATTTTAATGGTGCATTGCTATTCTTGTGGCAAGGTCTTGATGCAACATGCATGAGTTTACCGGCTAACTTATTCTCCAAACTGGAATACGACGGTGACAAGCACTGGCGCTATTGCGGCAAGAATAGGTAAGGCGGTGGTAGCAGACCCGGGCGGGACAACGTAGAAATTTACCACCTAGTAATCATGATGGTAGTGACTCGTATAGCCAAACATTTGCCTTTTACAAACTGCCTGGCAGAACGGCAGATGGTCTATTATTTAAAGGAGCCCAGACCATATTATTATACCAGGCCATTATACCAGAGGTAAATATACAAACTTAAGACAAGTAAGATAAAAAGATTTCTTCAACGCATGGAATAACAAAAATGTGATTTTAAAGACGTATTATATGAACTATTTTTGGATATTTCTACAGTAGTAGTGAAAAACTAATAAATTTGAAGTCCTGACTATGCTCTACCGAGAAATACCAGTAAAGTTTAAAACAATTACTCTATAATTAATAAAATTACATACACGTTATTTATAGAAATATATAAATTTGTTGTTACAACTTAAAAATTAATAAGTGTTGAAATAATCACGAAAGTTCATTTTATTGGGAAAGTAACAAAAAATATTCAAGTTGTAAAGTCAATCTTACCTTAACCCAATTACGTAAAATGCCAACAATCAATATTCACCGCTATTTATCGAGGTGCGTTTCTCATTTTGTCGCTACACAAAAATATTAATTACTGTTTAATTTATATATAAAATATTGTACCGAAAAGTAGTTATGTTACTTATTTCTCAGCTTTCTTTAGTTTGTTCTTTTAAAAAGTTAAGATTATCGAGATGTGGGTTTAATTTAAAAGTTAGACCGAAAGGTGTTTAATCAAGAAATCATTAAAGACGCCTATGTATTATTATTATTAAAATACTTCTGTTGCGATAAATATAATCAAGCTAATATAATTGAACGAACGTCCTTAATATTTTTCTCAGTTATCTCCATCTTGCAAATAAGAATAATTATTTAGACACAATTAATAATGCACTTTAATAAAATAGAATAGAATAGATTATATAAGAATACTTAGTTTCCGATTTCGATTCAATTGAGATTCGAACTATTAAATAATCCTTTTATAACAGAGCTATTGTTTGTTGTGTTGTGATTAAAGCTATTGTGAGAAAAGAACAACTTTAAATCGTTTAATGTATATTATTTATGACACATATAAAATTGATGAGTGATAAGTTTAATACAATGTGGATAAGCTACAATGTTTTTTATCATTAACTTGTAAGTGATGCGAGAGAAGACACGCGTTACTACAACGTGACAACTAGCTAAGTGGTAGAGTTCGTCGGGACGCCTTGGACGGGATGGGTCCCTTTACCCATTCCTGCCGTAGTAGCTTGTAAAATACAGTTCAGAAAGGCAAACCATTGGCTATATGTGTCACCACCATCGTGACTACTAGGTGGTACATTTCCACAATCACTCACTGGATATTGGTACCACCACCTTACCTATTCCTGCCGCAATAGCGTCATTTTTTTTTCGTTGTCATATTCTGACTTGGAGGGTATGATATCAAGCCCACTTATGAATGTTGCAATAGCATCCCGTCATACAGATAGCAACGTATCATTAAATAGTCAAATATATAATTAATATTACTAAATCATTCTTAGTTATTAAGGACTAAATTTAGCTATAGGTAATTTTGTAACTTTACATTTATGGATCTTTGTTGTCTGAAAATAAACATTTTTATTTTATTATTTATTATTAACATTTTTGGTGTAATAGATGATGGTTACCTTCTTTCTTTAAGGAGAGCCATCTGTTTTTTTGTTATCCTATGAAAAAAGGGTTTGAAATCTGAATTAAGATTCAATGTTTTTGATTTTCATCGTATTGTAATATGCAGTTTCAATTGGCTATTAAACAACCACAAAATAATTGTGTATTATTTTGTAACAAAAAAGTACAAAGTACAAAATAATACACAAAATAATTGTGTATTATTTTGTAAAGAAGCTTTGTTCATAATTCATTTAATGTATCTATTGTGTGACGCATACAAAACTGATTAGTGATAATCTACCTAATATAATTTGATTAAGCGTTCTTAAAGTGGGTGGGTACCTCAGATGTAAAATTTATTGGTCACGCCTGTGCTCGGGTCTTTTATTCATTGACATTAATTAGAAATTATGTAAAAAGGTCAAATCTTTCAACTCAATAACAACTGACATAGCTATTTTCTAACTAGACGTAGCATCTGTCTTGTTCTTGTGAAGTTTTTTTGTTCGAGTCGAAGATCTCATCAGTTTAATTGTGTTTATAAGATTTTATTTAAATTATTTTGCCTTGTTTAAGAGTTGGCAAAATAAATTTGAGCTATTTCCTGTCATTATTATTATAATATATGAAACAATTATTTAAACATTTGGGTACACACCATGGTATAAAAGTTGAGTTAATCGTTTCCCGCGTGGGTCCGACGCCACTCCAAAGAATAGTTCTTCTAACTAGGCAGTTCCTAAAAGTCAAATGATTGGCCATACGAATTAATACCATCGTAACCACTTGGTGGTAGAGTTCTACAACGTCTCGCCCAGCTCTGGTACTACCGCCTAACCTATTCTTGCCACAATAGCGTCAATGATTTGTCACTGTCGTGATCCGGTTTAAAGGATACAATTTTCTCTAAATTACGGTCGTAATCGTACCAGATCATCAGTACCATGTATGATCAGTACCAGTACATCAGTATCAGTAGCAGTTTTGATCATTTTATTTTATTTAAAACAATAAATATATTTTAAGAAAGAAGGGGTTTTTTCTTGAAATACGGGTATTCATATTATTCCAAAAATAAAATAGATACAAGTTGTAATCTAGGGAGATGCTTGATTTCGATTAGGTGAGAGTAGAGCACTATCTAAAAGCTTGACACTTCACGTTGAGGTATGCAGAGGGATTCGTTTGATTTATTTAAACTGCAAGCTAATACGTTAACTTCTAATAATTTATATTTTATTACATCACAATTACTTGTAATTTTAAAGTCAACTTGTTTCGGCTATGAAAGCATCATGATGGCTTCTTTAACATTAACATTTTACATTATAATATATTAGCAATACCCGTGCGAATAATTCGCACTAATTTCAAAATTAAAACCGTCAAATGTCAGCATTGCTGTATTGCGTCTTCATCTATATTATACCTGTATAAATAATTAATTAATTTACAAAAACAAAAGCAGTAATAACTTTTTTAGTTATATTGACGGTAAAACAAGCAATTATCTATAAAATTATATAGAAGTCGCCTCTGTGGTCTAGTGGTCCAGCGTTGGAGTTGACCACATGAGGTCCCGGGTTCGATTCCTGGGTCGGGCACTTTAAAAAAAAAGTGTTTTTTCAGTTTTCTGAGAAACACAAAAGTTGCCCGGGATTGGAAAGTGCCTGGTTGGCGATAGGCTTGTCACCTATCACATTTGTGGGACCAAGTATCTTCGGCTAATCGTGGGTGCACTTGTTGTACCTCTGCCTACCCCTTCGGGGATATGGGCGTGAAGATACTTTTTTTTATTATATAGGATTTATTTGGGGAGTAATTGTGAGGTTTCCCTAAAAAGGAAGGCAAACATCTTAACTTTAGCGTATTAATATATATGTAAAATAATATATATTTATTATATTATATATACATTATAGTATATAATTTAAAACATAAATATTATAGGTAGATTTATCTACCTAATGTATTGTAAGACTGTAGTATTTGTGTATGTAAAATATTTATGTTTCAAAATAATATAATGTAAAATTTTAATTTGAAAGAAGCCCTGATGATGCTTTCATAGGCGAAACATAAACATAACAAATATACTTTACATTTGTAAAACAGTACAAGTGTTTATGTTTTAAAAAATCTATTAAATAATAGTTTAGACTTTAGGTTAACATTATTTAGGAATTAATACATAGGGTGTAAATGGCTTATTTAAAATGGTCAGGGTCATGAATTATGTAATAATTTAAATGGTTAGATGGTAGGTAGATCTAGATGGTTAATAAACATATGACTAAAAGCAGAACAATAGCCTATAAACACATAATGGTTTGTTTTCACCCGTGTGGTGAACGTACAAGCCGTCTACCAGTATAGCCAGCCTTTACACCTGGCAAAAAGCGCGTAGTTTTTGTCAGGTGTTTAGTTAGGAAGGATAGAACATCTTCCAAAGGAGTCGAGCCGACATGGAAAAAAATCTGAAAACATTTACTTATTGTTCTGGAGATCAGATCAATAAAAAGTCGTCATAAAATTAGTTCTAGCCTTAAATTTGAAGTCGCAAGAGATTCTAGTGCTAGATTTAAATGCTAACAAATCCCTTAGAGAACGCTGCCCTTGCTAGAATATACACTAACATTGGTAATTGGATTATGGCCCTAAATTATATTAATATAATATTACCTTACTATATACAAATATTTGCCCAAGTGTTCAAATAATAAATAGAAAGAAAAATCGTGTAAGCAAACAACATATCGATAGAAGTATTGTTTTAACAGATACTTATATCTTCTATTAAATAAATATAACCGTGTTCAAAATCTAATTATATCTAATGAAACCAATGTATAACATAACATATGTCTGCACTACTATAAATAAATATGTGCGTCAGTCGGTATGTTGAAGTTTTTGTCAAAATTCGTGATAAATTTTCGTTTTTAACTAACATAAATTTTACTGTTTTGAGAAATTTTATCCGTCCTTCTGTATGTAACCGTTCCTAAATTATAAAAAAATATAATTTAAGAACGGCTTGACCGATATTGAAATTGGTATACGGTGAGAACACATGATTGTGCAAATAATATAATTTTTGTCTCCTTGATGTTCCGTTAAAAGTCAAGAACGGGTTAACCGATCCTGATGAAAATTTGTATACAGTAAAAACACAATCGCGCAAGTGATAAGCCATATATTTTTTATCTTTATATGTCTCTTCAAGAACGGCTTGACCGATCTTGGTATAAATTATTGTACAGTGAGAACATGTGATTGCGCAAATTATAGGCCATATGATTTTTGTCTATCTATATGCTCCATTAAAACGCAAAAACGGCTTTATCCGATCTTGATGAAAGTTGGTATCTATACAGTGAAAACAAAATTGATAAGCCATATTATTTTTTATCTGTACATGTGTTCCATTATAATTCAAGAACGGTTTGACTTGAACTTAATGAAAGTTGGTGTACAGTGAGAACACTTGATTGCGCAAATGATAAGCTATGTAATTTTTGTCTGTTTGTATATCCCGTCATAACTCAAGAATGGCTTGAACGATCTTGATGAAAATTGGTATATAGTGAGAACACGTGCAATCACGTGATAAGCCATACAATCTTTTATTGTCGATGATTTTACGCCCAACGAAGCGGCCAAATGTTCGCTAGTGTATGTATAAGAATAGTCATTATTTTTAAAGCAATAAAATTATATTACCTATACCGACTACTACGTAAATTCACATTGAATATATAATATAATTTTGTAAAATATATTTGTAAATTGTAGAGATTTTTATTGAGCAAAAGATGAAATTTTGTAAATTGTAAAAATAACTTTTGTGATGTGAAATAATTGTTGTAAATTTGTAATACATAAAACAGATCCTTTCAGTGTGTGACTGCTTTTCGATCCATAGTAGTAGTCCATACTAATATTACAAACTAGCTGTGCCCGACTTTGTCCGCATGGAAAAATTTCTAAAATAAATTAGCCTAAGTTACTCCTTATGCCGTGCCGTGATGTGGTTTAAAAGATAGATAGTCGCGGGGCTTTGCCCGCATAGTTCCCGTTCCCGTGAGATTTACGAGATAAAAACAATGTTATGCCCTTTCTCGGTCCTCAAACTATCTTTGTATTAAATTTCATCCAAATCGATTCAGTGGTTTAGGCGTGAAGAAGAGACAGACAGACAAACACAGACAAACCAACAGACAAACAGACAGAGTTACTTTCGTATTTATAATATTAGTATGGATGCGAAAGTACCTCTGCCTGTCTGTCTTACGCACGCAACTTGATTCACTTTCAAACATTACTTCGTTTTGTTTTATAAAAGTAGCCTTTAGGCTTCCTTATAGATAATGCTATGACATAAAAATAATCTCACCCGTGTATATGGTACCACCGCCAAACCTATTCCTGCCGCAACTGCATCATTGCTTGTAATATTCCGGTTTGAAGGGTAGGGATAGCCGGTAGACTTATGCATGTGGCATTACCAATCCGCCGCACGGATAGTAACGCTCCATTAAAATCTTTGATGTTGTTTTTGGCGATGAAATTTGGAAAATAGGCGATGTTATTTCTTTTCATCGGGAGAGCTATCTGCTTGTTTGCTATAGAATAAAGGGTATAAAAAACGATTAAACCGTTTAAACAAACAGACAAACAAAAACTTTATCACATTATTATAGATAGAATTTAACACCAAGTGTACTAAACTAACGTAACTTAAACACGAAATTCCAAACATAGAAACTTTTTCATACACTCGTTGGTAGAGTCAGTTTCTCATGCATAACTATTATAATAGTTTTTGTCAGTCTGTGGTTCTATACTTAGTGGCCGTAATTACCGAGTCCATTTCAAATGATCTCTAGTACCAAGGCCTGCTATTGTGCCGGTTTTCATTGCGTCACGACATGGCAAGAGCACACGTCTATCCGTGAGAGAAACTAATAGTTGCTCGTTATATTAATTGCCGTTGATATTTTGATCGATCTACGGTGTTATGAATAGATTTGATCGATGTTTATTGTATAATAATAGGAATAAAATGCAACTGATTCTAATAACTTCCCTTTAGAACCCATATCTACATCTATCGAGTCACTACCATCGTGGCTACTAGGTGGTAGAGTTCTGCATTGTCTCGCCCGGGTCTGGTACCACCGCCTTGCCTATTCCTGCCGCAATAGCGTCAGTGCTTGTCGCTGTCGTGTTCCGGTTTGGAGGGTAAGGTAGCCGGTAAACTTATGCATGTGGCACTAGACCTCGCCACAAGATAGCAACGCACCATTAACATCTTTGGTGTCTATAGGCGATGGTTGACTCTTTCCATCAGGAGACCCATCTGCTTGTTTGCTATCTTATGAAATAAAAAAAAAAAAAAAACTTGAATCTCATCCATGTTTTGATAAATATAATGAATACTT
The DNA here is from genome assembly GCA_036924255.1 of Apodemia mormo. Classification (NCBI taxonomy): domain Eukaryota; kingdom Metazoa; phylum Arthropoda; class Insecta; order Lepidoptera; family Riodinidae; genus Apodemia; species Apodemia mormo. Next base: position 23,077,889 of record JAUPFN010000013.1, on the reverse strand, counting down.
GTTTTTGGGAACTGGAACTTGGACTAAATAATTAAGACATTATTTTTTTTAATTTGCAACATTTTGTTGGTATTATTCTAACGTTATAAGACAAGCAGTAACAATATGCATAGATCTTATAATTATAGTTATCTATATCTATACATATAATAAAATCGTAGAAAAGTCAAAACTGTACATTGATTATTTTTTTAAAAGAATACTTGGGGCGTGATCTACAATCGATATCGAAGCCAAAAATTTAGTTTTAGAATTTTTGTCTGTTTTCTGTATATATGTCCGGGGTAAACTCAAAAAGTACTGCATGGATTTAATTCAAATTGTGCATGAATATTACTAACAGGTCGGGTCAACACAATACCTACATATTATCACGCTATCACCTACGGGGGAGGAGCAGTGCGGAGTAAACGAAGTCCGCGCGGACGAAGTCGCTGGCAACAGCTAGTGCTACATAAAATATGAAATATACTTACATGTAGGTAACTTATGAATTTAAAATAAAATAAAAATCATTAATTTTTCTTTTGTATTAGGTAAATGTAGAGTTATGTTGATGGGAGTGTTTATAAGAATAAAAATAAACTTTATTATTATATAGAATACCTAGGCAAAGCATAAAGTAAATTATATTTCACACATTACCTACACATTTTAGGTATTCTATACATTGCCTAGGTATTGTATGGAATTCCGAATTATACAGAGCACCGGTAGTGTATATATAAGCTTTTCTTACAAAATATTTCTTACTTAAAATTTATAGGTCTGTAGTTCTTATCATAAGTACTAACATGTCACTACCATTGAGAGTACGACTAGATGGTAGAGTTCTGCAATGATTAAGTATTGCATCTATGTAAGAAAGCCGGTGCTATTGTATTTATTTCCTTTCCTCGTGGTCTAGGGTAGCTTATTCAACTCAGGTCTTGGGTCGGTTGGTCGATCTTCGGGGCGGCCGCAAGTGTTATTGAGGTGGTGAGGTGAGGTGGTATTTTTACCTACCTTACTTAAAGCTGTCGGTCCCAGTTATTACTAGAAATTGGCGATAATTTTTATCAGGTCGTTAAATTGCAGCGATGGGGATCGCCACTCAAATCGTTAATCAAGAAACTCTTGAATCGTGGTGAACTGTGAAGTCTATAGACGATGATGATAATTTTGTAACTATGTTCAATGTTTAAGTTATTATATTCAAGTGTTTTATCTTACACAATGCATGAATTCTCACAATCCATGAACGGTACAGTCGACCTGCTGGAGCTACTGTTCGCTGAACTGATTCAGAATGAATTGTATTTTATTTAAGTTCCCTATTAAAGTTCTTCGAGTGGTTAAGTACGTTTTCAATTGAAATGTCTTCATTTATATAGTTAATTTGAGATGACTGTCATATTTATCGCTTGACATAGCGGTTTGATTTTATTGTTATTGCCGTGGATAATTTTGAATAATAGATTTTTATTTACATTGTTTCTCAAACAATTGCTGTAGGTTAGAAGAACGCATGTTCTTGAATATCTTATTTAACGTTAAAGCTTTAAACGAAAACTAGGTTCTTTTATTTTATTGTTATTAATATAATAACTAGCTATTGCCTGGTGGTCGAAATTCAACCGTAAGTTTGATCATAGCATAAATTAAAATCTCTTGTAAGTTTGAAAACAGACTTATACCATAAACGGAATAATACATAATAATGTGTATAAACTATATGTGTGTCAAATGCTTTGTAGTATGTAAAATGTTTATTTTTATTAATCTAATACATTTTAATACATATTAAGTATATAAAAATATAATTTTCTGCTCTTCTTCATCGTGTAAACTTTAACTGTGTCAAATTACATACTCTTCCGTTCGCGTAATAGTTCTTAAAAAAAAATACAACGTGTTCGCTTTATGTATTGATGTATAGATATTATGTAGAAACATGATTTATTTACTGTTAAATAAATATATATGTTATTCATCTTGCTAGATGTGAAACGATATGATTAAATCATTTATCAGTTTATTAAATTCTATAGCACTTCATTAACAAACGGATGTCATAGATACAGTTCATATTATATATCAGTTTCTGGTACGAGTATTTAATTATCACATACAAATAAACGGCAATCAAATTGTAATGAATTTGTGTGAAACTTTCTTTCAATATAAACCTTAATACGCTATTGTGATATAAGATTACGTTACTAAGCTAAAGTCGTTCAACAGTTATTTAAACATATTTAATTTAATTTTATATTATCTATACCTATAATAAAATCGTAGGAAAGTCAAAACTGTACATTGAATATTTTTTTAAAAGAATACTTGAGGCTTAATCTACAATCGATATTGAAGCCAAAAATGTAGTTTTCGGAATTTTTGTCTGTTTGTCTGTATGTATATCCGGGGTAAACTCAAAAAGTACTGCATGGATTTACTTCAAATTTTGCATGAATATTACTAATAGGTCGGGTTAACATATAAGCTACATATTATCACGCTATCATCTACAGGGGAGGTGCTGTGCGGAGTAAACGATGTCCGCGCGGACGAAGTCGCTGGCAACAGCTGAATATTTCTCTGGCAGTACTGAATATTTCTGTACTAATGTTATCAAGATTGTAATTTTATGGAATTGTTTGTAGGAAGTAATCTCTGAATCTAATAAATCGGTTTTGAAAATTTTTACATTAGAAGAAAGCTACATATTTTTATAGAAGAGAGGTCATACGTGCAGGAGGTGTACCTGACAGTAAGTGATCATTGCTGCCCATGGACTACCGCATTACCAGAGGTATTGCGGTTGCGTTACCGGCCTTGTAAGAATAAGTTCTTTTCTTGAAGGTTTCCAAGTCGTATACGTTCGGAAACACCCCAGTCCGTAATTGATCCCACAAAAGTAGTGCGAGGCAAAAAACCTAACGTATCGTGATTGAATTGGCTAGGTGTTTTCTAAGGGCATCTAAAACAGGCGTGCTTTTACTGGTGTCGATCCGGATCCCTATTAAATGATATACCATCTATCATTCTTCCAGGCCAGTTCGTAAAAAATTAACGATGAGTCAGTGTACAAGGTTTTGGAGTTCCGCAACGTCTCGACCGTTTATCCTATTTCTGTCGAATTAGCGTCATGCTGGGGCCCGCACTTGCGTGTATAGTCCTGAAGTTATATGTGCACTAAGGCACACGCAGTCCGGAATGTATGCGAAAATAGCCGATAATAGCCGGTCACATCTGCATTTATCGTGTCATTGACGAAGCTTTGTGACGATAGATACAAGTGTGGCTGAGCCATCATCGCTTGTCACTATCGTGATGCCTTCAGAGGGTAAAGCAGCCGGTAAGCTTATGCATGTGGCATTAATATCTCGACTCACAGATGGCAATAATATAAAAATAAATAAATATTCACGGGACATATTACATTTACACGGGACAAATTACGCTCACTGATCTTACCCCAAAATAAGCAATTTATTTGCTTGTGTTATGGGTGTTAGTCAACGATAGATACTAATATGTAGAAAAACATATATAAATACTAGAATATATACAATAAACACAAACCCAGAAATACAAACTTTTATGCTCATCACACAAATGCTTGTCCCCGTCGGGAATCGAACCTGAGCCCCGTCGATTGCATAGTCAGGGTCGCTAACCACTCGACCAACGGAGCAATGCACCATTAGCGCCATTATCTTTGTTCATCAGGAGAGCCATCTGCTTCTTTATTTTATTATGATGAAAGAAGAAGAGAGTTATGAATGTCCAGGAAGTAAAGCAAGTTTACCTGCCTATGTATTGCTTTCTGTTTACATATCAATGATATATCTATTATATTATATATGCATTACACTAATGGTGCTTTAAGTTTGCGAGCCTTTTAGGAACAAAATCTTTGCGTGAATAATATAATCAATGTCTTTGAGTAATAACCCCATTTCTCATGTGCACCAACAAATCTGCATCATCGTTTCATTTATATGGTGTTGTACGTGATATTTCTAGTCGGTTAGTTTGTGGTCTCCAAGTCTATGTCCTACTCGGGAATATGTCTATGAACATTAAATGCATACATATATATCTTCACGCCAGATCCCTTACGGGGTAGGCAGAGAGAACCGAGTGCCATACATCACGATCCTTGCAGGCTTGTCTCGCTACCTCCACATTCATCACTCTCTTCATACACACACGCCGGTTGCGAAGACTCTTGACACCACCTTCGGACAGTACTCGATCAATCTGATCGTGGTATGTCAGTCTTGGTCTTCCCCGGTACCTACATCCTTCATCAAATGCATATTATAAAATAATTCTGTAAATTTTGTGTTAAATAAATAATTAATTCATCTGGACTTGTTATTCCATCATATTTGCGAAGTACTACATGTGGCATTCACCTTTCATTGTATTCGTTCTAACGACATAAAAAAATTACGTCAACCATCCGACACAGGCTCCTTTTAAAAGAAAACCTTTTGTTTTTCTCACAGCAAGTTTGTAAAGTGTGAGATAGCTAAAGCTTATTGTCAGTGGTAAAATTCAGTATAGGTTACATTCCAGCCAGGCCGTTCTGACAAGTAGTTTCTCCAGTGTTGTTCATTTCTGTGTTCCTGTTTAGAGGGTAAGGTAGTCGGTAAACTTTTGCATGTGACAATAAGACCTCGCCATAAGAATAGCAACGCACCATAAACGTCTTTCCCCGTGTTGGTGCCGAGCTTGTTTAAAGATTAGGCCATTTGCCGTTCTGCCAGTCAGGTCGTGCAACCGATTGTCTATTCGAATCACTATAGTCGTGGCTACTAGGTGGTAGAGTTATGCATTGTCTCGCCCGTGTTTGGTACCACCGCCTTACTTATTCCTGCCGCAATAGCGTCAGTGCTTGTCGCTGTCGTGTTCAGGTTTGGAGGGTAAAGTAGCCGGTAAACTGATGCATGTGACATAAGACCTCGCCACAAGATAGCAACGCACCATTAACACCTTTGGTGTCTATAGGCGATGAGTGTCTCCATCTTATGATATATAAAAAAATCTTTGTTGGCTATATCCGATGGTTGTCTCTTTCCATCAGGAGTCATCTGCTTGTTTGCTATTTTTTGATATATTTATAAAAAAGTATGGCCCGCGTACGATACCACAATAACGTCCCTGCTTATCACTGTAGTTTTAACATTAGAAGGTAAGGTAGTCGGTAAATTAATGAATATATAACATTACATTCGTTTACCATTTACATCGTTAGTTGTTTACTGTCGTATAAAAAAATCCTTATTTGACGATAATCCTCGTCAAATATTTATCTTTCGTATTGTTTGCATTCGAGAATAAACTTTATTTAAAACTAGCTGTTGCCCGCGACTTCTTCCGCGTGTACTTTGTTTACTCCTCGCAGCTCCTCCCCCGTGATAATATGTAGCCTATATGTTCACCCGACCTCTTAGTAATATTCATGCAAAATTTGAAGTAAATCCATGCAGTACTTTTTGTTTACCACGGACATACATACAGACAAACAGACAAAAGTTCTAAAAACTATATTTTTGGCTTCGATATCAATTGTAGATCACGCCCCAAGTATTCTTTTAAAAAAATATACAATGTTCAGTTTTGACTTTCCTACGATTTTATTATATGTATAGATAAAACCAATAATATTGACTCATGAACATGATTCACTTACTAGTAATTATAAAAAAATTATACGCTGTGGTTCCGTAGACATTCTTCGCATATAGACACCAAATAAATAAATAAATATTCACGGGACAAATTACACTTATTGATCTTACCCCAAAGTAAGCAAATTACTTGCTTGTTTTATGGGTGTTAGTCAACGATACTAATACATGGAAATACATAAATAAATACTAGTAGAATATCTATACATATAATAAAATCGTAGGAAATTCAAAACGGTACATTGAATATTTTTTAAAAAGAATACTTGGGTCGTGATCTGCAATCGATACCGAAGCCAAAAATATAGTTTTTAGAATTTTTGTCTGTTTGTCTGTATGTATGTCCGGGGTAAACTCAAAAAGTACTGCATGGATTTACTTCAAACTTTGCATGAATATTACTAATAGGTCGGGTCAACATATAGGCTACATATTATCACGCTATCACCTACAGCGGAGAAGCTTTGCGGAGTAAACGAAGTCCGCGCGGACGAAGTCGTGGGCATCAGCTAGTATTTAATAAACAACCAAACCCGGAAATACAAACATTTTTGCTCATTACATAAATGCTTGTCCCCGTCGGGATCGAACCGAATATGTTATTAGTACGTTGCTATCCGTGTAGTGGGATCTTATTGCCACATGCATAAGTTTAACGTCTTACTTTCTCTTCAAACTGGTACACTACAGTGACAACTATTGATGCTATTGTGACAGGAATGGTTAAGGCGGTGGTTCCACACCCAGGCGAGACGTTGCACTCTAGCAACTAGTTGTCACGCTGGTAGTGAATCGTATAGATATTTGTTCAGTTTTTCAAATTGCCTCATAAGGGGTTTAGCCGCAATAACGTAGTGCTTGTCACTGTCATGTTTCGGTTTAGATACTATGGTAGACTGCAAATATAAATATGTCGTATAATATATATATACATAAATCACTGCCACACAAATAATAATGCACGAATAATATACAGGGTTACTTTTTACAGTTCCGGCCAAATTTTAAAGGCTGTTCAGCATCGATTATATGTTCGATTTATGTAATAAAAAAAAATAAAAAAATTCAAAACTTTAATTTTCTCGACACACACTGAAAAGACTACGCATGGATATAATTTCAATTAAGTACGCAAAATGCAGCTGATTCGGTAGTATCGTTCTTACTAAAAGCCGAGTCACACTGTTTGAAACAAGCCCTTCATATGAGTCTCCACCGGCGGCGGTTACAACAGTGTAAACACTTGTTTGCAACAAAAATTCATCTGAACTCCACAAGCCTCCCACCAAGGTCGTCCGTGTTGGAAGCTTGTTTCCAACAGTGTGGCTCGGCTATAATATCGAGCGCGGCGGTGTAGTATCCCCGTACCCCACACTCATCGGCCGGCGGCCGATTCACACGAGTCGGTGCATCCAATTCATAAATTTAATGGGATATTTTTAAACGAATATTTTTATATTAAATTGCAATAATTTTACAATGATAATAAAAACTTTCAGTTCAATATTTAGTTCTTAATTTAAAAATTTGGCCGAACCTTTAAAAGTAACCCTATATTTGATGTCCATAGGGGATGGTCGTCTTTTTACACCAGGAGAGTTGTTTTGTTTTTAGCTATCATTCTATCTATATTAATTTATATCATTTTCAAATCCGAAATTCCGAAAAATCTGAAATCAAATCCGAAAGTTTGTAAGAATGATGGATAGATTTTTGTTATTCTTTCAAGCAAAACGGCTTTTAGATGAAGTTTGGCACATATATAAATAAAGACCTTGAGTAGCACATAGAATATTTTTTATCTCGGAAAAGTAAGGCTTTCCCGTGGCGTTCACTTAAAACTTTTATAATGCAGCGGGCTGCAGCTAGTATTAATATTATAAGTGCGAAAGTGTGTTTGTATGTTACGCTTTTACGGCTAAACCATCCAACCGATTAGCATATAGTTAGCTGAAGATTTGAGATGAAACATAGGCTAAATTTTTCTCTAAAATCAACACCTAAAAGCTGCAAAAGGGCATGAAAGCTTGTGTGAAAAACTATATCGACGATATGTCATTCTACTTGCAGGTAAAGCCGCGCGGGTCAGTTAGTAGGATATAAAAAATATCTGAAATACTTTGGGAGACCTAGTCTAAATAAAAGTGAATATGATAGAGTAATAAACATTTAGATCGGCAGCAATTAAAAACTCTTTCCGGTCGAAACTGGGTGCGATAAAATATTTATGATTTACGAGCAAAGAATTTATTTTTTATACCGGTATATGTTGCTTATAATAGCCATCTTTATGCTAAATTTTAGCTCGTACCATCCAGAGGTTTATCGCTAAGCTTAGGGCGTTAATAGTCAAATAGGGCAAACGATTTTTTATAATCATGTTGTCCTAGCTTTTGTATAAGTTTTTCGACAAGATGGCTCGACGAGGTCTTCATAACAAACTATATATGTATATATAGTTTGGTATGAAGATCAAGGATGACATATAAACTAAATTTGCTGATAAGTAGGTTTCGTGTCACATCATGAGACTTAACATCGTTGGCCAATTTTGCCCTGGCAATTTGGTCGACCGTAAGTGCATATTAACGGCAAGAGGGAAAATCGCGCCCAAACAAATTGCACCTTCATTTTTCACTACAAAAAATTTAGGTAGAACAACATTTTTATCCATGCCTTTTATAGATTTTTTTAGCGTCATAAGTAAAGGTACAAATTTTTGGGCCCAATTTTCTTTGTTGCCGCCAACATGCACTTACGGACGACTAAATTAGCATTGCAGAATTGTGGTTGCATTCGTTTCATTCTCCGGGGTTGTCTATATTTTACAGATTTTCAAAAGCTATGCATCAGATAAACATTAGATAAAATATGTTAAACGCTTTGTAGAAAATTATATCCGTATGGCATGCCTCGTAAGCGGAGTGTTCAGGGAATGCTTTACTCTCAGCATGTCAAGGTCAAGCATTTAGGACTTTCAAAACGTTTAAACTACATCTGTTATGTTTATATTTCACTAGTACAACAATATAAATATGCAGATATATGCCATCTTGTACCAACGTTTTTTTTTCAATCTGCTAGTTTACTGCCATATAATAAGAATATCAGATGCTTCTCTGAAAGAGCTTTTTATATTTTTTATAAATAATAAAATACAATGGAAAGTGAGCAAAGCCACGAATAACAATTTGTAACAGTTTGTAATAAACTGAAATTTGAATCAAATGACATCAATTTCAATAAAGTGGATAACGTTACATAAACAGGTGGAAGGCGGACTCATCTTAAATGGGTAAATAGACGTAATTTAGGCCAACGAAGCTCTGTAGGTCTGATTCAACACTTGGTTGAGGCAATTAGACTCAATTTGAGGTGAGCGCTATGAATGTGGGCCCGATACTCGCAATACAATGGTTTATTTCTGTAGAAATTAGTCTATGAGCGGTATCGCGAAATAAAAGTGTAAACTTTACAAGTACTTTCTTAATTAGATCGAATATACGAAGAGTCTGTTCTATTTTGTTGGGAAAATACTTCGTCGAACTTTGTTTTGTTGGATGCTTTTGTTGTTTTTGACGAAGTATTTGTTCAAACGTAGGGAAGCTGCAACAATTGGCTTCTAATTGTATATCTTGGTATTACTCTCGTAATAACACTCAGAAAAAAGTACAATTTATTACATAAAAATGTTTAAAACAAGAACACATATATGTTGTAATTGAAATGTTGAATGAGTTAGCCCAAAATCATGCATTTTGAGAGAAACTGTACAACGCAAACCGTTCCAGTGGTTACTCCGTTGAAGTTAATTGAATGGTTTTGCTAGCTCACGAACAATGGATATGCAAATGTTATTTTTGTTGAAGAACCCACTAACAAGCTCCTAATATGTGTTAATTGCATTTATTTAAATAGAAATATCAGATTATGTTGCGTCCTTATACACGTGAAAATATAAATTAGGTAGATACATTTATTTAATTAATTAATTGGAATCTTCATTGGATTGGATTGGAGTATTTTTTGTATATTGAAATAAACAATTAAGGATTATCAGAACGCGGGTTTCCGCGGGTAGGCAGACGTTCCAGGTCACTACGATTAATCGGTTTGTCGATAGCGAGATGGTAGGTGATCAGTATTGCTACATTCTACCGATCCGGTTATTACGACTATCACGTGAGTGATATTGAAATTTAAAATTTTACATGCTCATGAAAGCACGGGGTTATACTATACCACAATCAGACATCAAGTTTCTACTGAGATTTTGAATTCAACGATAATGTTAAAAATAATCGGGACATTTCATCCAAGATCTAATGATCTGAGTTCAAAACGCTAATTCCTAGACCACGAGACAGTATATTTCATTAAAGAAATTGAAAAATCTGCAGACGCGCACGTAATAGAATCAAAGTTATTTTTTTTAGAAATTGCATAGAAAAATGTAATGAAACCTAATAATTTTAATGTTAAAAATTAATTTATTTGTTAAAAAACAATAATCTATAACCATGAACATTTTGAATTAATCTATACAGGGTACATCCTTTTTGATACAGAATCCGAAATACCCCAAGTGTAAAATTACATGAAAATCTAATAAAATATAAATTGAAATAGAAACAACAAATATCTTTTGACTACTGATAAGTAGACTTAGTTGTGTCGACAAACTTCCCAATTATTGTCACCCTAGGCGTCAACTAATTTGACCGCTCGTAGACACATAACTATGTATAATATGTTTACGCGGATTTGTGCAAGAGCTGTTCGTGTTTATAAGTGGGTCCACATAAACAAATTTTTATACATTTTTGGGATAAAATATAACATATTTTAAAACTATGGCGACCGATTCTACTGCTGGTTCTGTACAAACTAGTTTTGATTTTTGTATCGAGTAAGAAGCACCTTGTACAAACTTAAATCACAAAATCAAACACAAAGTAATTTTTTTCCACGCAGACGAAGTCGCGAGCACAGTATAGGTATAAATCCTGTAATATATTTATTAACACCTAGATGCAGGAATCCAAACATTTATGCTCATCATACAAACTACATACATATATCATTACTGTTTACAAACACTTGTGCCTATCAGAGGCAGATCGTAAATTTGTGGGGCTCTAGGTCATACTACTTAGGGGCCTACCTAAGTGCTCAAATTACAATTTTGTCAAAAAAACTATTTTCTATGGTGTCATAACAATAGGAAAATATTTTTTATGGTCGGCTTTTATTTTACTTATTTTTTACTTCGAATTTTTTTTCACAATTTTGTTTACATGTTTTAATGAAAATCGGGGCCTTTTTATCCAAGAGACTCTAAACTGTAGCCCAAAAATATTTTAAGCGGGTCTGCCTTTGGTCCTTATAAGGAATCAAACCCGCATCCTATCGTTTGCGAAATCAGGGTCTCTAATTACTGGAACAACGCGACGGGGCGTTCATTATTAAGACAGTTTCAATAGCTTTGAAAACTCGTCTTCGAAATCTCTTTTGTAAAGAAGGAGGACATATACAAAATAAGGTTTCATGTAGTTCATTCACTTTAGTATGAAAATATAGCTATATGGAATGAGGGATACTGTCTTCGAAGTATGTAACCCAATGTGACCCCAAACCCTTCAACCGTCCCTGAGATATTCTGCTTAAAATTTAAGCCTAAAATCCATCAAAACTATTTCTTTGTACTGATTTACAAAGTTTTGAGTTACCTATTATAGTGGCGAAATTCAAATTCTGGTGCTTAAAATTAAAGTGAATCTGGTGCTTAAAATAACCCTTATTATTAGTCCTAATTTAAGTTAATGTGCAAAAATAAGATATACAAAAATAAGATGTACAAAAATAAGATATAAATTTTTAAGATAAAGATTTATATCATAAGATATCAAACAAGCACTTTATTATATATTAAGCATATTTACTAGGTGGTAGAGTTCTGCATTGTCTCGCCCGGGTCTGGTACCACCGCCTTACCTATTCCTGCCGCAATAGCGTCAGTGCTTGTCGCTGTCGTGTTCCGGTTTGGAAGATAAGGTAGCCGGTAAACTTATGAATGTGGCATTAGACCTCGCCACAAGATAGCAACGCACCATTAACATCTTTGGTGTCTATAGGCGATGGTTCACTCTTTCCATCAGGAGACCCATCTGCTTGTTTGCTATCTTATAATATAAAAAAAGCAGATGGCTCTCCTGATGGAAAAAAAAACTATCGCCTGTAGACACCAAAGGTGTTAATGGTGCGTTGCTATCCGTGTGGCGGTATAGCAGTGCCACATGCATAAATCTACCGACTACCTACTCCTCCAAATCCGAATGCGACAATGACAAGCATTGATGCTATTGCGAGATAATAACCGGGCGAGATGTTGCGGAACACTACCACCTAGTAGTCACGATGGTAGTGATACGTATAGCCAATCGGTTTCCTATTTAAGCCCTGCCTGGCAGAACGGTAGTTGGTCTTTTCTTCAAAGCTCGGACCAACACGAGGAATTAGTCAGAGTATCAGAGTATTACTTTTTAACAAATCTACAACAACAACATATCTTCACGCCAGATCCCTTACGGGGTAGGCAGAGAGAACCGAGTGCCATACATCACGATCCTTGCAGGCTTGTCTCGCTTCTTCCACATTCATCACTCTCTTCATACACACACGCCGGTTGCGAAGACTCTTGACACCACCTTCGGACAGTACTCGATCAATCTGATCATGGTATGTCAGTCTTGGTCTTCCCCGGTACCTACATCCTTCCACATTCGCGTTGTATATCTGTTTTGTTAACCTTTCATCTACCATTCTTTCTACATGTCCGAACCAACGGAGCATGCCCTTTCTCATCTTTACACCGATACTTTCTTTCAAACCTAGCCTCTCTCTCACTTCGGCATTACGAACCCGGTCCGCGAGTGTCACACCAAATATTTTTCTTAGCGACCTCATCTCGACCGCGTTGATTCTACTTTCATGCCCTTTCTGACATACCCAACTCTCACTTCCATACAATAGCGTTGGGATAAGCACATGATTATGCAGGGCTAGACGGGCACCCTGACTTAAAATTGTGCTATTAAGTAATCTCCCTAACGCTCCATTCACTCTGTTCCCTGCACACACTCTTCTTTCAACATCAGCGGTGTACCTTCCATCCCTGCTAAAAGCACATCCAAGATATACAACCTCATCCACTTGCTCCAGCACTACATCATCGACCACAACTCTTACATCCGTTCTGGTTGTTTCTCTTTCAAATACCAAAACTTTAGTTTTCTTCGCATTCAAATGTAAGCCCATACTCTTACAATCCTCATTCATAACTGTGACCAGTGTTTGCAGCTCAGATGGAGTTGAGCCTAAAAGTACAGCGTCATCTGCATAAAGCAGGCAGTTCACCACTAGATCACTCATGCGCATTCCCACATTCAATGACCTCAATCTTTGGAGACACTTATCCAGATATAGAATAAACAGACGAGCTGACAACACACAACCCTGCTTGACGCCGATATTGACATCGAACCAGGGCGATATGTTGCCGTCCACCCGCACACATGCTTTGCAATCCCAGTACATGGATTGCAAAGCACGCAGCAGACGCCCATCTATCCCATAACTGGGTAAAATGTCCCAAAGTTTCTTTCGCACAACTCTATCAAACGCTTTCTCCAAATCCACAAAACCGCAGAAAACCTTCTGGCCGACAGCCAGATGCTTCTCTACGATGTTGCGGAGTGAGAAAACTTGATCCATACATCCTCTTCCAGATCTGAAACCCCCTTGTGCCTCCCACAACATTCCCTCGGACTTCCCTTGCATTCTCCTTTCAATGATCTTACCATACACCTTCGATGCTAAGCTGATCAAACTGATGGCCCTATAGCTATTGCAGTCTATACGTGAGCCCTTGCCTTTATACAAGGGCACGATGACCGCGCGCCGCCAGTCTTCGGGTACTCTACCGGTCCTCCAACATGTATTGCAGAGGACCCAAAAAGAGTCCCAGACGGCAGGACCACCGTATTTGATCATCTCAGCAGTCACCTTATCTATTCCCGCAGCCTTTCCGTTTTTCATACTTCTTATCGCCCATACGATCTCTTGCATAGTAATGTCCTGGCACGCTTCCACCGTCTCTGAGTCACTTACTGAGTCAGAGACGGAGGCAGCGTCCTGAACAGCATCAAACATATCTCCAAAATATTCACTCTATCGTTTTAACACGCTTTCTGTGCTTGTAAGAATGTCACCATCCTTAGATTTAATCCTATTCATTCTGGAGGCTGCCGAACAACTCCTAGACTTCTTCACCTCCCTCCAAAAAAGTTTGGTGTTTGCCTCGAAGTTGCTCGCCAGTCTCTCTTCCGCTTTCACACATTCTCTTTCACGCTTTTCTTTCACTAAGGTTTTGGTGGCATTCTTACAACAACGATACAATTCTTTCTTCTTGTCTTTCATACCATCATTCGCTTGCAAACATGATACATAGTCTAGCCATGCTTTCTTCTTTCTCTCAATCGCAGCTTTCACTTCATCATCCCACCATGCATCTCCTTTCATTGACTTGCACAGTTTTGCACTACCACATACTTCTTTCGCGGCTACTATCATACTATCTTTCAAAACTTTCCAACATTCGTCTACATCCAAGTCCGGTAGGTTCACTTTCGCCAACCTATCTCGAACCTGAATCTCATACATACTCCTTATACTCGGGTCTTGCAACTTTTCGCTCTTTATCCTTTCAAGCTCTCCGAATGGAACACGTTGTCGCCAATGTCTCCACTTCTTAAACAGACCCCTATATCGGCTTATTACCAAATAGTGGTCCGTTTCCAGATTGGGACCTCTGTAGGCGCGCGTATCCATTAAACAACTGCGGAGTCTACTATCAATCAAAATCAGATCTATCACACTCTTTTGGTCATTCCTTCTCAACAAATCTATATTAATAATTATAAATGCGAAAGTTTGGAATTTGGATGTTTGGATTGATGGATGGATGGATATTTGCTACTTAATCACGACAAAACTCTGGAACGGATTTGGATAAAATTTAGCACACAGATAGATGATGACCTGGAATAGCACATAGGCTACTTTTTACCTGGAAAAATGGGTTGTTCTCGCGGGATTCACCAAAATCTTTTATAATGCAGCGGCCTGTAGGGTGCAGCTAGTGTATAAATTTTGGCATTAAATATGCAAATAAATTAAATAAATCTACTTTCTGCTGGCCTACAGGCTAACTGGCGGATAATTCCACTAAGTATCAATTTCGCCTTTTGTACAAACCTTTTTTAAAGGTGTATGATATTAAATAAATAAAATCTGTGGTCTAGTGGTCCAGCGTTGGCGTCGACCACATGAGGTCCCGGGTTCGATTCCCGGGTCGGGCACTTAAAAAAAGTGTTTTTTGAGTTTTCTGAGAAACACAAAGTTGCTCGGGATTGGAAAGTGCCCGGTTGGCGATAGGCTTGCCGCCTATCACATTGTGGGACCAAGTATCTTCGGCTAATCGTGGGTGCACTTGTTGTATCTCTGCCTACCCCTTCGGGGATACGGGCGTGAAGATACTTTAAATAAAATAAATTCTTTGGTAGACGGGTGTTTTTAAAGTTAACGCTTGCTCATAAGCCAGCTGATTTAACGAAAACATTGGCAAAATTTCACGCGAGTTAATCAATACATAAACATTCAGTTTGCGTTAATATGGACCTAGCTCAGCGTTCTGTTAAAGTGCACGTACACCAATATTAAATTCGCGTTCGCGCATCACAAATGCTAAAACCACATTTAAGCTGTGTTATTTGTAAATCATTTCCAATATACTGTGTGCTGAAGCCGTAGAATTTTACAAATAACTTGATTAGCATAATATTAACCTAGTGTTCAATATAATCGGATTATACGTAAAGCTACGTACATTCAGTTGATTAACGATTTATGTACAAATTGTTTGTTTTGGGAATTGATTGAATGTGAATTTATCCTAAAATTAGATATTATATCCACATTATTATATACCTATACAGTGAGTAACGGATACCCCGTCCTACCCAAAAGGGACATAGTAGTAGTAGATCGATAGTATAATCAGAAAAAGAATCTATCTGTGTGCTAAATTTTATATAAATCCGTTTAGAAGTTTTGGTGTGATTGAGTAACAAACATCCATCCATCTAAACATCTAAACTTTCGCATTCATAATATTAATATAGATAATATATAAAATATTACATAATAATCCATACTAATATTATAAATGGGAAAGTGTATGTGTGTGTTTGTCCGTCTTTCACGGCAAAAATAGCGACGAATTGACGTGATTTTTAAGTAGAGATTTTAAGTAGAGAGAAAAGGGTGAAGAGTGACATAGGCTACTTTCTGTTTCTTAATTTACGCGAGCGAAACTACGAGCAACAGCTAGTAATACATAAATATTTACGAAATATTTAATGCAGCTATCGAAATCATCTCATATCTCACAAACTACATGATCGATTTTGTTCAAACCAATTTGCGTTTGAAGTTTTAGTTAATTCAGTATTCCCAATTTTTTACAATTTTTATTTGAGGAATCAAAAGTTAGGAGTTAAGAGAGGAGTTAGGAACGCTTATAGTTTCGCTTTGTCAGTCCGTCCGTACGATATCTCAGAGATCCTTAGTACTGGAAAGCTGTAATTTGGCACGAATATATTTTAGTCGCGGCAACAAATTGGTAAAATAAAATCTTGAAAAAAAATTTTCCTACATGTAAAGTGGGAATGTTAATTTTTTTTCTCACGCACCACATACTGTGGGATATCGTTAGATAGGTTTTTAAAAAAATGTTGTAGGTTTGTCAAAATAACTTAATCAAATACAAAATATTTTAGATATTATATTAAATGAGTTCACGTCATAAGCTTTCGGAATATCTTTAATACAGATAATGTCAAATTTTATTAATTACCTGTTTGCCGTTTTAACCATGTGTAGAAAAGGCATTTCGGGTTAGAACGGAAAGCTTCATACTTTCTATTCGTCGGTCAACGGCGTAACTTCAAATACTGTGTTTATAACCGCAATAACGTAATTAAACTCACGCACTATTTCGTTTCCTCAGTAGAAAGCTAACAAAAAGATCTACCTCTAGCGGCTAGGCTCGTTATTATCAAGATACTAACAAGAGAATCTTAATACGAGAATCATTCTGTTTTACGAAAATGCAAAATAATCAGACTTAAGGTGAATGTAATTTGTCTAGTAGTTTAGTTAGTACTAGTAACAAAATTTTAATCAATATTACCCATAATATTTTTTTAAATCACAAGAGAAGACAAGCAGAAAGTTTTTCTGCTTGAAAGAGGCAAGCATCGCTTATAAACATCAAAGATGGTAATTGTGCGTTGCTATCCGTGTGGCGGGGTGGAAATGCCACATTCGTAAGTTTACCGGCTATCTTACCCTCCAAACCGGAACACAACAGTAACAAGCACTGACGCTATTGAGGCGGGAATAGATAAGACGGGTGTAACAGACACAGGCGAGACCATGCAGATCTCTACCACCTAGTAGTCACGATGGTAGTAACAGGCATAGCCAATCGTTTGCCTTTTACGAACTGCCTGGCAGAACGGCTAATGATCTTTACTTAAGAGTAGACCAAATCAACACAGAAAAAAACACACCTGGTTTGTATGTGCAGGAATGTGCAGGAAGCAAGACAAATCTACAAGGATCGTGATATATAGGCCCCGGTTCTTTCTGCCTGCCCCGTAAGGAATTTGGTGTGAAGATATATATGTATAAGTATCTGAATAACTCAGAGATTTATTATGATAGTAAATCCGGCAAGAGTTAGAAGCACCAGATCTCGCCAGCCGATAAACCGTCACATTGTGCTGAATGTAAATGACAGAGACATTTGGTTTACACTCCCCTAATTGCAAGAGCATCAGTGTGAATATATTCTTAGTATTAACCCTGTTTTGTGAAATATATTCGTAACACTGTCAGTTGTTATAAAAAGTTAGCTTTACTCACGGAATTCGCCAAGTTGAACCGTGAACACCGTTTGTTTGTTTAAATTAACTTTCGCCAAATAAGAGCAAAAATCCTTACAGGTTTTTCTATTAACTGCAAAAATGAAAGTACTTTCGAATCTCTCTCGAAACTCCAACAAACCACACATATCTAAGCACAGTCGAAGTTTGTTACCCCTGAGGACTATCGAAATCATAATTATTGTGAGAGGGAAAAAGTTAGTCCTGAGTTATAACTTTCGTGGGATTAATACAGAGTTGGATTCAAGCAACGGTAAAGATTTCGTATAAGAAGTTTATGAAATTAGATCAACTAGTGTTCGTATATTGTCCAAAATTCGGCCGTAATCATTATTGTTTTTTTAGTTACCGAGCTTTAGGCATCACTAAAGCTCGTTAACTACCACACAAAAAAAAATTGTAAGCTCTTTTGTTTTTGCCTATCTTTATCTACTAATACTACTACTAAAAGTGCTACATGTGTGACGTAACATCACATTAGAACGGCTCGGCTGATTTGGCTATTTTTTTTGTTGTATTCATAATTATCAGGAGAATTAAATAATTTTGTTTAGAAAATCAATGAGAAAATTGGGCTGTACTTTTGTATGAAGATTGTACCTGCGCAAAGTCAAGGCGAATTTGTTGTATATAAAATAATTATTTTGTCCGTGTGACACTGAATTCATCCTAAACAGCTGGGCTGGTTTAACCCATTTTTTGTATATATTTATTAAAAAAGTATCTTCACGCCCGTATCTCCGAAGGGATAGGCAGAGGTACAACAAGGGCACCCACGATTAGCCGAATATACTTGGTTCCATAAATGTGACAGGTGGCAAGCCTATCGCCAACCTGACACGTTCCAATCCCGGGCAACTTTGTGTTTATCAGAAAACTGAATAAACACTTTTTTATGTGCCCGACCCAGGAATCGAACCCGGGACCTCATGTGGTCAACGCCAACGCTGGAACACTTGACCACAGGGGCGATATATATATATTTATAATGGGATAATATTACTATAGGAGTTAGAGTATACGATTACGGAGCATATAACAAAGAAAAAAAAAATACGCGGTACAAGTAAAACTCTTCATTGAAGTGAGAAATAACGAACGACAGAGAGAGAAACTGAATGAGTGAAGGAAAAAGGTTTTTCATGTTTTACAAGTAAACATTTGCCATAAAATCTCTTTGGCTTATACTGTTTGTGACTTGCTGGTTTAGGAACCATAATTAGATGATATATTAAATATAAAATACTGTGTAATTAATTCTATCTAAATCTCAGTTCCATTATCTAATTCTATCGCAGGCTTATTCTATACATTTACCTATGTGTTTGCTTCTTTGTCGTGACGTATTTTCATTGCATCGAGTTTAAACTCACGTGATCCTAAAAAAGTTTTACTTTAAAAAGAATTTTTAAATCGGTTCACGAATGATCAAGTCCTGAGGATACAAATAGAAAAATGTGAACGGTTTGAGATCCTTCTCTTTTCATGTAAAGTCTTTTGTAAAGAGTAAACCTTTAAATTGTATAGAACGTATCATGTGTAATAATTGTTGCGTATGAAACAGTTACGTTACCGCAATGCGTATCTGTGTTTCGTTAACCGCGAACTGAATGCTTCTGTTCAACATAAACTTGACCAATCACTTCATTATTTGTATTTAAAAACAAACTCTACAACTCCTTGCAAAATATTTCGTTCATTCAGTTTTATATAGGTCTGACTCTCGTTCTTTAAACTGTAATATAAGTATTTTTATTATTTAAACAGATTATTCTTAATCAGCGAAACCAGGTCATGTTTTCGCGCGTAAATTACTTGAATTTAAGGAGAAAGTATTAACATGTGTTTGCCCGTATACATTTATTTCATTGCTGGTTTTTAATCGTGACGTGTGTGTATATATATATATATATATATATATATATATATATATATATATATATATATATATATATATATATATATATATATATATATATATATATATATATATAAATGTGAAGTAGGTTTTAAGGTTGTTTTTAGGCTGTCTGGGTGTGAGACAAGAGAAAAGGAACCCCGAATAGCGGCTACGTTACCTAAATTTTGGGTAAATTATACTTGACAAATACTAATTTACGGTAATACGGGATGGTCGTGTTAATTTATCACAAGCAACGTTCACATACTTTACGATCCTTTGACGATATTGATAGAGCAATTTTACTAGAGTTCTGCATTGTCCCCGGGCTAAGTAAATATCAACAGATGATTTTCCCTGTTCTGCCAGGCAGCTAGTATAAGGCGACCGATTACCTATACGATTCACTACCATAGTGGCTACTAGGTGGTAGAGTGCTGCATTGTCTCGCCCGGGTCTGGTACCACCGCCTTACCTATTCCTGCCGCAATGGCGTTAGTACTTGTCGTTGTCCTGTTTCGACTTGAAGGGTAAGATAGCCGGTAAACTTATGCGTGTGGCATTAGACCTCGCCACAAGATAGCAGCGCACCATTAACATCTTTAGTGCTTGTTTGTTATCTTATGATAAAAAAAGTATCGCTAGAGACACTCTATCACTTGCCTTATGTCTTCAAATGTCATGCAAATCGCCTGATCGTAGAATTGCCTACATCAAGCAATGCTCGAGAATATTTGAGAAAATACCACAATTTCATAGAATTTTTACCATCCTTTTCTCACATCCTTCATGTTCTTTAATCATATAAATGATAAAACATCGTTTATCGATATGGTTAACTAAGCACGCGACTACTTCATAGAATGGTCAAACTTATTTGGCAATATCCTAAAATAGTAACATTAACTACAGATAGAGGCACTGGAAGTGATTTGTTTATGTGTCAACATGGCGGATCCTCTTACTGTGCGTTACTTGGAAATGACCTGATAACTGACTGACCTGAAATGATTTAATATTTTCTAGTGTTCCTCGATTTAATAAATGTCTAAAAACATAAACATGTTACTAAGATATTACAAATTTTTATGAACTACTAGCAGCAGCGTGCAGCCCGCTGCATTATAACAGTTTATGGCGAATCCCGCGGGATTAGCTTTTTGGGATAAAAAGTAGCCTATGTGCTATTGGAATTGCAGGTCATCATCCACCTTTGATGCATTCATTGTGCATCATTTTGATTCAAATCCGTTGAGTAGTTTTTGCGTGATTGAGTAACAAACAAACATCCAAGCTTTCGCATTTATAATATTAAGTATAGGTAGATATAAATTATTATGGGCATCCTTTTTTCACGATATGGCCAATCATAGATGATAAAATTGTGAAACGTTAACGATTTAACGATCTAATCAATTTTAGTTGCCCGCATCGTTTAATGCGATCATTTCATGAAAAGGGCAATTCTACGATAGGGCTACAACATAGATTTTATTAAACTGATAAAAATAATAAATATTTGCGCAACATATAATGGTAGAATATATTGGTACACCCAAATTCTTGCAAATAAAGATTCTTGCTTTCTTTCTAATACGCCATTAGTGTTCAGCCAAGCTGGTGCGATCACGCGTCTACAAAGCGAAAGCAGATGCCTGTTATACGTTGAACGTGTGCAATATGGCACGGTTAACCTCGTGGTCGCGTTTCCCGGTAACTGAAATCTGTTTACATAAAGTAGTTATTTGAGTAAGTATGTTTGTATATTCTTTGCAATCTTCTTAAGTCCTAACGACTCAACGCATTGGAATATATCTAACTTTATTTCTTTTAATATTGTCCTTTTTTTATATCATAAGGTAGCAAACAAGCAAGCAGACCTATCGTCTTATGATGGAAAAAGTCAACCATCGCCTATAGACACTAAAGATATTAATGATGCGTTACTATCTTGTGGCGAGATTTAATGCAACATGCATAAGTTTACCGGCTACCTTACCACGACAGCGTCAAGCACTGACGCTATTGCAGCAGGAATAGGTAAGGCGGTGGTACCAAACTCGGGCGAGACAATGCAGACAATGCAAAAGTTTATAAACTTTGTAAAGATCTGATACAGGTTTCTAGGAATACAGGAGTTGGAAAGTCAATTGTTGAGTTTTACTGCATTTAAATAATTATACTTAGTAGAGTTTCAGTTTTCAGACAGTTCATTCGCTCCGCTCCGTAGCGTTCGCCCGTGGCAATGTTCAGTCTTTAATTTTTATGGCATTACCTATTCTAAAATCTCGAATACATGTGAATCTAAAATACACTTAAAATAATAATAAGCCAAATAAATAATGTATTAGTTGTTGTAATTGTATATAATTAGTCGTACACGAAGCTGGTTGTGAAACGCGTCTAAGTGGCTACATTAGAGTATTGTTTGTTTCATAAAATAGATAGTTAACACATCCAGTTAAACACTCGGGTCTAACTAGTTCATACGTACCTTCACGCCGAATTAATAACAAGTTAGGTAGACTTTTAAATTAATAAAGTTGTAATATAAGTTTTATTATGATGTCTTTATATTAATACATTTTTATACTCCAGTAAAATAAAGATTTAAATCAAAATTGTTAATTTTCTTTGCATTTTGGATATAATGTAGTCTTAAATCTTAATAATAGATTAAAGTGTGTATTGTAGGGTCTTTAACGATACAAAAACAAAGTGTTACGGTTTTTTGGTTGGCAATCTCTGGCAAGAATTTAAAAAAATGCTAGTTTTACGATCGTGGTTTTTATAATTTATAATTACTCAAAAACGGTAAAAGGTAGACAAAAAAGTTTTATGTAAAATGTGTAGAACTTATAAATTTACATCAAAAAGATTCTATGACTTTTTCTCCTCCGGTAAAACTTTAATTGAGTTACAGAGATTTTTAAGTTTTAACAAAGCTATAGCTACGCTCACGGGCGGCGGTAATCACTTACCGTCAGATGAGCCTCCTATCTGTTTGCCATCTCGTCTATAAGAAAAACTACTTTCCTTTCACTAACTGCCTCGAAAGAAGACCCATGGTCTTACCTTAAGAAGAAGCCAAAGTCAAAACAGAATATCAACCAGGAAAAACGCCCAAAAACCAACTATAATGTTGATTACGAATCAACTACATACTTTAATGGTTATCTTGCGTAAGCGTTTATATAAGCTTAAAGTAACTAGATCACTTATGTGTGCAGGTTTTTTGCATTGGTCGTTCATGTTGTAATTATAAACAAGTTTCCTGATCGCAAGCAGTCTGACTCTGATTTTATTTCATTGTATTGTTTCCTTTTTTGCTTGTATTAGTCACGTTTAAGCGTAAAAAACGACCTCGAATGATTCTCGTGTACGATGAGATACTAAATTACGCCTGCGATTCTGTAATATCGTAACGAATTGTACAAATGTAGAAATAAGTCAATCGATAGTTTATATTAGTTGACTCGCGCAGTTTCGCCTGCGAGTAGAGTATGTATGAGAATATGTATGTCATCCATATAATAACCTGTCATACAAACTTTAATTTCCTATTGCAGCTCTTAGGGGTGGATTTTTGAAAAAAGGGAGTCTATATATCTCCGGTCTCCGGAACTCCGGTCTTTTACTAGGAGATAGTGAAAGACCGTCGAATTTATTCAAAATAATTTTCGTGATTTAGATTCGAAAGCGTTACAGATAAACAGATAGACAGATAGTTACTATCGATTATTTGACGTTTGTAATTTATCAAACTTAATTATTAACTCGCAATTAACCATTACACAAGTAACTCAATCAATGTGTATGCATTTTATGCTTATAACTCTGTCTGTCTGTCTCTTCTTCTAGCCTAAACCATTGAACTGATTTGAATGAAATTTGATACAAAGATGGTTTGAGACCCGAGGAAGGACATAGAATATTTTTTATCTTGGAAATCCCACGGGAACGGGAACTATACGGAAAAATCTCCGGCACTGTGTATCTTTTAAACCACGGAAACACGGAGTAACTTAGAATACTTTTATTTAAAAAAATATTCCATATGGTCGAAGTCGCGGGCACAGCTAGTGGTTGTGGTAGTGGTTTGTTGGTTAAGGGTTTAAATTATTTGTTTATGCTTAAAAAAATATTGGCCATTTATACTAATATAAAGAGAAAATTTGTATTTTTGTATGGTTTAAACAAATAAATATAAAAACTATTGAATTAATTTTAAAAACTCTTTTACTATTAAAAGGCTATTCCATTCAGCAGTAATATTTTTTTACCCGAGTAAAAGGAAGAAACTATGGTTTTGATTCACGCGTGTGAAGTCGCGAGAATCAACCAGTCATCAATTTTAAATATTAAAAAATGTGTTTTTTTACTGTTTATTAAGGCGCGTACAATTTGCTGTACTGCTGTTTTGGTTACTAAAACCGAAAACTGTGATTTTTGTAAATACATAGACAGTACCTGAATTAGTCGGGTACCTGAAGTACCTGGGTTATTTGGTACTACCACCTTACCTTCCTTACCTTCCTACCTTACCGTCCCACCGCAATAACATCAATTATTATCACTGTTGTGTTGGTTTGCAGGGTAAAGGAGTTGGTAAACTTATGCATATGGCAATACCGTCTCGCCACACTATGTCAACGCACTATTAACACCTTTGTTGTCTATAGGTTGTTAGGCATATTTTTCCATCAGAAGACCCATCTGCTTGGTTATTATCGTATAATATTTAAAAAAAACGACATTTATATAAACAATACGTATTCTAAATCTATATATATATATATATATATATATAAAAAAAGACAAAAGTGACTGACTGGTGTATCAACGCACAGGCTAAACCCTTAAAGCTAGAAACTTGAAATTTCGCACACGTATTTCTCTTATGATGTAGGCATCCACTAAGGAAGGATTTTTTTAAATTCAGCCCCGAAGGGGGTGAAAATAGGGATAATAGTTTATATAAAACTTTTTATTCCCTGGACATATTTGCATGAAATTTCGTATGAATTGAGTACAAATAAAATAATGAGTTACGTGTTTAAGCGTTTTTTGAAATTCGATCTCTAAGGGGGTAAAATTAGAAAAGTAGCATAGAAAGGTTAAATACGTTCTAAAATAAATATGCGTGAGCGAAGCCGCGGGTAACAGCTAGTCCTACAATAATCTTAAAAATTTAAGTATCGTCTTAAGTCATCTAATATTTAGCTACAAAATACGTCCGACCTATTTTCTAACTTGTTTATTGCCCCATGAGTCGAGCTAGTCCTACTTTACGGAAAGTATTCACGTGAATAAGCGTTACGTAAAGCCCTGAGATTAAGGAAAAAATATTTTTCTTCCTTTTCAAGATGAAAATAATACTTATCTCTAAGTAGTTTTATGTGAGAAACATGTTGGTAATATAATTCATTTCTGGGATTTAGTGAGAGTTAATAATGTACATTTTTTTATAAGATAGCAAATAAGGAGATGACTCTTCTGATGGAAAAAGGCAACCATAGCCTATATGATGTTAATAGTGCGTTGCTATCCTTGTGGTGGGGTTTCAATATCACATACATAAGTTTACCGCCTACATTACCCTCCAAATTGGAACACGCGAATGATCAGCACTAACGCTATTGCGGCAGGAATGTGTAAGGCTTTTGTACCGGTGTTCCAAAGCCGAGTGAGACAATGCAAAACTCTACCACTTTTTAGCCAGAACAGTAGTGATCGCATAGCGAATCGTTCGCCGAATTTTCGACGAACTAGCTACTGCCTGGGGGCACACCAGATTGTCTATTTTTCAAAGGGAGCCCGGACTAACACGGGGGATAAAAATATACAGCATGATTGTTTTCAACGAAAATGGTTTTGCCGTTACAAAATCTTAATTTAAGGTTTCGGTTTGGATCACGGATTAAACTGGATACGCCTTTTAAGGCATTTACACAGAGAAATACGGAGTTAATATACTTACCCATGAAATAAAATAATTCCAGTGATATTCTGTATAGACTATTGTCCCAGGAACAAACTTTTTTTTGGTTAAGGACAAGCTGAATTCTTGTGAACAACTTCGTTTTGGCGAGACTCAAATCATTTCGATCAAAATCAAATCTTCGAAAAATTTCAAATCGAGTAACTAATAAATATGATATAGATAAGGCATGATGAAGTAGCACAATCTGGCATTTTTTACGATATTTCTAAAAGCGTTAGACATTTACACACATTTGCTCATATGAGCGGTTACGCATTTTGCATCCAACACCGTTTTTTAGTGAATCTCGCGGAAACAACTTATTTTTCTGGGATAAAAATAATCTATGCGCTATTCTAGGTC
Source organism: Apodemia mormo (assembly GCA_036924255.1). Lineage (NCBI taxonomy): Eukaryota > Metazoa > Arthropoda > Insecta > Lepidoptera > Riodinidae > Apodemia > Apodemia mormo. Next base: position 23,051,894 of record JAUPFN010000013.1, on the reverse strand, counting down.
ATCATCATCATCATACATCATCTTTATGTTTGCCAAATTTCATCCAAAGAGATTTGGCCGATTTGCGTGAAAAAGTAATAAGCATCCACCCATCCATTCAAATATACTTTCACATTGTAATATTAATAGGACTAGTAGGATAGGATAAGATAGCCAAACATGTGTGTTGCTCCCGGGCTCCTTTGAAGAATAGGCAGTTGGCCTTTGAAGAGTAGGCAGTTGGCCGTTCAGCTAGGCAGGTCGTAAAAGGCGACTGATTGGCTATACGAGTCACTACCATCGTGGCTACTAGGTGGTAGAGTTCTGCATTGTCTCACCCGGGTTTGGTACCACTGCCTTACCTTTTCCTGCCGCAATAGCGTCAGTGCTTGTCACTGTCATGTTCCGGTTTGGAGGGTAATGTAGGCGGTAAACTTATGCATGTGGCATTAGATCTCGCCACTAGATAGCAAGGCACCATTAACACCTTTGGTGTCTATAGGCGATGGTTGGCTCTTTCTATCAGGAGACCCATCTGCTTGTTTGCTATCTTATAATATAAAAAAAATTGTATTGTTCGTTTAATGAATATCGTAATTAATTAATTAATTTTTCATTTTTATTTAATTTAGGCGGTTTGGAAAGTTATATTCTTGCAAGATAGCAAAAGATTATCTTAAGAATGTGTGTATTATGTTCATGATATTTGTAATATATTATAACGATCTTGATAAAAGGATTAATGTGAGTAAAATAACTAGAGTAGTAAAGATTCTACATGATGTCATAAACCGAGTCCTCAATTTAGAAGATCTAGGTGTTTATTACGATGACTAACAATTTAAATGGCCGCGCGACACCCACATGTCTGCAATCGCTGTTTGTCATTTTATAATAACATTTAGTTCAATCTAAAGTATACTCTAAGTTTTATGTTTAATGTATCATTTTCTTACAGACGTGATAGTGGTGTAAATTTCATTAACGAGTGTTGATACATTAAAATTTGAGAGCTATATTTAGCGCAGTTAATTTTGGCTGGTCACACTTATATATTTTATCTATATTTTGAAAGCGGTCGTTCCAATGTCGTCTATAAAGTGACGTTAATTCTTATTTCGAACACATATCACCTAGTAATCGAACTTATAGTTAATTTTTTTATTATAACATATAATTTAAGAAGACAGTCTATTCTTAAAAGAGGGGCCCAAATTGACATGGGGTATGCATTTATTTCCACCTATACTATCCCTTTCAAAAATTAGCCAGATTTAAATTTAAGTGAATTTCATGGTAGTTGTAAGTACAGAGTAAAATTCATGGGTTAGATAACTAATATTTTCTTTTTCTTTTCCAGGATTTTTTCATCTGCAGAACATCGACTTGCACGAATGAAAATAAATGTGCTCAAGCGCTAAAATAAACAAGAAACAATTACTTGTTGTTACGTGGAGAGTAAAACTATCTTAACCCGAGTCAATTATAAAAAATATCGTTTCGCAACGCGCGTAGTGTTGCGCCGTTGTCGCCCCGCAACCGATAGATCGCGTCGCGCGCGTCCCGATCCCCGTCGCTGAAACTGTCAGTGCTTGCCGGAGTCACGCGACTCGGCCGGCACGCCCCGATACAGCCGTGGACAACCTCGGCCAAAGCCCCCTCCCGGTGAAGAGGCTGCACGAAGCGCTGCAGAGTGCGCAAGTAAAACGCCAGCGGCTCTCCCCTCCGTATCCCGCACCCCCCGCGCCCCTTCACCCAATCCACCAGCTGGCTGTGCACCAGCACATCAAGGTGCAGCAGAGTATAGTGCAGCAGAGCATCGTACAGCAGCATCAATTGAACCTGGCCCACCAGTCACTGCAGTCGCTGCAAGCGGCGCAGCAGAGCCTGCAGGCGCACGGATTGCAGGCGCCGAGCCCCGCGGCGCCGGCCGCTGCCGCCACGCAGCCCTCGCTAGTGCCGCCGCAGCAGCCCTCGCCGCGGCCCGCTTCGCCGCACAAGAACATGGAGCTCGCACTGTGCCAGTCCATGGACTCCGTCAACACCGCTACCACTGAGGAAGAGGTTAGTCACGTAATTTATAACTTTTTTTATACTTACTTATTCAAACTGCTTTATCAAAAAATATCCATTAAAAGAAAATGATATTTCAATAGGTAACTTTCTATTATTGTTCTACAAATTTCAATGGTGACAATATGGACTGACTACTGTAAAGAAAAAATGCCATAAAACTACTAATTTCTATCGTAGTCAGTAAGGGCAAACAATTTCGTAAGTAGATACAGGTTTAGTTGATTAATCGATTAAATCCGAAAATAAATCGATTTAGTTGTAAAAACACAACTTTGTTCTTGTACATCGAAATAAAAATATAGAAATTATATGAATACAAAATATGTCCTAATTTCAAATCCAAGAACTTCAATATTACGGTTACGATGGTGATAAAAGAGTAATTTTTATTCAAGTTAGTATTTTTGTTTCCTTATTACTAACTAGCTTTGCCCGCGACTTCGTCCGCCTGGTGAAATTTCTAAAATTAACATCCCAGAGTTTTCCCCGCATAATTCTTGTTCCCGTGGGATTTCCGAGATAAAAACTACCCTATGCCCTTTTTCGGGTCTTAAACTATCTTTGTATCAAATTTCATCCAAGTCGGTTCAGTGGTTTAGGCGTGAAGAAGAGACAGACAGACAGACAGAGTTACTTTCGCATTTATAATATTACTATAAATTTACGTTATGATAATCGACGAGTAATATAAATAGAGTTAAATCAACAAAATGTATAGCTTATACTCGTAGTTAGAATATTCTAATTTATCAATCCGAGAACCGAAATAATAACGACAGGGATGAAACATTCTTCTTATTATTTTTACCGATCTATATATATATACTGATATTAGGTATAAAGAGGAAAGATTTGTTTGTTAATGTTATGGATGTTTTATGTTTAATGTTTTGGTAATGTTATAATGGATAAACTTATAAACTACTGGACTGATTAAAAAAAAAACACCAATATAAAACAACATTACCCGTATCATTGAGTAACCGGTTTTAACCCGAATGAGTAAAAGGGAGTAATGTGCGTGGATCACACTGACGAAATCGCGTTGAATACTTACTTCCTTATTATACTAGCGATCGCCCTGTGGTCGAAATTCGACCACAGGCTAAATAATAAAATCCCTTTTAAATTTGACACCATACTTTAGGCGTAAAGAAAATAATATACGTCAATTTAACTGAGTATATGTCAATTTAACTGACCAAATTTCATACTCCACCGTTCGCGTAATTGTCTTATAAAGAGGTACAAAGTCTTTGCTTTGTTAAAATGTGTATAATCAAAAAATGTGCAGAGAGAAGAGAACACATAAAATATGTACCACTACAAAAGTGTTAAGAGACCTTAAAATAAACTGTATGGTAAAGTTAGATCGGAAATTTGTAGAACCCTCCGTGTTTGCCTTTCCTTAAAGAGATAAATCGTAAATCGGGCGTTGTATCGTCAAGAAAAGAAAGTCGTAGAGCGTGGACTTAAGAATGGCGATAAATTCTTCAATGTAATCCGCTTGCGAGACGAGAAGTGGGTAGCGTTTGTGTTGAGACAAATAGAGTAGACATCGTTTTCGTTCACGAAGCAGTGGACTGGGAAATTTAATTGTATTGTTTTCTTTACGTATCGGCGTGTGGCTTCTAATCTTTGATAAGAAATGCACGTGTCGCGTAATAGAAACAATTACTATTATAATGTGGAATGTAACGTCTAGCGGTTTTGACAGTAAAATTTCCCCGTATGTAGTGTGTAATGTTTATTTTTATTAATTTAATGTATAATATTATGTAATGCATATCATTTACAAGTATTAGAGTACTGCAGTCCTTTGCAATGTAAATTTTAACTATGCCACATTTCATATTCCACCGATTGCGTAATTGTCTTAAAAACGGGTACAAAGGATTTACTTCACGTATTAATATATGGATAATGTGAAATATCTAACGTCTAAATTGCAAAAATTGACGGCAAACAACGTAGCGTTTTCTTATGGCGTTACATCTTTAAAGTTTGTATAAGTACCATACACAAAATCATAAATATGAATGACTCTTGATCAATTCTTAATTTGTATTTTTTAATATTACGTATTTTACTCTTTTATTATACTTTAAATATTTTACTTTATTATTGTACTTCTATTGACTATATTACCAGAGGTCCCGAATTTGAATCGGGAGTTCGAGTCGCGCCGGGTCAGGTATTTTTTTAAATAAATGTGTCTTTAATGTTTGCCAAATTTAACGTTTCACATTTGTTGGGCATGTTGTAAAGAAACGTACCCATACTACGCGACCCGTTCAAGGGGAAGGGGATCTTCAAAATTACCGCGCTTGGTCAGAGGAAGGGGAGGGTTCTAATCGACGCCTCCCGCGAATATTCCGGTAATAGAAAAATACAAATTGTTTAGGAAAAATAAAATAGTATTTTTTAAATTTTTACTTTTCGAGTAGTTTTGTATCTCAAAAGGAAACTAATTTTTTTAAGCTGTCTTCATATCGAGGCAAAATACATTTGCTTACAAAAGTTTGATATGTTTTTCGTCGATAGAGAGTATAAATTAGATTTAAACCGTATTATTCGTTTATATAAAGTTAAATAATATTTTCATATGTTTGTAAATATCAATAGAAAAATTGTGGAAAAAATTGACAAGGCGAATCCATGACCTCTAAATGCTGAAAAACACATAACACGAAAAACTCAGTTATAGCATTTTGTTGGAATATTCGCAGGGGGCGTCGTTTAGTTCTCCTCACGTACTCAATATTCTTCAGGGAATGTTGAAATATGTTTTAAATATATAAGTTTTTTCTGCTCGATAATATTTTTTACTTAAGGGTGTATGCTTGCACCCTTGCCGTCACGTGGCTGGCATTTTATAAATAAAGAGGTTTTGAATCCAAATTAATAATTTTTGACTTTCTATTTAAATAAATATTTAAAAACAACTCTATTTGTACTAGTCTTGGCAGTTACTATGGCTGGAGGAGGGAAGAGGGTGAGAAATTAAAAAAAAAAATGGATTACGTAGTTTTGGTACGTACACTAACGGTAAACATATTAGTTTAACTTACAATAAGAGCTCTAGCAAACTAGACACTTTTAATCAGCCGATAATTAAGACATGTTGCGCTTTTAGCGCTTACACTGGCCATATCGATAGGGATTTCTAATAGGAAGTTCACTCGTATTTTGAAGTCGACTGTGAATTATGTATGTAATAATAATGTATTTATATGAAAGATAACATAATCCCTCCTTCTAATTGGACTTATAATAATTAACATGTTCAAAATTAAAAAATAGTATCGAAAATTTATTTTTCGTTCTATACATAATCATTAAAACTTTCGTAATTACGTAGGTATAACTAGATCTTTATACTGATTAAGAATGTCCAACATTAAAAAAAGAGTATAGAAAATTTATTTATCGTTCTATACATAATCTTTAAAACTTGCGTAATTACGTAGGTAAAACCATGAAGCTGTAATATATCTGGAGGCAGCACTTCTAATACCTACTTGAAACCCAATTTTAAATACTGCTGTCATCTTCTGAGGTCTTACCCTCTCTTTCTAACACAGCTGCATAAAAAGAGATGAATAGACCTCATAGACAGAGATGTCACGTAAATATTTGTTTCAAGTGATTAATACGAATGCTAGCTTCACCTATATCTAAAACTTCATGGGTAAAACTACATCTTTATACTGATTAAGAATAATGTCTCCAGATTAAGTCTACACTCAAATTGTGTATCTAATAAACCTATTTGAGTTTACGTATGGTAATATAAACGCTAATGCGTTTATTCTATCGCGTTTAATACGACGTAGCAATATGTGATAACGGATGAGAGAAAATGAGACGCACACGATAAAAATTGTTTATAAGTGTGACCGTGTATCTTTTTATCCCGTATTGATTTAAGCCTCATATTTTGTTGTGTGTATTTTTTTTACTTTTCTAACGTTAGTCCGGACCGTAGAACGGGTTAGAAACAGCTTGTCTCAGTAGTCAATATGGACTAATAATTAGGAAGCTCGACTTTGTCACTGAATTTACCAGCAAGTTGCTGTTATATATGGACAAAGTAATTGTTTTTTATCTTAATAATCTATATCTATATTAATCTCTATTAATCCATACTCCATACTAATATTATAAATGCGAAAGTAACTCTGTCTGTCTGTCTGTCTGTCTGTCTGTCAGTCTGTCTGTCTGTTACGCTTTCACGCTTAAACCACTGGACCGATTTTGATGAAATTTGGCATAAACATAGATAAGACGTCGAGAAAGGACATAGGCAACTTTTTACCGCGGGAAAATATTTCGTTCCCACAGGAAATAAAATTAATTGAAAGAAAGCAGAGCATAAAGCGTAACGTAGAGCACATTAACTAGATGTCGCTGCACTAAAATACATCGCGCTAACGTATTGAAACACATATACATGTAATTAAATCGTTGAGTTTAGGATTATCTCTATTATGATATGATACGAGTATTTTAACACGTTCGGGGCGGTATGTCATTATTGTTACTTTCGTTATGTGCTGTATATGGTATAATATGCCTGATGGTAAACTTTTATGGTAGGCGTTATCGGGTTGAAACGACCTATTTAGTACTTTATCTTTGGACTGAAAAATATCTTGAATGATTGGAATTAGCATTCAGGAAGTGCTATAGTTGAGCTTATATTGAATTACTAGATACTGGAATGACAGTAGTTCTGAAATTTAAATTTAATAGGATACTTAAAAACTCAAAATAAATTGTAGGGTCGTAAAAATCTTATATCAGCACAGAACGGTAAGTTTATCGATAAATTACTAGTGATGTCGATAGTAAAAAAAGTAAAACATCGATACTTAAAAATAAATTATTTTATTTTTGTAACAAAATGGAATGAGCTCCGTTATGTCAGTCACGGCAGTAAGTTTTCGAGCACTGGGCACAATATGTCATTACTTTTTTAACTTTCTTCGCAGCTTCTCTGCTACTTAATGTTTCTTGAAGCTTATTGTAACATCCAACGCAGTTTCTTTTTTTTCTGCTTTTTCGAAGCGGTGGCCATTTTTTTCGTTTTCATCAGTAGAATTCTTGGAGGACCCTTGAGTGTCAGTAGAAGTATTTTCCATAACAGATATGTTAGTAAATTTCTTAATAATACTTTCCGTAAAATCTAGCTTTGTCATTTTAGTGTCATTATTCATGTCATACACTACCCAATAATTTACTAGGGCGGTTCCGAATATCATCTCCATCATCACTTTTATATACCATTTAAGGCCCTTTTTTAGTGTTCTATAGTAAGAAGACATTTGGTCACTAAAATCTATACCCTTTTTATATTTGTTGTAGGTTAAGACACATTCCGGTTTTATAATATTTTCATTTGCACCTCTTCTTTTTCTTTCAGTATCTTTAATATTTACATCGTGGTTTCTGCATGTGTTCATCATTAAAACAGGATGCTTATCAACCCATTTCAGTACTCTCACACCTCTGCTATTCATTTTACCGAGTATTTGTCCTTTTTTTAATTTTGTGCTTACAACTTTTTTCGGCAATCCTCTTCTATTAGCTCGCAGAGTACCACAAACAAAAGTTTTTTTTTGCAATTAATGTCTCTGCAAGTCCGATAGATGTATAAAAATTGTCCGCTATCAGAATCCTACCCTCATTCTCAAGACCATTAATAAGTTTCAACGCAACATTTTGTCCATGGTTGATATCACGACCACTCTCTTCCTTCCCAGTTTAAACCATTACATTAAATGTATATCCTTCCGGTGTGCACAATTTATTTAGTTTTACACAATATCTGTGTGCTTTATTTTTTATATATTGACGAAATTTTAGCCTTCCGCGCCACGGAACCATTGATTCATCAATGAAAACAAATTTTCCGGGCTTTAAGAGAGTTTTGAACTGTTGTAGCATCATATCATAAATGTCTCGAATTTTGTGCAATTTGTCAGTATTAGAGTTTGTGTTTTGATCAGAAAAATGCCAGAATTTTAGTAACAATAAAAATCGGTCTCTGCTCATTGACGATGCAATGTATTCATTCCTGTAAATCTTTTTCTTAGACCAATACCATCTTAAGTTTGGAACTTTCACAAGATCCATCACCAGCATAATGCCAAAAAAATGTCAACATTTGTCAATGTCAAATGTCAACGACCACTAGAGAGTGGTTTCTTTCCACAGTTTTGCACGAGACTTATTCTTAAGCTGTCCAGATTCTATGTACTTCGTTGCATACTTGTTTGTTTCAAGAACAATTTCAAAATCAAAAATAATCTAAAATACTCATCTGGGTTTTTGATGGAAGAAGGGACGAATATCTCTCTACTCCCAACGTATTCTTCAAATTCAGGTGTATCATTACTTCTATCCAGCCATTCGTTTTCCTCATCATTAGTGTTACAAATTGTTGAAGTTGTTTGAGTGATATTCATACCCTCATCTTCTGAAAAAGCTTCGGACAAAGTATCGGAACTGTTGGAATCACTACTGGGAATATGACATATTAGAACTGGATTCATCATAAGAAACTACATTAATATTAATCTTAGTATTAGAGCTTTTACCATCAATATCTGATACGGGTGTTTGAGTCTGTGGTGCATTTATGTTCAAATCTGTGCAGAGTTCGGGTTCAGCATTTTTTTCATCATTCTTGTCTATGTGTTTAGGTTTGGAAATCATATTAAGAAATTGTTCTTAATTGAAGAAAAATTTAGAGAAACTAAGCTTGAAACAGACAAGTCATTCAGAGACCCACATTTACTAGTTGACATCTTAGGAAATGAATCTTTTTCAGATGTAGGACTCTTACAAACTGAAGAAAGTCTGGGTCTCTTATGGCTTCTTGGAGTAGAAAAACAATCTTGCTGAATGATTTGAATCTCAGGTACAGAATTGCTATTTTGTATTGAGCCACTAGGTTTTACTAAAATGTCTTGTAGAATGTGAATGCGTTTATCTGTATCTTGGGGTAAGTCGATTGATGGTAATTCTGTCTATATGACACATATGCTATGCTTGAAAGAACTTTTATTGTATAGCTAGTAGATGGACCAGTAAAAATTGAAGGACTCACGTTACTTCGACGTATTAAAATATTTCTCCAGTGAACTGGAGATTTCGAGGCCTTTTCTTTCGTTTTCTCTAACCGTTTTTCACTTTCAACAGCACACATGTCCAACATCCTCCCAGAACGCTTTTTTTTCAAACTCTTACCAGTCACGCGAACAGAATACTAATTAGTAGTGTACTCCTACGATGACTATTAACAACGCTCGTCACTAGCACAATGACATGTAATTCATGTGCGGCTACCAGGTTATCGGGCATAAGGTCTTTGCGACCTGATAAACGCACCTAAGGGATATAATTGTCTTTCAGGTCGTATCAGGTCTTAACGACCCGATACGTTTTTATTGGTTCTAAGGCTAGTACTTGACGACCCAAGTCCAATGAATATATTTGTCACTTTCCAACTACGTAAATTCCTATACTTATAGTCCCCGGCCCGAGAGAAAGCAATAGATTTGTTCATCCGCACAGTAGAAAAGTAGTGCATCAGGTATTATCAACCCGATACCGCCCTGAACGTGTTAACGTTTGTTTGTTCATTGAATGCGCTAAATGCTAATTCCTGGAACTACAAGTCGGATTAAAAAAAAAATTGTATGTTTATGATTAATGATAGCTACATTCATGAGGATTACGTTACAATTATTCTTAGCGTAGTTAAAATATCGATATTTGTAAAATAAGTCGGAAGAAAAAGCGGTATCGAACGGCTGTATCCGCGTGCGCTTGCTGGCGTAATGCTTAAGTACACGTAAGTACAATGTACTACAAATATATTGGTTTTTAGTATATGCACAAAAAAGGCCGCGACACTATATATCTATCTCTTATAACAACAACACAATAAGGAATTTTGAGTCGAAAAATTATAGAAAATTAATAGGTGAATTTTAATCCTTATCATATTAATCCTTACTAATGAAAAGTACTTCATCGACACGAAGATCTTAGGAAGACAAACTTTGGCTCTTATACCACGTTATTTAGATGCATAGTTTAAAAAAAATGTAAAACGAAAATAACTCAACATACCTAGGTACTATCTAGGTATTAACCGAAAGGCTGTGTGCAGTGTGCACGATGCGGCGCACTACTCTGACCGCCGAACGAGAACCGAACATTGCCGAGAAGAGCCGAACTGTGAGAGCGTTGGCTTTACTATACTTTTTAAGGTTCCATACTCAAAGTTTAAGACGGGACCCCATTACTAAGACACCACTGTCCGTCCGTGCGTTTGTATGTCTATCTATCTGTCCGTCACTAGGCTGTATCTCTTGAACCATGATAGTTGAAATTTTCACACATGATGTAGGTATTTATGTTGCCACTATAATAACTAAAACTAAAAAAAGAAAAAAATAAATATTTAAGAGTGACCACCATACAATAAACGTGTTTTTTTTTGCATAAACTCACTTTTGCATTTGCATAAAATCACTTTAAAAATAAATAATTAAAATAAAATAAATATTAAGACGGCTCCCATTCAACAAACGTGATTGTTTGCCGTTTTTTTTATAGATTATGGTATGGAACCCTTAAGGCGCGAGTTCGACTCGCAATTGGCCGGTTTTTTAAAGATACATGAATGGAATCATATACCTTTAACCTCTGCGGCCCGCGCAGAGTAGACATGTGACCGGCTCCTTTCGCAATAGACTTCTTTGATACGGAACGTTGGATTTTCCTTCTTTGAAAAAAATCACTTTTCTTTGTAGTAGTTGAATATTCGATCTATTTTGTGTATTTTACGGTGTTGTTGAGGGATACATGATCGTTCGCTTTGGCCTGATATGTATCTAATTCGTTAGTAAGTAGGTGTAAGTACTGTATTTGTATAGCTACTTAATAAGGGTTTGTAGTTATATTATTAAATCTTGCTTTAAATCGGGAAGATCATTGTGGAAAACTGTTTAATTTTTGAAGCTGTAGGTATACCAACATGAGCAATCATTTAGGTAGAAGAAGCACAAATTTTCCAAACAAGATCATATTGATTTGTTAGTGGTTACTTAGGGGAAAGTTCCTGAATCAGGCTACAAAAAAATTTTACATAGATAAAGACCTTCGTGAAATCGTAACCAACATTAAAGACTTGATATTTAAAGTGTACCCGGAATTCGGATATGATAGATTTACCAAAAAAAAAATCAATTGATTTGTGTAAGGGCAATTTTATCTGCAAGAAATGCAAGCGTTGACGTCATCTATACAAATAAATAAAATTGGAGTGTCTGTTTGTAATATTAAAATAACCGTTTTTACTAAATGCATATGGATGTATACACGGTACGTATACTAAAATAACATTTTTTAGAATTTTTGTCTGTCTGTCTGTTTGTTCCGGCTAATCTCTGGAACGACTGGACCGATTTTGACGGGACTTTCACTAGAAGATAGCTGATATGATAGCGAGTACCTTAGGCTATTTTTTTTTTTAATTTTCCACGCGGACGAAGTCGCGGGCTCAGCTAGTAATATAATAAATGCGAAAGTTTGGATGTTTGGATGGATGGATGTTTGTTACTCAATCACGCAAAAACTACTCAACAGATTTGAATATTTGGCACACAGGTAGATGATGACCTAGAATAGCTATTTTTATCCCGAAAAAATCAAGAGATCCGGCAAATACCTAGCTTCGTATGGTTCGGCTGCACGCTGCAGTTAGTATTATAAATGCGAAAGTTTTAATGTTTGGATAGATGGATGTTTGTACTCAATCACGCAAAAACTACTGAACGGATTTGAATGAAATATGGCACACTGGTAGATATATAATTTGGCACCTGGAATAGCATAAAGGCTACTTTTTCACCCGGAAAAATTAGGTGATTCCGCGGGATTGGCCAAAAGCTTTTAATGCGGCGGGATGCACGCTACAGCTAGTATTATAAATTTTTTGGATGTATGGTAGTATTATAAATGCGAATTTTTTTTTGATGTATGGACGGATTTTTGTAACCCTTTCACGTAAAAACCGTTTAATCGATTTATATGAAATTAAGCACACATATAGATCAAGACCTGGAATAGCACATAGAATACTTTTTATCCCGAAAAAATTAGTTGTTTCTGTAGAATTTATCAAGAACTTTTACAATGCAGCGGGCTGAAGAGCACAGTTACATAGGTCATATTTTCCGTTTTTATAGTGTTATGGCTTAAATGTATTTTATTTTGTGTTTATACTAGAGATGCCATGAATAGTGATCAGAATACTGAAAATTTGTTAAGGCCTTTGACCGAAGCGCTGAATATTCGGGGCCGGTTTTGTATAATCACCATCGACCTACCATTACGTAATGGTTAGTCAATGCTTGTCACCTAGTGACTGAATAAACTAATAGTTTTGCTGTATTGTATTCTTCAAAATATCCTATATCTAATCGTCCAAAGAATACTCCATGACAAAAAATACTGAAAAAGTAGTTTACATTCATTATAATTTACCTCTGATTTTTAATTATTATTACAAATGTTTGATGGTAAACATTGTTTATTTTCTAAGAGATTTCTCATAATTAGGTTTTAGACCGAATAGTTCACAATATTCAGCTTAATATCGAATACCAAAAATTGTGGTCAAATAGACCGAATAGTAACAGAATTTTCGTGGCTTCTCCAGTTTATACCGTAACAAACAAGTAGATTGCTCTCTAGATGCAGATCTCAATGGGAGATTGCTATGCTACAGCTCAGATGTAATGGTCCATTTTTGAATTTAATGACTATTTGACACGGATTAAACTGGATACGCCTTTCAAGGCAATTTCTCATGATGTCAATGTCACTTGCGTTTACACAGAGAAATTATTTAAAGAGAAAATTTACTGATGAAATAAAATCACTCCATAGGTATTCCTTAAACCTTTTTATTCGACACAATAAAATAGCACAATATGGTATATTTTTATTTTTTTACGATATAATATATCTACAACCGTTTGACATTTATATACACATTTGCTCAAATGAGCGGCTACACATTTTACGCCCAACACCGTGTCTATTAGTATAGTTTGTGTTGTCTTACCTTCTTAATCGAAATACGGCAGTGTTTGTCATTAATGTTATTGCGACAAGAATAAGTAAGGCGATTGTTCCAAGCCCGCCCGGGTGAGACTGCTTAGTGCATGCTTAGTGCCATTTAAGCAGATAAAGATGATTACTGTCGTAGTCTATGTAGGTACGTTCTGTTGCAAAATCAACAAATTTAATGAACATTGTACGTTGTTATTTTGTTAATAGATTCGAAAGTAATTACCGAGCCAGCTTTGCTTGTCCAGCCTGCTCTGTTTGGGAGTTAATGTTGCTTTGCTTCACTTTGATGTGAACTCATGCACTAAGCAAAGGGGAAGGATTATGGACAAGACCCTTTGCTTACATAGCGTAGGTGCAATCATTCAAGCGGCTGAATACGGTGTGTCTAGTTTTGCGTCTAGTTTTACGACGGACGAGCTTCATCCTTTATGTATTTAGTATGAAATTGTTTTCTGTTTATTCACAGTAAAGTGAGATGACTAATATTGTCCCTGAATATAGTTCTAGAATTTATATATCTCTTTTCTATCTCTTATTATCTCTGAATGTAATTGAATATGTTTGTTTGATTTGGTTCTAAAGTTCACAAATATCAATGATGTCTTAAATATTTTATTACAGACTAGCTGCGAGCTAGCTTGCCAGCGACTTCGTCCGCGCGGACTTTGTTTACTCCGTACTACTCCTCCCCCGTAGGTGATAGCATGATAATATGTAGCCTATATGTTGACCCGACCTGTTAGTAATATTCATGCAAAATTTGAAGTAAATCCATGCAGTACTTTTTGAGTTTACCCCGGACATACATACAGACAAACAGACAAAAATTCTAAAAACTATATTTTTGGCTTCGATATCGATTGTAGATCACGCCTCAATTATTCTTTAAAAAAATATTTAATGTACAGTTTTGACTTTCCTACGATTTTATTATATGTTTAGATTTAGAGCTAAGCGAAGCCATGTTGAAATGGCGCCAATTATTTTAAAATAACATAAAATATTTTGGAGCGGCATTCACTATTCAGTATTTAGTATCATTTAATTTTTCGCTTTAAAGGTTCCATATTTGGGTAGAGACAAAATATTAATCGGATTTTTTTATAGTTAATCTAATACCTTTAAACGAGCAATTCTTGTATATGGAATCGGCTCCAACGATTTTCATGAAAGTCACAAAATTGGGGGGGAATCAAGGAATCGATTTATCAAGGTTCCAGGTCCAAGAAAAGCTCGGTTCCGAAGATATGGATATGTGAAAAACCGAGCAAAGCTCGGTCAACCAGGTACAGAAAAAAAAAATTCTATAGGAATCGATTTATCAAGTTTCAAGGTCCAAGAAAAGATCGGTTTCAAAAATATGTGAAAAACCGAGCAAAGCTCGGTCGACCAGATATTGATTCTATTATACGAGTAGTCTAAAAATAGTGACCTTTGACATCCCAGTTACTACTCTGGAGTACATCTTGATTCAAGTTGTAGCAACTAGAAGAAGATAAATTCCGAGATGGACATCACGTTTCCCGAAAAACCGGCGAATTTGGCGAACAAAATTGACTCGTTTTCATTACCGATTTTCTTTCAATCCGATCCTGATGATCCTACCAAAGCCTACACTTCCCAATCTATACGCATACGCCAAAGTCGGCGCCGGCGTATACTCGGCCCACTGTTTCGGCCCCGCCAACACTCGAGACGCCGATCAATTGTCATTAACGAATCGAATTCCTGATGCCACTTACGGTCCGACTCATCTTCAAGACATAAGCCGAGGTTCAGTCTTGCAGGAGACATCCTTGTCTCCTGTAAAACTGAACTTCGGCGGGCGGGCTCTTAGCCCACTTAATTTAAACTCTGGCTGAGCACTCTGCTTACCCGAAACGCCCAGTTTCGCAGTAACCGTCATTTGAATCAACTGTATAAGTATTTCGAAAAAAAAAGATTTCTTTTTTTATGCAGTAATTTTTAAAGATGCGGTATTACCGACTAATTTCATTTATTTCAATGAATTTACTAAACTATAACAATATAAAACTTTGGCCACCACGAAATATCACAAAAGAGTTTTGTACTTTTATTTCATTATTTTTCCACTAGTTAGTAGCTGCAATACATCACTGGGGTTTGTACCACCGCCTTGCTTATTCTTGCCGCATGGTACCTACACGTTATACATGCCACAATGTCGCGAATACGTCTTGTCACTATCATGTTCCGAATTTGTGGTAGAGATCGCTCTTTTGGCGATAAGACCGCCTTTGTGTACTATGAGTATAGTAATTAATTATACTAAACATGTATTTTTAAATTATAAGTTTGTGCACAATAAAGGGTTTTCATTCATTTATCCATTCATTGTAGGTAGGGTAGCCGGTAAGCTTTTGCATGTGACATTGTGATCTAGTCACATGAATAGAAACGCATCATTAATATCTTTGCGGGTGAAGCTGCGCATGTCCGCTAGTCTCAAAATACGTAATCGGGTAGTTAAAACGGGGTCGATATTTTATTTTAATTTTATATTAGTCACATGTCAATGTCTGGTTTTTCTCCAAATAATATATCAAAGATGAATACCAAAACTTTCTTGCAAGTGTAAAACACCACCAGACGTAGTGTTTGTTCGAAAAATATCTCGATGTTTACATCAGTAAGGCACAGAACATAATAAATCATTGTAAATACTGTATGGAATCTTAAATATTACCGGTTCGCTTCTTGAAAGATTTATAGAGTGGGGGCAGGGTTATCAAGTAAGTTTTCAGATAGATTCTGAAAACATATATTTTTTGTAATGATAGCAGAATGTAAGGGGTTTGCAGAATGTAAGGTGGTAATTCTAAACCCAGGCGCGACTATATGCGAAAGAAATCGATCACAGGCAGTGTGTCATTGCGCAATCGTCTTATCTTTTACGAACTGCCTGATAGATAGGCAGATAGAGTATTTTTATAAGGGGCTTGGACCAATACGGGGTCTTCCTTTTCCCTGCACCTGAGGTTATTGACATTTAGTTGGTGCAAGGAATCAAACATTGTTTGTCTAGTGCAGGTTGTCAATATTAATTGATGATCGCTTAAGTATTTATGAATGAATGAATGATAACTCTTTATTGTGTACAAACTTACAGTTAAAATACATGCTTTGTACAAACAATTTAAAAGCTCATAGTACACAAAGGCGGTCTTATCGCCAAAAGCGATCTCTATCAGACAACCTTTGTTGATAAGAATAACATTTTAAGGTAGAGTATGATATTAAAAAAAAAATGTACCATTACAATTACAACATCTTACGACTGTACGTATGTGCTAAATCTATACTTAACAAATCTACTCTCATACATAAACAAAACAGTATGCATAGATTATTTAAGACTTGAAAGCGTAGCAAACAAGTAGTTAGTATTTAAGGCTTCTGTAAATCCTCAAGAACAATAAATTTTATCCGGTCTAAGAAGCACGGCCTATTACCGGTTAATTTTCAAAATTGAATCAGCGCAAGTACATATCGCACACCTAGATCTAAACTGAGCCAACTGAAAAAAGGTGAAGCTAAAACTATCAAATTTTAGCTCCAGCTTTAAATACAGTAATATTTTGCAAGCCATTTATTGTCTATAGAATCCTTTGACAGTAGTTTCCTTAATCTAAGATAGAAAATCAAATTAAATTGTATAAGTATATAAAAAAGATATACCTACGTTTATTTCGTCACCTGAAAAATATACATTTTTTAGTTGTCTCAGTTTAGATGCAGGTTTGCGATATGGAGCATTTCATTTCATGGAGTACTATTCTCATCTCTAGGCCGGAACTCCTCAGTACCAGCTCCTCCCTCTTGATCGCATTCAGCGTAGACCGGTTCGAATCGTTGACGACCAGGCTATTTTGAAACGGCTTGACTCTTTGGCATTGCGCAGAGATGTAGGCTCACTCTGTGTCTTCTATCGTATCTTTCATGAGGAGTGTTCTGACGAGTTATTTGGATTAATTCCTGCCGCCGAATTCCATCATCGGACATCGCAACAAAATTTGAAATTCCATCCTCACCATCTCGAAATTCTGGAAATCCACAACTGTGCGTTTCTCTCGGCACTTTTTGCCTCGCACTACTTTGTTATGGAACCAATTACCGGCAGGGGTGTTTCCAAATGGATACGTCTTGGGGGCCTTCAAGAAAAGAGCTTACTCATTCTTAAAAGGCCAGCAACGCAACTGCAAGACCTCTGGTATTGTGGATGTCCATGGGCGGCGGTGATTGCTTACCATCAGGTACACCTCCTGCTCGTTTGCCCTATAAAACTGCTGCCTGCTTCTATAAAAAAAAATAAGATTTTATTCTATCTTAACCTCAAAAATACCAGTTTCTCAATTAATTTTACTAATGATCGCCTGTGGCCGAAATTCGACCATAGACTAAACTATAAATCTCTTTTAAGTTTGACAACTGACTTTAGCACACAAGAAAATATTGCGCATGTGTGTATATTATCATGTATATCACATGAATGTAATGTCTGTTATGTTTATGTTTATTTTTATTAATTTTATGTATTCCTATGCATATTATTTAAAATATTAGGTGTCTGCAGTCCTCCGCAATATAAACTTTGACTGTGCCAAATTTCGTACTCGTTCGTGCAATTGTCTTAAAAAGAGGTCCAAAATTCGTCACACCCAATTTATGCGCGCACTCTGCGTGACGTACATACTTTTCGCGCTTTTGACATAAACCGGTTTGTTCAGATTTATAAAGTGCTTTTGGGCCCAATTTACCTTAAGGGTCCTTAATATTTTTCACCATTATATCGCGTAGGACCTTGAATCAGGTATATTACAAAGTACTCTGTGGTTGTTTAATTTTTATGTGTTTAAGAGCCCTATGCTCTACAACACGACTGACGTTTTGAATAGGAAGGCTAATTTCAGATACGCTCCGAGCGAAGCCTTTTTTAAAATCGCTAAAATCCTATATTAACCGGGATTTTTTTAAATTGGTTGCAAGCTCTGCAGAAGAATTCTATTTGTTCGTCTAGTACAAACTGTGTCCATGATGATCTGTGCCTCTTTGAAGACTATATCAATTCCAGTGCTAGGCATCTCGTAATAGGTGAAAAATCTAATATATTTATGTGACAAACCTCGCGACTACTCATTATATGGTAGAGTTCTGCAAAGTTTTGTCTTGGTTTGGTACCACCGCCTTTCCTATTCCTGCCGCAAGAGCGTCAATGATTGTCACCTTAGGCGTAATTTAATATCGCCGCGGAATTGAATGGAAGCGACTTTTTGCAATGAAATTGTTCACATTATACTGTGTACAATTTCATTGCAAAAAAGCGACTTTTTGTAATGAAATTGTTCACATTATACTATGTACAATTTCATTGCAAAAAGTCGCTATGTTGCACAATTAACTTCTTCTTCTAAGTTTGTGTAACATACGAAATACATACGAAAAAAAGATTCGCTTGTCTTTCGAGGAATCCTTTCGCAATCTAAAGAACTCCCCTAGTTCGTATGTTATACAATTAACATAAAGTTCATTATGCTATGTACAATTTCATTGCAAAAAGTCGCTTCTATTCCATTCCGTGGCGATGTAAATAGAGCCTTGGTGATCCGGTTTGGAGGGTAAAACAGTAGGTAAACTCGTAAGTGTTGCATTCTAACCGCGCTATATCGATGCGATGGTTATCTTTTTCCATTAAAAGAACTGTGTTTGTTTGTTATCCCATGAAATAAAATGTATAAATAAGAAATAATTTCACATTTAAAATATTGGTACGATAAATAAAAAGATATTGAAAACACATCGTTTGTAAATGGTAGTATGCAATTGATAGCCCTAGGTGAGGGTGGTGGTGTCGCGCCGGGCGCGGTCTGGCGCCGTCGAGTCTGGCGCCGGAAATGTCTTTATTTTAGGACCTTTTCATTGATTCACGTAATGTTGTGTATTTTTAATAAAACTTATTCCTTTTGAAAAGAAACGTTTTATGTGAATTTGAGGCGGATATACTATTGTAATTTTTATGAAATTGGATAAAAAGACTCATACCTACTTGAGAAAATATATACATTTTATTGATTCAGGTGTCACTTTGCGCAACTCCATAATCAGTACCATAAAGAACACAGGCCGTTTTAGTTTTGGACATCCCTTGTGTGTCTTTTGGAGTGGCAAATATTAAATTAAGTGGAATAATTTTATACGTTTTTTAAATCAATGAAACAAAATATATATCTAGGAGAATAGTTACATAAAAAATATAAAGACTTTGATTGACTTCTGCTATCTTAAATGTTACCATTGTACAAATACAAAACATTTTATTTCATGTACTTTAAATATAAATAAGTTAATATACAATCATAATTATTACATATAATAACCAAATTAAAATGCTCACTGTTTTATACAAAGGAATAGTTTAAAGCGAATAGCTTTTTTATTATTTTACAAAAATTACTATCGACGTTCGTGTCTGAGAGTTCCTCTGACAACAGTATGTGTAATCTATGGTAAATGGTTATTGGGTACCTTTTTGTTTTTAACGTGGGGAAACCCGTCATGGGTACCACCCTATCACGGGAGTGACAGAATGGTTATGTCGGACTCGTACCGACTAAAACCCCACGATTACCGCCTTCGGCGTATATGAGGAAGCCCCGGGACCTCCTGAAAGGAACTCACACAGTGCTTCCACAAGCGCTTTGCTGCAGTGCGCAGCTCTTCACTAAAGAGTAAGATGGAGTCTCTTTTACAAGTTCCTTTTTTCAAGGGAATCATGCAGGCAATTAGGCACTATTCCTCCTTCTCTGGGTTGCTAATAATGATGCGCAAGGCCCCCGCCCTACACAATTAGCAACGCCAAGGTAAAGGGCACAATTAGTGAGGTCGTGTGCCCCAGCGGCGTGTTCCGCGGCGAGCGGGATTGTTCCGCTCGCGTTCGCGTTCGGCACTTTCTTTCTGCGTCATTACCGCATCGCAAAACAAACTTTAAAAACAAAAGAACCATCGAAAAATTGAATTTTTCAAGTTTCATACATTGAAAAAAAAGGTGTGTGTGCGATTCACACACGATAGAAGTGAAACTTCAGTAAATCGAGAAAAGAATGAGATAACGTCTTACTAAAAACACATACTAACACACGTTAAATGCTCAAATACAAGCAAGTATTAAACAGTGTGCAATATACATACACACCGACATTTGCTCTCTCGCTTTGGCTCACTAATTACAGGCGACTATGCTTAGAAGACGGGAGTGGGGACGCTACGAAGTATGGAACAAAGAGGAGAGACCGATAATATAAAATAGTATGTATATTTCTGTCTCATTCTTTACCGGCTTCATTCTACACATTTTTGTATTTGTGTCTCTTACCTGTCGTTTTTTCCGTTGCATCAGGTTTGAAATCACAACGATTCTAAAGAAGTTTCACTTCAAAAATTACAATGGTTGCTCCGCGGTGATTTTGATCAGAATATCTCTAGGACATTATAGGGAAGAGCCAGGCCGAAACTCGAAAGATTCTGAGCATGCTAGCAGCTTTTAAAGTAAAAAAACTCAGATTTTAATTTTTCAATTTTGATACATTGCTATTTTTTTTGTAATTGTTGCCCCGCTATAATTTGTGCCAGGATATCTCAAGGTCATCCTACAGAAGAGCCAGGCTGAATTTCAAAGAATTCCGATCACCCTGGTAGATGTAATCCGAAAAATTGTGGCGGAGAATTTCGCCCCTGACGATCTTAAAATAGTTGCTAGTTTTAGCTGCTAATTTCAGGTTCCTGCGAACGATTGCCTATAATTATCACTACCATTGTGAACACTAGGAATATACTAGGAATTTGATACGTGAAATGAAAACTTTTTACCATTTTTTACGAAAATTTTGCGGACTTAGGAGTATAAATCGCCCCAATCTAATATTTTTATGTAATACGCATTAGAAAATTTTACCCGTGTTAGTCTCATGCTCCTTTGAAGAATTGGCCATCTGCTATTTTGCTAGGCAGGTCGTAAAAAGAGACCGATTGGCTGTTGTGAGTCACTAACATAGTGACTACTAGCGTCAGGTATCACCGCATTACCTTTTCCTGTCGCAATAACGTCAATATTTGTCATTGTCGTATGCTTGTTTGGAGGGTAATAG
Organism: Apodemia mormo; assembly: GCA_036924255.1. Lineage (NCBI taxonomy): Eukaryota > Metazoa > Arthropoda > Insecta > Lepidoptera > Riodinidae > Apodemia > Apodemia mormo. Next base: position 23,030,523 of record JAUPFN010000013.1, on the reverse strand, counting down.
CCGATAAACTTATACAGATGGCATTAATACCCCACGCACGCACCATTAACATCTTTGATGTTTGTAGGAATTGATTGTATCTTTCCACCAGGAGAGCTATCTGCTTGTTTGCTATCTTATAGTTAAAAATAATAAGTTTATTGTATGTAAATTCCAGTAAGAAGGTAGATTAAAGTGAGTGCCATACTTGACGATTCTAGAAACGCTTGCTTTCTTTCACATTAATAATTTTCTACACATTACAAGTACAAGCAGGCCACATTCGAAAACTATTAATACCACCCTCGGAAAGCACTGCACAGCATTTACATCATTGTAATTGTAAACATCGATATATTATTGTATATCTGTTTTGTCAATCTATCATCAGCCATTCTTTTAACATTTCCGAACCAACGATACATGTCTTTTCTCATTTTACACCTAAACTTTCACAAATGTGTAGAATGAATGCTCTTAGCTAAAGTGATGAAAGGCAGTCAGTTCATCATAATAAACTCATGCATTATTAATAATTCTAATTACACAGATAATTCTAATTAAACCAATTTTATGTAAGTTTACAATCTAAACTAATTTTTACAAATATAAAAAGGAAATATTGGATTGTTTGATTTTTTGGAAAGGATGAATTTTTAAGAAAATACTTTTTTATATAATATATCATTACATAACAAACAAGCAGATGACTCTCCTGATGGATTGAGATAACCATCGCCTATAGTCACCAAAGATGTTAATGTTGCGTTGCTATCCGTGTGGCGGGATAGTAATGCGACATGCATAAATCTACCAGAGACAATGCAGAACTCTACTACCTAGTAGTTAAGATGGTAGTGACACGTACAGCCAATCGATATTTACGAACTGGCTGGCAGAATGGTATGTGGTCTATACTTCAAAGGAGCCTAGATCACCACGGGACCAAACAACTTCATAAGATTATTTTTGTGTTATAGCACTCACCCCGTGCTTGGGAATCTGGAAAAACCTTAAAAACAGCAAAGAAAAATATCGACACGTGGGATTTGAACCTGCGACCATTTCCCTAAAGCCCGTAATCGATCATATAGCAAAGAAGAATTTCGCCGCCTCGAGTCTGTCGACACTAGCTCAGCGGAAGAGCGTCCCGGCTTTAGGGAAATGGTCGCAGGTTCAAATCCCGCGTGTCGATATTTTTCTTTGCTGTTTTTAAGGTTTTTCCAACTTCATAAGAAAAAAAAATTACAAATTATTGCCAACTAGCCGTTGCTCGCGGTATAACCCACGTAGGACTCTTTTGCGGAACATTAGAATAAATTGTACTCTATGTAATTTTCAGGAATAATATAGTTCTCTACTGCTAAAAGAATTTTAAAATGCGTTTTAGTAGTTTCATAGATTACTCCCAACATACAATCTCACAAACATACAAACTTTACCTCTTTATAATCCGTAATCCATAGAGTTCCGCGACGTCTTGCCGTGGTATATGGCACCACCGCCTTGCCTATTCCTGCCGCAATAGCGTCAATACTTGTTATTGTCTAGTTCCGATTTGGAGGGTAGCCGGTAGATTTATGCATGTGTTATTCATTGCCATCCCACCACATGGATAGCAAAGCACCAATTTTAGTGTCTATTGCGTTGGTTTCTCTTTTCATCAGGAGTACCATCTGCTTCATTGCTAATTTATAATATAAAAAAGTCGATTTTTCTAATAAACGGTGGCCCTAGGAACATTTTTTATTTTTGATTAATACCAAGCTGAATATTCTGAACAGCCTCATTTTGGCGAGACGCCCATCTTTTCTATATTTGAAAAATCTCGAGTTGGGTAACTAATAAAGGTAGGTAAAAAAATATTTGAGCTTCGGACTATAAAAAGTTTCCACTTTTCGTGTAGGGTACAGTTATTCTTAAATTATAATAATAATTAACAAGCTGTTGTGAGAAAATTAGGTTGTTTTTAAATTAAAAAATATAATTAATATCAATTTAAAAATTTCAGAATTGCGATACCTTTAGAGTTGAAAACTCGTCAGAAAAACCATCAAATGTGTAGGACAAAAGTTTTTTCGTGTTTTTCATAAAATAGTCAAGCAATTAAAGTAAAAAACTAATTATGGCTATTAATCAATATTTTTGTTTCACCAAATTAACATGTTTGAAGCCCCCTTGCTTTATTAGTTATTCGAGTCGCGTTTTTTCGAAGAGAGAAATTGAAGAGACACTTCAAAACGAAGCTGTTTACAAAAATTCCGCTTGTTATTAATCAAAAATAAAAACGTTCTTGGGACCAGGGTCTATAAGGGGCTGAATAGGGAGATGAAGATTTGTGTGAAAGGACTATATATCACACTTATATTATGTAAATTCGAAAGCCTGCCTGTTAGTCTGTTACGCTTTCACGGCAAACCGCTCAGCCGATTTTGGTAAAATTTGGCATAGTGATAGTTTAAGACCCGGATAAAACAAAGGCTACTATTTTAGCCTGCGATATGGGATAAAAATTCAACTCGCGGGCAAAGCTGCCAGGGCTATAATATGTATTTGAAATATATAATCACTTACTTAAATAGCTTCAAGCCCTTAACAATTTTAATTATTTTCCTATATGTAAAAAGAAAAAAAAGTTCGATTTTCGATATGTGTTCTAATATATGTAATTCTCAAAGTGTAATCTCTGATAAGTTGGCCGATTAGTCAACAGATTTGTCCCACAATACAGGCAACAGAGATCACAGACAGCACATACAAGGCTTCCTGAAACCCATAACTACTTTTGTTTAAGTTACCCTTTAGTTTGCAATACTTTGTGCAGTCGTTTGTCGTATTTTTAAATTTTTGTTTTCGCAATATGACGTAATACAACATTATTTCTTAGTTGTTTTTAGTATTGTAAACAAAATGTTTCAGTCTTGCAGCAATACATTGTGAAACTTAGTTGGCGACTCGGGTACTCTTTATAGAACACATTTTTCCTTTTATTACTTATGTTTCTGTATAAAATGAGAACAGTAAAAATGTTTTGTTTTCCTTATTACGGCAATTTTAGAAATACTCTGTTAATCGTCAGCCTCTTCGAAAGACTTGGTTTTAATTTCCGCTGTGTGTTGTTTAGAAATGTATCTTAATATTTCTTTTCTTTTTATTTTCTTTAGAAAAACTTTGAGCCAGAGAAATAATTGAGAACAGATTTAAAAAAAATTATAAATGCAAAAGTTACGCTTCCACGACTTAAACACTGAACCGATTTTGATTAAATTCGGCAAGACAAATACGAAGACCTGGGTGCAACCGACCAAGAAACTTTAAAAACTGCATCTAAGGGATTGAAAAGAAGATATAAAAAAGATAAAAGTTTGTATGAAAGAATATATTGATGACATTTTACTCACGAGTAACGTTTGTTAAAAAAAATACATATCGCGTAGTCTGTATTTGAGTACTCCCTATATAACATTTATTCTGTCGTCATCTTGATGGTATAGCGGCAAAGAGCACAATAGTCAATGTATAGCGGTAATGGTTTCGACGTGAAGTCCTGAGTTAAAATCCCGAGCTGGGCAATTCAACAACAACAAAGCAACATGCTTCAGCATGGATATCCCGATTTGTTTATGAATAGCCACTTGCCACAACATGTTATACTGTTAGGCGTCATCCAGGATTTGGTTCAGAAGGGGCAATCTTAGCTCATTTCACCTGCTTAAAATTTTAGAAAAATGATCAATAACAAAATTTAAAACGATTCCATTGGACATAGCTCAGGGGAAGAGAGCAATTGGATGTCTTAGTGCTAAAAGTCACTAAATCCATTTTCCTTATTTTGAGATATCATCATTATAAGAGCAAAAAAATATATGTAAAAAAGAGTTGTGTAAATAAATTAGAAAAAAATATTAAACAACAGTTTATTGGGTAAGCTTTAATAAATTTATTCACATAGTTCTTTTTTAAATATTTTTTTTGCTCGTATAATAATCATCTCAAAACAAAAACAATATAAAAGTGACTTTTAGAACTAAGACATTCAATTGCACCTAAGAGAAGAAAAAACCTAAGGTATGATTATCTACCAAATATTTCTTTTCTCAAGCCAGTCAAGAACATTTTGAAATTCAAGACGCAAAAGAGGTCGAGTTTCCAATAATTGGAAATATTGAGAATTGAAATATTCAAATATTGGTAATTGTTGTCAGTGGTGAATGCGGATTGAATCCATTACTGAAAGGCTAATTGGTCCTCGTGAACAGCTATAGTGGCTCTTAACTCGTTTCTGTTAATAATTACTCTATAATACCAAAAGGAAATTCTTGCATCATTCAAAGATCAATATCCGAATTTTATTTATTCAGCTTTATTGTACGACTAAAAATAAAATTGTACTAAAGGCAAATCTAATGCCTATTGGCGCTTTTTTTTTCGAAATGAATTTAGGCAGTTGGTCCAAATGACCACTACTGCGAAACCGGGCGTTTCGGACGAGCAGAGTGCTCAGCCAGAGTTTAAATTAAGTAAGCTAAGAACCCGCCCTAAGGGTGTCTCCTGTGGGACTGAACCTCGGTTTAGGGCAGTATCTTGACTTTGGTTATGAAATAATTGGCATCATAGTTTCGTATCGTTTATAACGTTTTCCACTAGTTAATATTTAGACCAAAAGAAAGCAAGTACGCGGTGCCTCCAAAGATGCATCTTCATCTTGTAAGCTTAGACCAAAGTTATTTTACTTTGGTCAAAGCTTGTAAGGTCATAGCTCTTACTAAATTTGCAGTGTTGTAAGTGTATGTTGAAGTTTCAGAATTTATTTTCTAATATAGCAATTTTTAATCATCGGATAGCAAACAAGAAGGCAGGTTCCCTGATATACAGAGATAAGCATCGGCTATAGACACAAAATATTTTAATGATGCGTAGCTATTCGTATGGCGGGGTGGGATTCCATATGCTTAATTTTCTAAACCGGAATACAAGAGCAAAAAAACACAGACGCTATTGCGGCAGGAATGGCTGAGGTGGTGGTGTTTTATTTTTATCTCATAAGATAGTAAACAAGCAGATGGCTCTCCTGATGAAAAGTGACAACCATCGTATATAAACACTGACGATCGCCTACCTTACTCTCCAAACCGGAACATGACAGTGACCAGCACTGATGCCATTGAGACAAGAAAAGGTAAGGTGGTAACTGATCCGGGTCTGATAATGCAGAACTCTACCTCTTAGTAGCCACGATGTTAGTGACATGCATAGACAATAGTTTGCCTCTTACAAACAAACTGTTTGGCAGAAAGGCAGCTGATGATCTATTCTTCAATGGGAGTCCGAATCAACACGTTAAGGAAAACGTGGTACCAAAAAATAGAATTGTTTATTCAATTTAAAAAAATCTAAGCAGCAGTAAGGCGTCTCCTGATGTTTTAAATCATAAGACAGCAAACAAGCAGATGTGTCTCTTAATCGAAAGAGTCAACCGCACCATTAACATCTTTGGTGTTTATAGGCGATGCCTATAAACAACAAAGATGTTAATGGTGCGTTGCTATTTTGTGGTGAGGTCTAATGCCACATGCATAAGTTTACCGTCCCTTAGTTGACAGCGACAAGCACTGACGCTATTGCGGCAGGAAGAGACAAGGCGATGGTACCAGATCCGGGCCAGACAATGCAGAAATCTACCACCTAGTGGTACCAAAAATAGAATTGTCTTTTCTATTTCAAACAATCTCAGTAGCAGTATGGCGTCTCCTGGTATCCCTGAAGTTTTTACTAACGATAATTTGTTTCGCATATTTACGCATTTTGTGGCTACAATTCATCACTACGTTGTATTTTTTGTATCGTAATAAACCTATCCGCTTGTTTATTATCTCTCGTGATAGAAAGGCATTACCACCACCTATAGACATCAAAGACATTAATGGTCTGCACTTTTCGTGTGGCGTAGTATTTATGTGATGCTACATAAACTTATCGGTTACCTTATACTTCAAACCGGAACACAGGAGAGTCAAGTACTAACGCTATTGCGATGGGAAATAGTAATGCATATATACGTATTAAACACAGACTAAAGGAGATTGATTAGATCGGTCTCAAAGTGCTATAAGAATTTACTTGTAATAAATTTGACAATATCAGACGAAATTATAAAATTTATTTGATGTACATTTTTTTTATATCATAAGATAGTAAACAAGCAGATGGGTCTCCTGATGGAAAGAGTCAACCATCGCCTATAGACACCAAAGATGTTAATGGTGCGTTGCTATCTTGTGGCGAGGTCTAATGCCACATGCATAAGTTTACCTTACCCTCCAAACCGGAGCACGACAGTGACCAGCACGGACGCTATTGCGGCAGGAATAGGTAAGGCGGTGGTACCAGACCCGGTCGAGCCGATGCAGAACTCTACCACCTAGTGCCCACATATAAGCCCATATTAGAATTTAGCGGACACTTTTATATCAAGTAAATTTTAAAAAGGGAATATAGTTAGAAGTCATGAAACTAATCGAACTTGTACGCTTTTTCTTATTTCTAAAAAGCAAATATTTTTCTTTTCTGCCATAAAGTTATTACTTTCTCTTATTTATCACCAACTAAACAAATTAGAAAAATGTCAAATAGGTAAGCCGCAAAATAAAAAAAAACTATTTTATTAAATGCAACAAAAATGACAGTATTTATTCTTAGGTATATTCGAAATTTACAACACAGAAGGCTGTATAAACAAGCTACTTTTAAAGAAACGAAAAAAAAAAACAAGTGTCATCTATTTAATCTGTGAACGAGTAACACATAATTTACAAGTGCTTAAATTCAAAGTTTATTATGAGAGATAAAAAACGTATTATATCTGTGTTGACGATATATATCGACGTGAATGGCTTAAAATAGTATGCAATAATTGTAAATTCAAATAATATTAACCTATAAAGGGTTTTTTACTTTAGCATCATAAATTTTTATTTGTATAAAAAGTGTCTGTAATACAATTTACAGTTCAGAAGAAAATAATAATGTATTACAATACGTTAAGCATCTATCAATATGCCTGCTTTTAAGGCCAACTTTGCATGGACCCTCATTATTTTCCATTGACTATGACTTTTTACGTTCTGTTTCAAAGAGTATACAAAATAGTAATTAGATTTAGTTTTTTTTATTACACAGAGGATGCGTTAATACGCAAAACGCATTGGCGTAAAAATTACCTATATTTTTAATATGAATACATATTGAAATCTTATTCTTCTTATCAGAGCAAATTCAAAGTAAATCGAAAGGCAAAATGTATCTTTATTAAATTCCGTAACAAATGGTTTATTGGATGAAAACAGTCGTCTCAATTGGAAGAGAAAATTATTACCTCACTTGAACTCAATCGTAAAGATACTTTCTTGAAACGATTTTTAGAGAAGAATTTCTGTAGAACGGAATATAGACACCTCGGCCGCTTCGACAGTTTGTCCACCTAATTTGTTCAGCGGCGCTCGACTGTAAAAACAAATAGCTCCCGCATTTTCCCATTCCACCTGATAAAGACAGATATATTTAAAGTTAATGATGAAAAAGTAAAGGTACTTATAGTAAGGGAGCTCAAGATGCTAAATGGGGATTTATTCAAGCATCGTGGGGACCTATAGGATTTTGTAGAATAGGTGATTGGAAAAATAAATTTTATGTGTTATTATTCAATCCAATGGTGAGGAAGCATCTTCAGATAAAAAATGTAAAAAAAACAGTTATAGAAACACTGAAGCTTGTCAGATTAAGGTATGGGTCACCTGTCACATCATGGGACTTATCGTTTTCTATTTGTGGATGTACTACACCTCGATAACGGATAACGGTAAATTTAATGTATGTTGAAAAAGAAAAATATACTTAGTTGGTCTGTGCTCCCTTAAAATAATAGACCATAATATGTAATTCTGCTCGGCTGTTAATAAAAAACAAATGGTTGGCTATTTAGTTGTCACTATCATCTTGACTACTAGGTCACAACCAGCGAGATTTCGCAACGCTTGTAACCACCGAACTCATTACTGTTGTAATAGTGTCTTGTCACTGTCATGTTCCAGTTTGGAGGGTAAGCTAGCTGGTAAACTTATGCATTTGGCATTATCATCCTGCCACATGGAGTACAACGCACTTCTACGAAGCGTAAGCTAAAACTGTAAGCAAACGGTCCCAAAAAATTGTGGAATGTTGCCATTGGTTACTGCTACGAATTACGGATTGTTGATTATAGAAACCCGTCATTAATCAGGAAGGAAATCGTCGTAAAGATATTATTATATTTTCTTGAATGATTGTTGGCCTTTTGTCTAGTTTTGTGCAAATCTTGTTTGATGTTGTTTGAGAGGTCGCTTGTAATAACTAATCGAGCTTTGTATAACCCTCTTCGCCTTGGGTTACTCGTTGAAAACTTTTAATTAAATCCTTTAAATGATTATTGTTCTTTGATGGTAGCACAAAACAATTTCAGATATTGAAATTCGTTCGTGAATTAAGATCAGTCACCTGCTACCTCGGGTGTTAAATTATAATATCCGCCATATTGGAATTTCAACTTGACAGTTACTTTGCTTTTGTAATTTGGACAAATTAATATATCATTTTTACATAACACTAGTGATCTGTCCCGGCTCTCCACGGGTAGTAGAATATAATATATTCCTATATATTTTTAAAATGTAAAGAGCTGTTATAATATGCTATCATTTAAACATAAATATCTAAAGTGTTACGAAATGCTTTAGATAATAACCGTATTTAATTTCATAAATATTAATTTTGTATCCAACTGAATAGCTTTACAGTCACCACAATATTAAGGACCACAATTTTCAGAAGTTAGAATAAGTATAGTTATATATCTTTATAGATAACTATATAAAAGAGAAACAATCCCACCATACATTGTTTTGTTTCATCTCACAGGGATTAGACAGCGTATTCGATGACGAAGACAGACGCGGCGGGAGACTTTGTTGTATGAATAATGTGAATTAGAAGGTAAACAATGCAGAAGGCAAAAGACTGAAGGCTCTCCTGATAGAAAGAGAGACGTATAGACATCAAATATGTTTATAGTGTATTGTTGTCTGTGAGACGAGGTAGTAATACAACATGCATATGTTTGCCGGCTCTTCTTCTCTAAACCATAACCAGAAGACGATAATGACAGGCATACATAAATAAATATCGAGCGACAAATCCATCGACATAGTAATACTAGAGGACGATAATGATACGCATAAATAAATAAATGTCGCGCGACAAATCGATTGACGTAGTATATATACATTGATTTCGCTGGATAAATCAACGAATTGATCTAACCCTAAAGTAAGCTAATTATTTTGTTGTATTATGGGTATTAGTCAACGATAATACGTAGAAATACATATATAAATACTGTGACATACATAATAAACACCCATATCCAGACATACAAATATCTATGTTCGTCACACAAATGTTTGTCCCTGTCAGGAATCGAACTCGAACGCCATCGATTCGTAGTTAGTTTCGCTAATTTCACCGGATAACTTACGATATAAGCTGGCATACAACAGTGGCAAACATTGACGCTATGGCGGCAGGAATAGGTAAAGCGGTGACAGCAAACCCAAGTGACACGTTGTGGAGCTCTGCCACCTAGGACAATGATAGTGACATGTTCGATATCGCCTTTCATGAACTGATCGGCAGAATAGCAGATGGTCTATTTAAAAGGGACTGCACTGTGAATCAGTAGTTGGCCGATATTTTTCCGATTTACGGTCGTAGCACGTCTATCAACTCGGAAAAGGATCTTCACCGTCAACCTAACGTAGGCAGATTTCGGTACGTCAACTCGGCTATGGCTAGGCAACGTCATGATTACCTACAGCTAGCCGAAACACTTGTTATCACTTACTAGCATTGTGTTGTAAACTTGAGTACAGACAGACGTAAGCGCGGGTACGGCAAGCCACAAGCTCGATGGCAGCGAGCCGTAAGCGCGAGGACTTCGAGCCGCAAATGCGGGGACGGCGAGCCGCAAGCTCGGTGACAGCGACCCGTATAGCGAGAAGTCGGCGAACCGCAAGTGCGATGACGTCACGATACTAGACATTTGTTTTTTTTTTATATCATAAGTCAGCATACAAGCAGATCGGTCTCCTGGTGGAAAGAGCCAACCATCGCCTATAGACACCAAAAGTGTTAATGGTGCGTTGCTATCTTGTGGTGAGGTCTAATGCATAAGTTTATCGGCTACCTTACCCTCCAAACCGGACCACGACAGTTACTAAAACTGACGCTATTGCAGCAGGAATAGGTAAGGCGGTAGTGCAAGACTCGGGCGAGACAATGCAGAACTCTACCACTTATTAGTTATGATGGTAGTGCCTCGTATAGCCAATAAGTCGCCTTTTACGACCTGCCTGGCAGAACGGCAGTTGGTCTATTCTTCAAAGGAGCCCGGAACCTACAGGGGGCAACAACACTGGTATTGTAGTTCTTAGTGAGGGGTGGTAATCTCTTAATATCTGGTGATCCTCCTGCTCATTTGCCGCCTAATCTATAAAAAATAAGATTCAAACCAAAACCTTGAACACACCAATGCAATAATTAAATATTTAAATGATGGTTATATTATATCTCATTTCAGATGAATCGTATGCTTGTGTTTATCTTATAAAAGTAAATAAATTTGCATTTATTTGTCGAAGATCAAAGCTGGATCTCGGTAATCTTTACCAAAAATCTGTTTCTCTTTGTATGTTAGCGAGTATCGATATCGACAACGGTATGTAACCGTTTCGCGGCTTAAATATTGATAGCAACCTTTCTGCGCTTCGGAATTGTTGAAAGCATATTTATATGGAAATACATGGACCCATTCTCTTATGTTTCGTAAATGTCTGCCTTATAGAACGGGTATTAAGTTATAGAGAGTGCCGTTAAAGTTTTGTATTCAAGATTTTTATAGTGCAAGATAACAAATGTAAAATGTTTTTTTTTCTATAACTTAATACATGTGAAATATGTACAATTTTATTAGTAATACAATGATAAATAATGCAACTTGTACTTAAATTTTGGTTAATCAATTAATTGGTTTTGCTTTCATCTTTAGGACAAACGTCATGCCTTTACATCTTAAAGATACTTTGGAAAGCGAAACCGTTTGATTATATTTATGTGTGTAGGGAAATAATGGTAGAAGTTCATTACTTATTATATTTAACTAGTAATAATGAATTACTATCGAAAGTGTAAAATATAAAGCAATATATCCGTGGTAGGGATGTCTTGAGATATTTCGACCGCCCCTTTGGTTGAGTAGTTAGCTAATCTAACTACGAATCGAGGGGGCTTGGGTTCGATTCTCGACAGGGACAAACATTTGTGTGATGAGCATAGATGTTTGTATTTCTGGGTGTGGGTGGTTTATTATGTATGCAACGGTATTTACATATGTATTTCTATGTATTAGTATCGTTGACTAACAACCATAACAAAAGCAAATAATTTGCTTACTTTGGGGTTAGATTAATTCCTGTAATTTGTCCAGCAATATATATTTATTTATTTATTCATTATTTAAATAAAGAACAATTTCGATAGTTGTTTTTAAACAATAACCTCCGTTCAAAGTGCGTGTGGTTGGTTATTTTTTAAGACCACAGCGTCCCTGTAGACTTAAGGAATTAAGTAAAAATTAAAACATGTCGAAATTTCACTTTAGTGCCGATTTCATCGATTTTAACATCTTTCTAGCTTTCGTATGTGTAAATTAGACAAATGATTTCACCGTCGCCGGTGAAATTCACATTAATTTAATAAAGATCATTTATCGCGTTCTTTAATATTAATATTATATGCATTAATATAAATCACTATTTTCATTCTAGCGATATTTTAATATATGTACTTATATTTATTTAAATAAAGAAACTTATTAGCACTGACTATTCTATTAGTGTGCGATAGCTTATATGGCTACCAGTTTTTTTAAGTATTGGTTATCAAACGAGCTGTATTTTGACTTTAAAGTGTATATACCGGGGGTATATAAATATACACTTCAAAGTCGAAGAACAGAGTGCTAAGTGTGAGTTTTTCTTTTCGCATTCGATCGTGAGCGCGTTTCGAATTTACTATTAATTTGTATGTTATTTGTACAGCGACACCTAGTGGTAAACTGGTTTCTCACGTTTACCACTAGGTGGCGCTGTACGAATCACATACAAATTCCTAGTAAACTCCAAACGCGCTCACGATCGAATGCGAAAAGAAAAACTCACACTTAGCACTCAGATCGTTGGTGCGAGTCCCCTTTTTAAATACCCCTTGTCATTACCGTATTTCGGATTGAAGGGTAAGGTAGCCAGTAGACTTACACACCACACGGACAGCTACGCGTCAAAAACGTCTTTGGTGCCTATAGGCGATGGTTTCTCTTTCCATTACGAAAGCCATTTGCTTGTTTGCTATATTGTTGATATTTATACATATAAAAAATAAATACTCTTTCAGATCTATCTTAAAGACTTTTAAATTAAGCAGATGGTTTATTACAGTGATTCGTGCATCGTTACCGGCCACCCTCCTGTAAATGCAACCGCAAAAGGTCCTTTTTAACTTTAATATAAGGGCCTCATTATAAGGGTCTGTTAGTCACGATTAAACTATTAGTTATGTACATAATAAGCAATAGTGTATATTACTCAAATTCTGAGTTAGAATATAGATACCTATAATTTTTATACATCTATATGTTAATAAATTTTGGACAGTTTTCTAAATTTATCAACAATCAACATCTATATGTTAATAAATTTTGGACCTTTTTAAGACAGTTGCGCGAAGGAGTATGGAATTTGACACAGTTAAAAAATACTTTGCGGAGGAGTGCTGAAACCTAATATTCTTAAATAAATTGCATTAGAATTACATTGCATTAATAAAAATAAACATTACACACACTACATTCATGTGTCATACATGATAATATACACACATGAATAATATTTTCTTTACGGCTAAAGTCAGTTGTCAAACTTAAAAGAGATCTTATTGTTTAGTCTATGGTCGAATTTCGGCCACAGGCAATCGTCAGTAAAAAAAAATATCTATCACTATGCGTTCCAACTAAGAAAAGGATCGCGCTTGTTATCAGCTTCATACCACAAGTGTGAAATTAGTAATGTGAGCAAGAAAATATTTGTTTAAAAAATATTGCTGGTTTATTGAATAACAAATAACGTTTTAATAATATTATTTTTATCAAACAAAAATTAGTAAAAAGTAAGTCTAGCTGTTCATCTATATATTATATAAAGATGTCGTGTCATTTACGCTACTTACAAATCAAAAACGACTGGGCTAATTTTGTTGCGATTTTTGTGGGTTTGGGCTGTCTTTGTCCAGAATAGACTAAAAAGTATTATAATATTTATCAATAAAAAACAGTAAAATATATCAGTCTAGCCGTTCATCTAAATATACGTATATATAAAATTCGTGTTAGTTATTTTACACCCTATTTTAATACATGGTTACATAATCTGATGGGAATCTAAATAAAAAATATACTAATTAGAATTAAATTTTTTTTAAAGTATTTCTTTGTTATATTTCTTTTGCACACCTTACTCATCACTTACGGAGTTTTTGCAAAATGCGGAGCAATATGTCATTGTGACAGTCCTATTCTTATTTGGAACGCATAGTATTTTGTTTAAGTTTACAATATGTTTTCAAAACTTAGTCTATGGTCAAATTGAGTCATACTTTATTTATCCTATAATTTTCTTATGTATGTTTGTGTTTTAACTATAATGGAATTACGGTCGAATTTATACTAATTAAAAACTAAAGGACGATTGCTGATAGATGTATATACACTTATATATAAAAAGATTTTACTTCTGCGCAAAAATACGACACAAAAAAATACTTACGATTACAAAGAATAACTTATAGCCTTTGGCATATGCTCTGTAAAGTACGTTATGAGATCTTGCTAAATAGTTTTTAAATTCAAAATGTATTTCATTACCTTGATTTGTGCGCCATTACCGGCCGCCCCATGTAAATGGGAACGCAACCTCTTTTAAAAGCCTCATTATAAGGGACTGATGTATATCGCCATTAAAATGTACTAGACACTCCGTAACAGTAACTTCTGGGTTAAAATATTTGCACCGGAAAATGCTCGTTTCATATTTAAAAAGTTTATAACTTTGACGTCAATTTATTACATAATTACTTTGTTCTCTGTTTAATGACTAATTATCTCGTTAAAATTAATGTAAATGAAAGTTTAATGGGGTTTTATGTTTGTTATAACTTATCAAAAAATTATACATGTGCCCCGTCTCGATCGTCCTATTTTATATCCAGTAAATCAAAACTTACAAAAAAAATGTATGGTTAAAAATCGATATTGGCGTGGCACGATTAAGGCATTGAAGAGATTTTAATCAAATTTTTACAGTTCCTGAAAATCAGTTTAACCCCTCGAAACCTAAGGCCGCATGCGCGGAATTATCATCGCTGGAGTTTGACCTTTGACCGTTAAAAGGACATGCCAACGCTGTTACCACAAATTGATAAAATTTAACAAGCCACCGGTAAATCTCAATATAGCTGTCTCATTTCACAGAATATATCCAAGGCCGTCAATCACCAAGCTTACTCAAACTAAATTAATCACTATTACAATGTAAAAAAGAGTACAAATTCAAAATGGGCGCGGTCACGTTTTACCGAGGTATAAAACAAACGGCCGACCGAAAGTTATAAAACAAAGAGCGGTCATATTTTTTCGGTCTGAGACTTCAGGGTATGTCGTCATTTGAAGCCAAAAGATGCGGTTTATCTATAGTTATATAATTATACGTGAAGAAAGAAAAACTTTGTGTCCCTTTTTCCGGAAGTTACGTTTTTTTTCCGGAACCTAATATTTTTTAATATTTAATATGCATTAGTAATACATTAAATTAATTGAAATAACCATTACACTTACTAAATTAATTTGACATACATGACATATACCACCCCTTTGTTCGAGAAAACCTAACTACGCATCAATGGGGCTCGGGTTCAATTCTCGATGGGGACAAACATTTATGTGACAGGCATAGATGTTTGTATTTCTGGGTTTGGGTGTTTATTAAATCTATAAGTATCTCTATATGTAAGAAAGAAAGAAAGAAATTATTTATTTGCCAGAATATGGGAGTTACAAGTTATTAAAATTTGATTAAGTTACCAACATATTCTACCATGATATGGTGTGCAAATATTTTAATTGTATTGTATCTCTATGTATTGGTATCGTTGACTTACACCCATACTACAAGTAAATAAATTGCTTACTTTGGGGTTAGATCAATTCATGTAATTTGTCCAGTTATATTAAAAATTAACGTTACGTAAAATTAAGACAATTTATCGTGAAAGTCGCAGGCAGCAACTAGTCTAGCTAATAACAGCCATTTATAAGGTAATAAAATCGAAGTCAGCGCTAATTGATCGTGTAAAGCTACCTCGAAAATGTTGGAATATCGGCTTAAGCAGAAACAATGGCATAAACACAGACGGTGCCTCTCTAATAAGTGCTGGTCGATGCGCACTGAGCTTCTATCGCTTTTGCACCTCGGATTACCAACGGCTTGTGTCAACATCGAGAGCTCCTCTTTTTGTCCATTACTTGCACGTGTTTAAAATGGGAGCAAATGAACGTTAAGCTACCTATTTAGGGTTCGTATTGGATTTGCTAAACTGTATTTATTGTTAAATGATTTGGAAACTGAGGCAGCTTTTTGTTTTCCGTTTTGCGAATTTTTGACTCATATATTTATTAGTTGAATTACAGTCTAACGCGTATAAATATCACTCAAATATCACATTGCAATAACGTCAGTCCTTGTCACTGGAGTGTTCTGGTTTAGAAGGTAAGGTAGCCGACAAACTTATGCCTAGAGCTTACGCTCCGTTCCGCCGTTTCACGGGGATAGCAATGCACCATTAACATCTTACATGTCTATAGGCAATAGTGGTTTCTTTCCACGAAAAGAGCAATTTTTGCTTGTTTGCTATCTATGTATTAAAAAAAATACATTAAAATTATCTTCAAAACAAGCTTCTTATACAGTGAAAAATCTCTGTCTGAACATTGTAAATATTGAAAGAAACTTGAATTGGGTTCTATGTATTAGCAACAAAAGCCAAAACCACAATTTTTATAATTTTCATATGTCTGCCAATATGTTTGTTCACGCATTACCCTAAAGTTTTTCTCCACATGCAATTTACATTGTTTATATTGCTAGAGGTCTAAATAAAATCTATTTTACATTTGAAAAATGTTATTCCTTCTGTTGTAAATTTAATACTGCCTAAATCTCCGAAAATACCGTGGTACCTTACTTACAAGCGACAAAGTCGAAGGCCAAAGCTAGCACTTAAATAAACATCAATAAGTCATGTTGTCTTGCGTAGTACAAGCTGAATGTGTACCATGCTACTGTTTTCTAACAAAACTAGCGTTTATTAAAATTTTCGGTGCCAAAATTAACCCTTTAATCGCCCTAACTGCGTTTAGTATGTACTAGAGGCCGGTGTAATGGCGGCGAAGTAATTAAGAGTGGTCGTACTAGTAGGTATTTATTGTGTTCACTATAAGGTTCTTGGCGATTCGCCAAACTATACGTAAATGTACGCGATTCTGAACAATGTTTCAATTCACTCATGAAAATCGATGGAAAATTATTTGAAAAGGTCTGTCTGAGGCATACACAGGTAACCTTACTTTGATTATCTAGGCCAAAGATTTTTATGTATAGACCAGGCAATCGTATACAACTTTGAATAGTTAATATTTATAACGCAGTGTGATTGCAGTAATCGACTTACAATCTTAGGTACCTCTGGAACCCTGTATCAAAATACGACCAGATTTATATGTAACTAAATACGAAGTATACTCCACCAAACAAAAGAAAAAATTCTAAATCGGTAACGAAATTAACTAGTTTTGAGAAAACAAATAAAAATATAACATAAGTAAAATAAAAGCCTTCTTCTTTTTAGGAATTAACCTGAAATCTTGCAAACTAAAATTTTCAGTGACTTGTTTGGCAAATGTGGCGCTCAGTTTTCAATATTATAAGCATTGATAGGTTTTTTATATCACTGATTATAGGTAATGAATATCAATCACCGTACACATTACCTCCATGAATTGATCTCATCCCAAATAAGCAAATTACTTATGGCATGGGTAATGTGTGGTACCATTACAACGTACCATTACAAGACATAAATACCTAAGTACTATCCATACTCCACATTGTCGTACATATTACCCAAAAAATCACGGATTTTACTGGTTACGCCTTTCAAGGTAACTTCTTAGGTTTTAAGTGTAGCTTGCATTTACACCCATAAACACAGAGTTATAGTATTTACCGATAAATTATGCTTCTTTATCAACTTTCTGCTTTTGCCTTTTTAACAACCATGAAAGATCTAACTGCGTTTTAATTCCAACGTTGGAATCAGTGAGTTACCTTGTTTTAGTTCAAGTTCTCTATGAATTGAAATGTTGTGAGTTCTACGAGTATATAATATGTTTGTTTGTTTATCTGTTACTTAAGAAAAATATTGTGGTTTCTCGACTGAAATGTACTAAAGTAGGCAAAGCCTAATTGCTCTGTTGCTAAATGTCTTTGGTGTAGGCTAAACAGAAAAGAGCGAACAATGCCAACCGGGACCGAATGAACCGTAGCGCTATAATATCGAATGCAGGACGAAAAACGAGTCCCGCATTGTGAGGGGAAAATCGAACTCGAATGTCGCGAGAGGAAAAGCTCTTTGTGAACAATCAATAGCCCCCTCGATTGCTGATAACTTTCTTTACAGTCATGAAGTTTGAGTTTAAAACTGCGAGAGTACATTCGTTTCAGCACTTACGCTACGGTTTCAATTTCTAGTCAACAGTTCTTGTAAATCATGCTTCGAGATTAGTATTATTTCGCGCAATTTAAAATAATATCTATACCTAAGTATTTTATAAACAAAAAAGGTTTGTTTCATCTAATGGATAACGTCATCTACTATTTTACAACTCAAAACGATTATTTTTAAAGTCATATAATATATAATGTTATAATTACATAAACAAGGAGTAAAATATTCTTTATTTTATATTAAAAATAGTAAGGAATTTCCATTATGCAAGCAAAACATAGGGCAGTAACAATTAAATAATAAAATAAAATATAAGTAATAAAAATATAGTAAAGTTGCTACTTAACTTTTACCTCAGTTTATCGGAATACAGGACATCAGTGACATCTTTAGTGACACTATCGGGGAATTTTTAATGCAAACACCGCTTTTTGATATTTGGTTTCACACTTTGTAAAATTACCATTTATTGTAAGGTTCATCAACTTAGGGATCGGCTCAAGTGTCACAAAGTAGATCAAAGATTCCTTTGATAAAACTTGTCTACTGCGTAAAAGGACTAATGCACCCAAAGGCTGAATCCAAAAGTAGAACCGAAATTATATATCCTAACTAATTCTGGGATGGTAAAATTTTATTTTTTTTCAATATAACTTTTAGTTATTATTAGGGCTACACGATTGCTTCTCATTTGATAAAAAAACGGTTGTGAAGCCACCAGAAACGTCGATTGAATAAATAAATTCATAGTACAGTCAATACTTTTTGTGCATTGGCTTATGCACGTGGTGTTCGGTTACATGGATAGTAACGCACCTTTAACATCTTTGGTATATATAGATGATAGTTTTTATTTCAATTAGGAGAGCACTCTACTTGTTTGTTACCCCTTGAAATAAAAAGTTTTATTATATTATTGGATAGCAAACAAGCAGATGGCTCTAAAAGTATCTTCACGCCCGTATCCCCGAAAGGGTAGGCAGAGGTAAAGTGCACCCACGATTAGCCGAAGATACTTGGTTCCACAAATGTGATAGGTGGCAAACCTTTCGTCAACCGGACACTTTCGAATCCCGGGCAACTTTGTGTTTATCAGAAAACTGAAAAAACACTTTTTTAATTGCCCGACCCGGGCATCGAACCCGGGATCTCATGTGGTCAACGCCAACGCTGGACCACTAGACCAAGCAGCTGGAACAAGCAGATGGCTCTCCTGATGAAAACAGAAACCATCACATATAGACATCAAAGATGTTTAAGGTGCGTTGCTATACTTCGTAAAAACACGACAAAGAAATGAGATAATTCTGTAACTGTCTCTACACGCGTGTGTTACTGATTTTTTGATTTCGTCGAGACATGAATGTAAAGTTTTTGAGTTACTTTATACAGACAGGAAGGCTGCAGCAGTGATCATTTGTTATTTCGATCAATGCCCGGTTCCTAACGCTAAACTAAACGATTCGTTTTAGTTATAAATAGTAACGTTTACGAGGCGAGAATTATAAATTTCAAATTAGTAAAGGTTCCAAAAAAATTGGGGATCGTCATGACTAAATTGGTTCTAATGGTAACTATTACGTTATACGTTGATTATAGGAGCCTGGCATAAGACATGCCTCACTGAACTCGGTAAAACTACCATCAATCGGACATGAAATTCTGTTCGAATAATTATTGCGCTAGCGGAAAATCAACACATAATTCACAATTTGATGCCAGTGCTGAAATTAAGATGTATGGCCCCACAGTGGTCACGTAGTACGGGCTCGACTTGTTTGGAACGAAGGATCTCATCGGTCTAGCTCGTTAAGCGTCAGAGCGTGCTTATGTCGCAGACCAGTGTAGATAGTCACTTCCTTACAATCGAACCACATCCTAAAATTTTATAACATTGCATTTTAAAAATTGTATTTAGCCCTAGAGGGCCGTGTTTACAATGGACTGGAAAATGGATATTATTCTGAATTTATATTATAAATATAAAATATATTACATGTGTGTGTAGGGAGTCCTTGTTTTAAATAGAAATAAAGCAACGTACCGAGATATTTAATAAAATATATAAAATGTTATTCATGAACCACACATTGATATGAGTCTTTGTGATTTTTTATTTTTATTACAGAATGTAATATAATAAACTTCAGGTTTGTTATTGTTGATGAGGATAATTTTTAAAATTATACTTCAAAAATGCGCCACAAGCTAAAGGCATTGTTAAAATTAAATTAAAAGGCATTGTTACACGTGGACAAAGCTCTAGTCTGCATCAGTTAGTATTGTAAGAAGTCACAAGATAGACTAGATCTAATTATAGTCATAAATAGCTGACGGAAGTAGAAAACAGACCTATGTACCCAATGAACAGATACAATATATTGCTTAAAATTATGATGATGTGCAAGTTCTAAGTGTATCTGTATTGACTGGTGTTACTTATTATTTAACTGTATGTTATAGTAAAAAAGAGTAGTAGAGTTGATAGTGGAGATTGATTTTCGTGTTGGCTTGGGCCCTTTTTTGATTAATAGATCTTCTGTCTTCTTACTTAGCAGTAAATAAAAGATAATGTGGTGTGAAAATATGTAAGTGTAAGGCATATAGGCTACGTTCTATATCAAGCATTAAGGCCATTGCCTAAGCATTGTAAATACCATATTGACGATTTAATATTAGAATTTTGCAACGTCTCGCTCAAGTTTGATACTACCTTACCTACTTACTCCTGCCGCAATAGCGTTAATGTTTGTCACTGTTGTATTCCGGTTTGTAGGATAAGGTATTTGACATGTTGCATTTAAACTTGCCACATGGATGATATCGTATTATTATCCTCTTGGTTTTTATAGGCGATAGTTGTCTTTATAATATGAAAAAATTTTAACTCCGTGCTATGAAGATTGTAGCCAAGAGAATTCTGTGTGGTCTTTACTCGTGTGGTTTTATTACAGCGGCGTGCGCGGACAGGCGGTACTTGAATATTAAATCGACGACACTAGGGCATGCATATTGTGCCGGGGCCGATTGTAATCGAGCGGATTGATGAACGCTACGCACGACTCGATTCCGGCCACGTCAGATATTCCGACCTCATCCAGTTCCGATTTGTTCTAGATAATGATTATGATGTAAGAATGACGCTATTACAACTGATGAATTTTATCCTACCAAAAATAGCTGCAAATGGATGTATTCGTCAACATGTCAATATTATAAATGCAATATTCTGTCAGTCTGTTACGCTTTCGTGGCTAAATCGTTGACACAAACCGATTTTGATGAAATTTGACAAGGAAGGAAAGAATCGTTGAAGATTTTGTACTACCTCATTGTCCACTTATGTCGCAATATATATATATATATATATATATATATATATATATATATATATATATATATATATATATATATATATATATATATGTAATGTCGTATAGTTGTTCGGTATTTCGTCCGGGTTTGTATTATGGTTACGCAAAGGCGTCAGGGTTGGTCGTTGTCGTGTTTTGATTTGGATGGTAAGGTAGCTGGTAAATTTGTGCATGTGGCATTATTACCATCCCGCTACATGGATATCAACGTACCGTTTACTTATTTCGTGACTGTAGGTGGCAGTCATCTGTTTCCATTGCTTAGGTATTAGCTCAGTAGGACACAAGGGAGGAGGGGACTCTTGATAATATAAAAACAATGACGGTTTCTGGTAGGCTTTTAGAACTTCCTAGATGTAAATTTAAACAAACATTCAGAAAGACTAAACATTAAATTTCGTTATATTATTTTACTAGCTGTTGCCAGCGACTACGTCCGCGCGAATTTCCTTTACTCCGCACAGCGCCTCCCCCGTAGGTGATAGCGTGATAATAAGTAGCCTATATGTTGACCCGACCTGTTAGTAATATTCATGCAAAGTTTGAAGTACATCCATGCAGTACTTTTTGAGTTTACCCCGGACATACATACAGACAAACAGACAAAAAATCTTAAAACTATATTTTTGGCTTCGGCATCGATTGTAGATCACGCCCCAAGTATTCTTTTAAAAAAATATTCAATGTACAGTTTTGACTTTCCTACGATTTTATTATATGTATAGATATTAACTTTTTCTTGTCCTACTCTCAGTTTTATGTACATACCTTTTATGTGCAGACACACCGGGTTCTTCTGTTTTATTATATGCTTAGATGAGGGTTTTGAAATCTAAACATAAATCTCAAATAAAAGGCACTGTTTTGCTATCTTAATTCTAGTAAAAACATTATGTATGAAATTTAATGCCTATAACAATGCCTGCAAGTCATAACATAGCACCCGTAATACTTTGAAAATGATTAATGTTATGACTACTTTAACTATTAAAAGTGCGATTGTATAAGTTTATTACGACACTATCTAAATAAGGGTTTAAAATTGATGTTGCTATTACATTTACACATATTCGGTTAGATTAATAATGCCCTTATTAATCGATTTAGTTGTAATATTATGTGAACAAAAAGCTTATAATTTATTAATGTTTTGGCATCGAATTTGGAAAATCGATACGAATGTTCTCGGTAATTATAAAGTCCGTGTTGTATTTCGTTTAGTACTGTTTAATATTTGGAAACAGTATAGTCATAACGAAGATATAGTTGACAACCACGAAATAAAGAAAACAAGCGGAATTGGCAAGTACAAACATTTGTATCAGGACCGCGATCGCCACACTCACACATAAAATAAGCATTATTGCATATAAACTACTAATGCAAACATTGTTTCATTGGTCGTTTTCATTTTAAGCAACAATAATCCGAAACACACAAACAGAACATTTAAAAATATACCAAAGTGCGTTACAATAAATTTTATTTTGCTACAAAAAAAAGGAGTATTTACGTCCTTTTGTAGTCTATTCAAAATAGACTCATCTATTTGTACAATAGTGAAACTTAAGATCGTAATAGTTTCGCTATTCTACAATAGATGGCAGCATTGATTTTTCCGTAGTTTTCAGTTGATCATATTTGAGTAGAGAACTTTCTAGAACGATTACGTAATGACTGTCATTACGCATATCTTTCTAGAAACATTAGGTCAACCTAAAATGAACTTTATATGTAAGGTGTACGGCTGATTTTAGCTTGACTTTCTATTATATCATTAGAGATTATATTAAATCAGGAATTTAATTAAAATAAAATGAAAATTGTACTTTCGAATGATACGAAATATCTCCATTTTTAATCATCTGTATTCTACTATCATTTCTGCATTCAAGGATGGCACAATACGGCATAATTCAGTGTATAATAGATTTTCGCACGACGACTATCTCCTAATGATATGGTAAGTATCACTAAGGCAATTTAGAGTAAAAGCGCATAATAGTGACGCACGCGGCACGCCCACTCTTCACTTCCCCTTGTTTTCTTTATTTCGTGGTTGACAACGAAAATAAATGAAGTTTCAAAAATTAAAAAGCCTTTGAGTTGGGTGCTTTGCAAATTCATAGTGGTGCACCAATATTAAGTCACGGGATTTAATTTGATTAAAATAATACCATATACAAATACAAATAATTTATTTGCATAAATTGGGTTTAATTAATGTGTTTTTTGAGAGACAGTTTTGAGTAAACAAAGCATTTAAATCCTATTTGGGCCAACGGAACTGACATGCAAATTTAGATAGAAATCCTTTTCTATAAACTACTTTTTATTTGGTTATTTTTGTTACTTTATTTAATCCATCCATACTTAATATTATAAATGCGAAAGTCTGTCTGTCTGTTTGTTACGCTTTCACGGCTAAACCGCTGCACCGATTTTCATGAAATTTGGCATGGATATAGTTGATGATCTGAGGTCAAACATAGGCTATTTTTTTTTTTCAAAAATCAACCCTTAAGATCCTTTAATATGAATAGGGGATGAAATTTGTATAAGAAGCTATCTTGACGACATGTTAATCTACTCGCGGGCGAAGCTGCGCGGGTCAGCTAGTACCATATAAACAGTGATAATTTTTCCTTTCATTTTACTGAAAATAAGTTTGCATGTCATCGTATTGTAAGATACACATTTTTGTCGTTATGTTTATATTCAAAATAAAATTGAGAGTTACAATTGTAGCTAAATTTATAGTTAAAGTTATTAATAAAATAAATAGATTTATTTGTCAGAATAATAATGAGAACAAAATAATTTATTAATCAAATACTAATTCATAATACGAATCTGGTATTGATTGAAATTAAACTAGTTCCTAACTTGTTCCTAAACTAATCCTTAACTTGTCCTAACTTAAATTAAAGAGTCCAGTATAGATTTAAAATAAAACTTACCGATCGATTGTTCAATTATATACAATATGGTTGAGTTTTACATCTATTTACCAACTTTTATCCATCTCCCTTTTGAAGATTCTGCCATAATGCAATTTGTAAAAGGGAGTAAAAATAAAGTATATCACTACTAGCTGCAGTGTGCAGCCTGCTGCATTATAAAAGAATCCCGCGGGACCATCTAATTTTTCCGGGATAAAAGATAGCCTATGTGCTATTCTAGGTCACCATCTACTAAATTTCATTGAAATCCGTTCAGTAGTTTTAGCGTTATTAAGTAATAAACATCCATCCATCCAAACATTCAAACTTTCGCATTTATAATTTATAATATTAATATAGATTGATAATAATTATTAACAAGGTGGTGAAGTTCAGCAATATTATCACCGTCTTATCTATTCCTGCCGTTAAGTGTTATTACCTAGCTGTCTCTGAGACAGATTCCTTTTAGAGACCCCACGAATATTCGTTTAGGCATTATTCGTTACTCGGTCAATCCGGCCATTTTTTTGGTATTCGTTATTCGGCCAAACATTAACTGAATACCGAATACCTACCTAATCATGTAAAAAAACGCACATATTTAAAAAAATGCATTTTACCACGAAATATAAATTCATCAGAGGCGAGTTGTTAAGAATGAAAATATTATTTTTAACATTTTATTATTCAATATCTGGTTGACCGAGCTTCGCTCGGTTTCTCACATACCCATATCTTGGGAACCGATCTTTTCTTGGATCTGGAACCTTGATAAATCGATTCCTTGACTTTGTAACTTTCATGAAAATCGTTGGAGCCGATTCCGAGATTCCAATTATATATATATATATATATATATATATATATATATATATATATATATATATATATATATATATATATATATATATATATATATATATATATATATATATATAAAAAAGAATTGCTCGTTTAAAGGTATTAGATAGATTAGACACGTAGATAGACAATATTTTTAGCAATACAATACAACAATAATATATTCTGTAGGTGTTCATATGGTTTCATTAAAAGAAACATAGGATTGTTTCCTTTTCTATATATATAAAAATCAATTGCTGTTCGTTAGTCTCGCTAAAACTCGAGAACGGCTGAACCGATTTGCCCAATTTTGGTTTTGAATTAATTGTTGAAGTCAGGGGAAGGTTTAAAAGATGAGAAAATATAGAAAAAATAAGAGTAGTTAAAAAGGCAGAACAACGTTTGCCGGGTCAGCTAGTTAATAAAAAAATATGGAAATATATTGATTATCTAAACGGATAAAGGCGGATGAATGTCTAAAGGATAGATTGTATTGAACGTCATATTTGTTTTATTCATAAAACTTTATATTTTTGACCGAAATCCACATTATTATTAAAAAATCGCGAATTTGAGAAATATTTTCAAAACTAGTATGATAAAGAGAAAAGATTTTATTTTTTGTTTGTTACGATTTAACTCCAAAACAACTAGTCCGATTATAAAATTTTTTCGCCTTTAAAAGTACATTATCACAGTAACATTTTTAAAAGTACCTTATCACAGTAACATTTTTATCCGACTACCAGGTACTACTTTTTTACTGTAAACCTACTACTTTTTTTACTAGTAACTATTTTATCCGACTAAGCAAAGGGAAGTAATGATTTTTTCGTCACGCGAAGTCGCAAGTAATTGCTAGTGTAAAGTTTAGTAAAAACATTTTAGTTTCCCGTAAGTCTAGCCTATCGAAATTCTCCATTACATACCGATTATTTATCTTGAAACATTATACAATAGTTTCAACGCTTTGCAGATGTACTTCCATCCCCAGGTACACCTTGCCTAGCTGGGAAGATCTTTTTTATTCCATCTTCGTATGATGTCATAAACCTTTACAGTAGTGACGTTACCTCGAAGATCGTCATCCTGACACTTGTTGGCACGCTGGTTCTACTGCTTAGCTCTTCAGTGGTGGCGACCAGCCACTCCACAATACAAATTTTAACTGCGGAAGAAATTCTCAACCCTGTAAGATTTTTTTATATAAGATAACAAACAAGCAGATGACTCTCCTGAAGATAAAAGAAACCATTGTCTAAAGGCGACAACGTCGTTAGTGGTGCGTTGCTATCCGTGTGGCGGGATGGCAATGCTACATGCGTAAGTCTAGCGGCTACCTTACCCTTCGAACTGGAACACGATAATGACAAGCATTGATGCTGTTGTGGCAGGAATAGGTAAGGCGATGGCACCAAATACCCGGGTGAGACTACTCGTACCACCTAGTAGTCATATTGGTAGTGATAAGTATAGCCAACTAGTCGCATTTTACGATCTGCCTGGCAGAACGGAAGTTGGTCTATTCTCCGAAGGAGCCCGGACTGACATGGAGGAAATATTATTTTATGTGGGTTACATTTGTACTTACCTTGGAACGGAAATTTACCGGAATCGCATTGTAATGTTATTTCCAATTAATTTGTTAGATTGTAATTCGATTCAGATACTTAAGATAGCTTATGACTGCCGTGTTCCGGTTTATGCGCGTCACGTGTTAAATGTTATTATTTAAATGCATATCATTTAAGCGCATATTACACACTACCTGCATCCTGCATATATACATCTACTGTGTGACAAATTTCATTTTTTTTTTTATAGAAGAGGGGGCAAACAAGCATGAAGTGCACCTGATGGTAAGTGATCACCGCCGCCCATGGACATCTGCAATTCCAGAGGACTTGCAGTTGCGTTGCCGGCCTTTTAAGAATGAGTAAGCTCTTTTCTTGAAGGTCCCTATGTCGTATCCGTTCGGAAATACCCCTGCCGGTAATTGATTCCACAACAGAGTAGTGCGAGGCAAAAAGTGTCGGGAGAAACGCACAGTTGTGGATTTCCAGACATCGAGATGGTGAGGATGGAACTTTGAATTTTGACGCGATGTCCGATGGTGGAATTCGGCAGCAGGAATTATTCCAAACAACTCGTCGGAGCACTCCCCATGATAAAGACGATAGAAGACGCAGAGTGAACCTACATCTCTGCGTAATGCCAAAGAGTCGAGCTGTTCCGAAATAGCCTGGTCGTCAACGATTCGAACCGCTCTACGCTGTATGCGATCAAGAGGAAGAAGCTGGTATTGGGGAGCTCCGGCCCAGATTCATTTAAATCTCTTCAGTAGTTTTGCCATGATTAAGTAACAAATGTCCATCCAAACATCCAAAATTATCGCTTTTATAATTTTAATATAGATAAACGCTCAGCATTTTGATATTATAATATGTATAAGTATTTTGGTTTTTGAACGTCAGCAAGGTTGAAACGTAACATTTACAAAATATACACAAAACGTAACATTTACAAAATATACCTAGTAAGGTACATTATTATATGCAGAATATACATATTTCCTTACTGTATGTTATTAACATTTTACGTTAGGCTCAATCTTAGACTATCAAATAAATTGTTAAAAAAATTTGAGGACTTTAAATTTTACTACACAATTATTAATGTCACAATGAGACACTTTCTTTGCACACAGACATTCTAATATATACAATATACAAGATGCGCAGTGTAATTTATAATCGTAATGTAAACTTGGCTTA
Organism: Apodemia mormo; assembly: GCA_036924255.1. Taxonomy (NCBI): domain Eukaryota; kingdom Metazoa; phylum Arthropoda; class Insecta; order Lepidoptera; family Riodinidae; genus Apodemia; species Apodemia mormo. The sequence continues at coordinate 23,002,626 of JAUPFN010000013.1, read as the reverse complement.
AGGGCTGGCAATACTAGAGCACAGAATACTGGAGACTGTGACTAGAGTGTAATATCTAGTCGATAAACTTTTGATTTTTGACGTCACAAATGAATTTTCTCATTAATACATATTCAATTCAATATTTTAAGTGTACCATTTCACAATCCACTTACGTTTATTAACTAAAAGCATTTTAAAAGTGAAAAATTTATATTTTAAAGATCACACAGTTACATTTTTAGTGACATAAATGTCAAAGTTTCAAAGAGAATTGTAATTCATCCGAGATTGTAAATATCAAAATTAAGAATGTCAAAATTCGATTTTAATACTTTGACATTTACGTAATTGCAATAAAAGTACTGTTTCGTTATTTCAAACTCTTGAAAATGCCTTAAACAGCGAAACCATTTTAAACCGTGATTTTAAATCTTGTAAGGTCTGTTTTTTTGTGAAAGTTATTCCACTTAAAATGTGACGAAGCGCGCAATGCAAAAATATAAATTAACCAATAGACTACATATAGCAAGTCAAAACGACGTAAGACGTATGACGAAATAATTAAATATCCTCAAATATCGTAAAGGAATTTAAGATCCGTCAAACGATTTTGCTAACGATATAGAATTCGCTTCAGCTGTTCTAAGCGTTTAGGAGATAAAAGGCTAGCAGTAATTAGAAGCGATTGTAAATCGTATCAATATGCAGTGCCTCAGAACACATTTGATCGGCTTACGCGGCCAATTTGGTCGATGTTATGTACTGGACCTAGATGTACAAGGCCTTGTCAGCTATTGTTATTTTTGATGATTCAATATATTGTACGTTCTTGATCGGTGTTTAATATTTTACTGCCATCTCAATGTTGCATATTGTTTTTTTTATTTATATTAAAACTACCTGACTCGTGCACTTCACCCGTGAGTAGATAACATGCCGCTGATATAGTTTTTCATACAAATTTTCATCCTCTATTTCAGCTCTTAGAAGGATGATTTTTAAAAAAAACGTTAGCCTATGCTCACCCGATCCGGGGTATTGCTTAATCTTAACGAAATTAAACAAACGTCAAACAGCCAGTATTCCCGAAGACATAGGCAGTGGTAAAACCATTGCACTCACTGCGTTTGTCCGCGAGAGACTCCGAAACTATTGAACCGATTTCAATGAAATTTTGTAGATATCTACTGTTTGTTTTTATGTCAATTACCCCCCCCCCCCCCCCCGGCTACCCCTCTCAAGTTTTCCCTGTGTTGGTCCCGGGCACCTATGAAGAATAGGCCAACTGCCGTTCTGCCAGGCAGGTCGTAAAAGGCAACCAATTGGCAATGCAATTCACTGCCACTGCCTCTGGGTCTGGTACCACCGCTATACCTATTCCTGCCGCAATAACGTCAGAGCTTGTCACTGTCGTGTTCCGGGCTGGAGGGTAAGATAGTCAGTAAACTTACTGATGCTGGCATAAGACCTCGCCACAAGATAGCAACGCACTATTAACACCTTTGGTGCCTATAGCCGATGGTTGACTCTTTCCATCAGGAGTTCCATTTACTTGTTTGCTATCTTATGACATGAAAAAAGTACCCCACGGATGTAATTTGTATGGGAAAACAACGTTTGCCGCGTCAGCTAGTATAATAATATATGAACATCCATAGGTATATGTCTATCCTTAACTACAACAGATAAAATAAGATTGGTAAATCAATTCGTAGCTTCTCATATTTAATAACATAAATTGAATAATTCAAAAAACTAGCGGTCGCCCTGGAGTCGAAATTCGGCCATAGAATGAAAAATAAATTCTCTTTTTAGTTTGAAAACAGGTACCTTTTAGCCGTGTAGAAAATAGTTTTCATGTGTGTCTATTATAGGCATGGATCATTTAACAGTTAAAGTATTAAATTTCATACTGATTTTTTTAACGATTAACAACTGTAATTTATATTAGCAAATACTGTTAAAAGTAATTTTTATGCATCACTAAAATTACCAATAACTTGATACATGATAATAATGTTATTAAAAATATTTCGAGAGACCGTGATAATAATAACTGTTAATAGTTATTAAAACTATTCTAGAGGACCTTTTTTTGGTAGCTTCGTGTTTTTACTGCTTCTAATACTTGTTATATATAGGCTACTGATATAACATAAATAAATAACTGTTAAATATTAATTCTTTTAATTAGCGTAAATGTTAAATATTAATCTAATTTAACAATAATTTCCATGCCTAGTTTATTATCATTTATGTCACATGAAAAGTGTGTGTAATGTTTATTTGTATTAATTTTACGTATTTCTAATGAATTTTATTTAAAAATATTAGATTTTTTTTAGTCCTCGGTAATGTAAACTTTAACTGTGCTGAATTTTATACTCCGCCGTTTGCGGAATTCTCTTAAAAAGTGGTACAAAGTTTTTCCTTCATATATTTATATTATATAGATGTTTAAATAATACTCTTTATAGCAATATTGTAATTATTTTATTAAATATTTATCTTAATCCTGTTTTAAGACAAAATAATCGGATCGCAATAAAAGCCTTTAATCCTGTACACTTGGGAATAAAGTGGGCCTAATTTATTATTTGAATGGTTAAGAGGATTTTAATCTCCTTAATAATTTTAAAACAATATTAATGTTTCTAATTTGTATCGAATAAATAATAAGGTCAAAAATAGAAATGCACAATTCATTTATAAATAAATATCATCACGTCGGTTCGGTTGCGACGAAGACAGAGTGAACCGAATGTTTAATGATGCTTCGGCTGATTTCGATTCATCGGTTCGTCGGTTGGTGAGAAAGATGGTGATGTCTAACGCCGTTGTATTCTATCGGCCCGTAACGGCTGTCGTTTATCACAATGACCAGCTTTAACTGCTATACGAGTTCATGTGAGACATTCTGGTGCCAAAAATCACCATAGATTTCGAAGGTGCTACTGAGCTTTTGGTTGAAAAAAAAAATACATATTTTACCACTTCTGAGATCGAACCCCGGACCTTATAATCAGAGCCTAATGGGAAATCAAGAGACTAAGAGACAGTTTAAAAATATATCTATATATTAATACGTGAAGCAAAAACTTTGTCCGCCTTTTACGCTAATTAAAAGAATTGATGTATATGAAATTCGGCATAGTTAAAGTTTAATAGCGAACAGGTGGAAAAAACTACTTACATTTTTATGTGAAATGCATTAGAAATACATTAAATTGATAAAAATAAACATTATATATACTACATCTACGTACAAAGGCTCAAGTGGCTAAGTGCGGAAAAGAAAATGGCAAAAAAAAAAGGTGCTGGGATCGATTTAATTAAAAAGTGTTTTTTTCAGTTTTCTGACAAAAACAAGGTTGCAACGGATTAGAAAAAGTGCCAGGTTGGTGATAGGCTGGCAACCTATCACATTGTGGGACTAAGTATCTTGGACTAATCGTGGGTGCAATTGTTATACCTCTGCCTACCCCATCGGGGATACGGGCGTGAAGATTCTTTTTTTTACCAAATGGTACTACATGGTACATATACTAAAATTACACATTTACTTATCATCACACATTAGACATATTTTACTATTTTTGTCTGTCTGTCTGTCTGTTAGTTCCAGTTAATCTCCGACCGATTTTGACGGGACTTTCACTTGCAGATAGTTGATGTAATAAAGAGTAACTTAGACTTATTTTATTTTAGAATTTTTTCAACGCGGACGAATTCGCGTGCACAGCCAGTACTACTAATATAAATGCGAAAGTATGTATGGATGGATGGATGTTTGTTACTCTTTCACGCAAAAATGGCCAAACCGATTTAAATGAAATTTGGCAAACATATAGATGATGACCTGGAATAGCACATAAAACACTTTTTATCCCGAAGAAATAAGTTGTTCCCGTGGGATTCACAAAATACTGTATAATGTAGCTGGCTGAGAATGTATATATAAAGCCTACATAAAAATCATTAACATATTCGGTATATTTATTAGAAAGTTATATTTGTGGTTGAAAATACATTTAAACATTTCAATTGAATTCAATACTTGATCTTCATGTAATCCTTGGCAAGCTATATTCAAATAGTAACCGCAGGTCGAAGGACCGCGTTTACGGACTTGCGGTCCATAGACTCAAATACTCCAGTCCCAATAGAAAATCAGGTCATGTCAGCATTGTAACTGTAGGGATTATGGTATGTTTTGATCCATCAGATGTCTGCATTGTGTATGACTTATACATACTTCTGTAGTATAATTCTATTTTTAATATAATTTAATATTTAATATAATATAATAAAATCGTAGAAAAGTCAAAACTGGACATTGAATATCTTTTTAAAAGAATACTTGGGGCGTGATAATCGATATCGAAGCCAAAAATATAGTTTGTAGAATTTTTGTCTGTTTGTCTGTATATATGTCCGGGGTAAACTCAAAAAGTACTGCATGGATTTACTTCAAATTTTGCATGAATATTACTAACAGGTCGGGTCAACATATAGGCTACATTTTATCACGCTATCACCTACGGGGGAGGAGCTGTGTGGAGTAAACGAAGTCCGCGCGGACGAAGTCGCGGGCAACAGCTAGTTTAATATAATTAGACCGCCCCGTTGGTCGAGTGGCTAGCGATTCTGACTACGCAATCGACGGGGTCGGGTTCGATCCCCAACGGGGATAAGCCTTTGGAAGATAAGCATAAATGTTTGTATTTCCGAGTTTTACTGTTTACTAGCTGTTGCCCGCGACTTCGTCCGCCCGCACTTCGTTTACTCCGTACTGCTCCTCCCCTGTAGGTGATAGCGTGATAATATGTAGCCTATATGTTGACCCGACCTGTTAGTAATATTCATGCAAAATTTGAAGTAAATCCATGCAGTACTTTTTGAGTTTACTCCGCACAGCTCCTTCCCCGTAGGGGATAGCGTGATTATATGTAGCCTATATGTTGACCCGACCTGTTAGTAATATCCATGCAAAACTTTAAGTAAAACCATGCAGTACTTTTTGAGTTTACCCCGGACAACATACAGACAAACAGACAAAAATTCTAAAAACTATATTTTTGGCTTCACTATCGATTATAGATCATGTCCCAAGTAGTTATGCTTTTAAAAAAATATTCAATGTACAGTTATGACTTTCCTACGATTTTATTATATGTATAGATTAAACATATTTCAGTATTTATATATGTATTTCTATGTATTAGTATCTCTGACTAACACCCATGGCCAAGATAATCAAATAATTTGCTTACTTTGAGGTTAGATCAGTAAGTGTAATTTGTCCCGTGAAATATTTATTATTTATATTTATTACTTTAGTTTACATATCCATATAGGTACTAGTCTATATTAATATTATAAAAAGAAACATTTTTTTAATATCATAAGATAGCAAACAAGCAGGCGCTAATCGTGCATTCATTGCTAATCCATTTGGCAAGGTGTTGATGCCACTTGTATAAGTTTACCAGCCACGTTACCCTTTAAACCAGAACACGACAGTGACAAGCGCTGACACTATTGTGGCAGAAATAATAAAAATCAGACCCGGGTGAGTTAGGTATTAGTTACATTTCCTCTTACTCCATATACTTCTTTAGGTATTTCAACTTGGCGGTATTAATCAAAAAATCTATTGCAATTCTGTTTGGTTATAAAATGCCAGTACGAGTATTACAAAGCTCTCATACCAATGAATCTAAAACCCAAAGCGTGTGTAATTATTAACCTATATTACAGATACAACGCGCTATTTACACCCACAAAGTAAATGCAGTCCGCTGAATCAAAAGCAATCGACATTACTAATGTGGATTCTTCCACACAAACAGATACGAAATAAATCAGACTAGTAATTACTCGCAGAGTTATTGACTCATACAATAATTTGCACAATTTATTGGTATCTAGTGTGCAATTAAATTGCGTATGTACTATGTGCGATATAAATAAAGTCATAATTTGAGTTTGTTCTACTTATTTAGCGGTACGCGTAATGTACTTCCATAATGCTAAATTGAAGTGACGGCTTTTAGGTTGATTTTATTACTAGATAATAGATATACCTACTATAGAATATAGAACCAGCCACTCACCTTGTCTGTTATTGAATGCAATTCAGTACATTAGCTACAAAAACGTTTTTTTGATAAATTTCATTAAAAATATTAAAATTTTTCGACGTAAAAAAACAACTACCTTATACAATCTGGGGATCTTCAAGAGAAGAGTGAACAGGTACCTTCTAGGGAAGCGCGTTCCATCTTAGGCCGCATCTTAGCTTATCATCAGGCGAGATCGTGATCAAGTGTCGATCGTGGTCAACTATCGATATGAAAAAAAAAGTTTAATTAGGTTATTTTGTACGTAAAACCTTGTTGTCAAGTTAAAATTTACTGATTTACAAAACAAGTTACCACAGGTCAGGTCATTATTCATATATTTTTTATTAAGAGTACCCTAAGACTCTATTTACATCGATGATCGAAGATAGTAGCGGGCAACACTCGTGAACGCAAAAAACCGCGCGTAGTTTTGGTGCGACAAGTTTCTGGCCTGTGCTGGCCGATTCTGGCTGTTTCTCCTGCTGTTAATTTCGGTGTTAAACGACCTTAAGATTAGGATAAGACATTAATATTTCACTCATAAGTTATACCCCTGCGGCCTGCCTCACGTAAGCCTTTGTCATAACCTTATCTTCTATATATATAAAAGAAAGTCGTGTTAGTTACTCCACTTATAACTCAAGAACGGATGAACCGATTTAGCTGAAAATTGGCAGGGAGGTAGTTTAGAGCCAGGAGAAGGACATAGGATATTTTAAAATTTTTTCCACGCGAACGAAGTCGCGGGCATAGCTAGTTTTAAATATTTGTAAAAATGGCATGTCTACAAAGTTTTAAAGAACTTTAACTTGGAAGTAAGCCATAAGCGAATATGATGTATATGAATTGTAAAAACGATATAAAGAAATCTTAATTGTCAATAAATTAAATTAAATACGCCCATATTCTCCTAGTCTTTAGCGGAGGCAAAACACACCCATAATTAGTGTTCGAGCTATTTACAAGTCGCGCACATATTTACCAGAAAAATTTGGTTCTGGTAAAAGCAATTTATGATTATTTACTAGAAAATCTCAAAAGGAACTGTCCGACCCGTGATTTCAAACCAAGATCTCATGCCCATGCTGCGGTCGGTACCGTTAGACCACTGCACTGTAACGACTCAATCACGACTTGACGTTAAAAAATAATAATAAATACTGTTCCCTGGCTTAGCGGGTAAAATGAATTACACGTCAAAAGATGTATCGGTTTTACACGATTTAACGGTTTTTTGGTTGACCAGATAATAACCGGGGCTGACAAATTGACGTGCTCATCCGAGAAACAATTACTTATTTATAAACAGCAAAAAACAGTAGAAGACGTGCATTCTTCATGATTATCGAAAATAAAATTTTACTAAGTGTCAAAAAACATATGAAACATTTCTTATTAACTATTACGTCTAAGAGCTTTACGTTATATCCAATTTCCCTACTACATAAATAGCGCCATTCCATAAATAGCGCCATTGCAATGCTGTAACGGGTATAAAATAAAATTCTACCAATATAATCGGACCTTAATTCGAATGTCGTAGGTAAATCTGCTCTTATACCTAGCTTCACTTTATTTCACCAAGAACCGAAAAACATAATATGTAACATTTCTTTTTGACTATTACGTCTAAGAGCTTTGCTTTATATCCAATTTCTCTCCTATATAAATATTTTAATATGAAATCTAATTTACATAAGTAGCGCCACTGCAATGCTGTAATGGAGAGGAAATAAAATTCTACCAATAAAATTGGATCTAAACTCGAATGTCGTTATTCGTTCTATATATACTCGTACTTACATATTTTGATCAGTGCCATTTTGATGTTGTGGTGTTATTAGGCACTTAAAACAACTTTTTATGTCACTAAATTTAGCGTTGTATGGAGAGGTTAAGAAATTTCATAAGGAATTGAAATAAAAAGCGATGAAGGTAGTAGTAAAAAGGTAAGTACTAGCTGGTCACATAAAGTATATAGCCTACAGCATACCCAGTAATCAGTGGGAGGAGCTTGCGCGTATGAAACCAGAGTGGCATCAAAGAGTTGACCAAGTAGTCAAGGTTTATGAGACACAGCGTCTAGAAAACCTCGTCGCTAAACGCCACCTGAGAAAGAACCGTGTAAAACCCTCCTACAATTATAAATACATACTCCCGGCCCTGGAAAGCTTACATAGCTTTCAAGAACCTAATTCTTTCTCATTAGGTAAAACACATATTTGATTCAGGGCGCGCCGAACAACACTCTTGTAGTTGAGACATCTGCTACACGGGATATACCGTCAGGACCTGGGAACAGCTTTGAAAGACGCCAATGCAGGGGCGGAGTTCTTCCTCCTTCAGTAGAACTAAGTCGTCAATTTGAAACTCGTTCATTTTTGTACTCCATTTGATTCTAGACTGTAGCTCTGATATGAATTCCTTGCTCCAACGCTGCCAGAAATGCTGCTTTATTTGTTCAATGCGTTGGTATCAAGGCGATTTGTATTGGTTAAGGCGATTTGTATTGATTTCCGTATAACTTGGACACGGAAGAGATTTAAAAGGCCTGCCTATTAAGAAGTGGCCCGGAGTTAGCGGATAATAAACATCGGGCGATGATCTTAGTGGACATAGAGTACGGCTATTAAGGATACATTCTATTTGAGTGAACAAAAACGATAGCTCCTCGAACGTAAGATGCGTTTTTCCTAATATTTTTAGTGAAATTTTGACGATTTAATTTCGGCTTCCATCAAGTCATTGAAGTGAGGAGCGTACGCAGAAAAGATATGAAATTAAATTACTTCGCTGGCGGCAAAATCAAAAATAGAAGAGTTTACAAACAGCATTTAGTTAACGTGGTTGTACCACACGACCCTTGCGATCTGTGATCATAAATGGTACAGCACGTAAAAGTTTATGGTGTTCTTGCTCAAATAGTGATGTGATGATTAGATTTCGATAAAATTGTATGCTTCATATGGTAATCATAATCTGAAGTTTCTAAGCATCCACCTACTCAAATTAATTTGTTATGTAAAAATGGTTAAATGCGTTAATATTTGATTTAGGGTTAAGTTGTTTTTGTTTTTGTATTAAATCGTATTCTTTGGGAAATGACTCTAATTGTGAAATGTAAATTAGTAAATTTTGAGTATTTTCTAATTCAGGTGTTGCTGAGGAACCAAGTATTTTATCTCCGCGACTTTAACAATTGTGAATGAATCGATATATGTAGGCAAAAATGCGTTGTAACTTTTAAATTTAGAAAATTTTTCAAATGTAATAAAAGAACCCGTATATTTATAATATTAATAGTAGTTGGGAAGTTTTCCTTTTTTCCGTTTCCTTGCTATAAATTAGGAATCACCGGGGCAACCTGGTGACCTTTTGAATGGTAGTTTTAGACAAAAACACCCTTCTAAATAATTGACAGCTCCACTGCGCTGCGTGTGACCGCGTCTTTAAAACAGTTTGGTTTCGCGAGCCATATTAGAACCAACTATTTTATAGACAAAAAAAATTGATTTACAATAATTTATTTATTTATATTTATGCACAGACAAAAAGTAATAGGTTTAACTTAACGCCTAATGGCATTCTATACTAGCCAACCTCATGTATTAAGAAAATAATTAAATTGAATAATCTGTCACATTAAAATATTTTTCCTTGTTTTGGTGGTGTGATTGAATAATAGTTAAAATAGATAACTGATTTTTTTATATCATAAGATAGCAAACAAGCAGATGGTTCCCCTGATTGAAAGAGTCAACCATCGCCTATAGACGCCAAAGGTGTTAATGGTGCGTTGCTATCTTGTGGCGAGGTCTAATGCCACATGCATAAGTGTTTACCGGCTACCTTACCCTCCAAATCGGAACACGACAGTGACAAGCACTGACGCTATTGCGGCAGGAATAGGTAAGGCGGTGGTACCAGACACGGGCGAGACAATGCAGAACTCTACCACCCAGCAGCCACGATGTTAGTGACTTGCATAGCCAGTCGGTCACCTTTTACGACATGCCCGGCAGAACGGCAGTTAGTCTATTCTTCAAAGGAGCCCGGAACCAACACGGGGGAGAGAGTTTTGTTTTTATGAGAAAAGAAAAAAATATAATAGTCTGAATAAATAAGACCAGTAATCAGTCACATTAAAATGTTTTTCTAAATTATGCCTGTGATCGCTGTTTGTATGGAGATTTTTTTGAAATATACAAATGAAAATGCGGTCTATAATAATCTAATTGTAATGAGACCAGTAAATTGTCACATTAAAATAACATTTCACATTAAAGTAATTTTATAAGTTATTGTGCGTGATTGAATAATAGTTAAACAATTATTCACTGCTTGTATTGAAAATTAAAGCATAATCTAAAAATATTATACAATGAAAACGCGTTCTATGAATCTATGAATATAACGCGACTAGTAACCCATCACATCACATTCAGATAATTTTCTAACTTTTTATGCGTGAATGAATAATATATTTAAACAATTCACGGTTTTATGGAAAATAAAAAATATCTAAAAATATTATACTAATGAAAACGCGGTCGGTAAATGTCTCAATATAACTTGTACGAATATTTTTATTATGACATTTTTATCGACATAAATATCATCTATTCTCATAGCGGATGACGTTAATCACGCGTGTTCTAATTACGACAAGAAAAATCATATGTACAGTCAGCGTCAGATACTAAGACTATTTGACATTGACATTTATGATTTTATTTATGATGTGACATTTTATCAACATAAATGTCATCAATTCCCAAAGAGGATAACCTAAATCGCGTGTTTGCTTATTAAGAGAAGAAAAAACAATTGCAATGAGAGTGTTATTAAAATATAGCTCTGACGAAATACCTATTTGTATCATGACAGAATAGTCGTTTGGTATCAATATACTCGTAATTTTTGTTTATTTTTAACTAGCGACCTGCCCGCGGTTTCACCCGCGTAACTTTTGTTCCCGTGGGAATATCGGAAAAGTTTTTATATTAAAACCTTCCTCAAGAATTAATACATCTATTAAAAAAACCGCATCAAAATCCGTTGCGTAGTTTTAAAGATTTAAGCATATATAGGGACAGACAAAGAAAGCGACTTTGTTTCATACTATGTAGTGAAACACTTATCGTGGAAACTTACACATTATCATGACAATAGCCCGATTGCTGTAAGATATTTTCAAGAAAACTATTATATTAACGCGAACGTGATTGATTTATTTTATTTTATGTAAGTGAATATATATATTGTTCCTTATCTTTTTTTCTAAATATACGGTCATACTTTAACAATTTTTGCCACAGAGTGTACAGTCTGAGAAGTAATAACACGGAAGCCAGATTACCAATATATTAACATTACATTTAATCCCCTGGATAGTGAGATCGTCGCTAGCCGTGTGCGGATGTCGACTCTGAGCCACAAAAGGTGCTATGATTTATGGTACATATTCATTAAAAGGATCTTTTCACATAAACTGAAAAGTATTTTTGCATATATCTACATATATTTAACTTGATTACATTAATGTTTCAATAGAATATATTACGACTTTTTCTTTAATATTCAGCTTACATCATGAACTTTAGAACTACGTGTTTAATTAAAAGTAATTTATTTGAATGTGATTAATGAAATAATTTCTAAGTTGGTTGTATTAAACTTATGTTTGCGGCCCTATCCTACCTACCTTAACATCTCTACCGTCGCCCATAGACACATCATCGTATGTGTCTATGAGTGATGTTTATAATTTTACATTAGAATAATTTTAAGAAGGGGTTATTTATTTTAAAATATTTTAACGATGATGGCTGGGGTCAAGTCAACAATCTCCATTTTTAGCGAGGGCGGCGTATTCCATATAGACCACGGTGCCACTGGTTCAACCTTGCGACATTTTTTTGGCATTCATTACGTGTCCCATACTGGATGGGGGTAAATCGCCTGTAATAAAATATTCCAGATTCAACCACGCTTCATCACATGAAGGTATAATTTTAGATTCAAGCATAATTAAATACTCGTAGGATACATTCATTCTATTGAATTAATACACTGCGATCAAATATTATTGGCCATAAAATAAAAAAACACAAACAATACAGATTAATTTTTATTTTTAAATTATAACTTTACCCGGTGGATCAAATTTTTGTAGTTTTAATGATGAAATTAAGGAGGTTTATGTAACACTTTGATATTCGAAAGTAATATATTTGTAAATTATATGATGTGGTATCACCCTCGCCTTACAATGGATCGACCAAGTCATGGCGCAGTACAGTGAATGGCTCAGCCAATATTAACATTCAAAATGCGTATTACATCCTACCTACCTACTGCTCTGCGCCTTAATAATTGTTATTGAATTAGACATATTCCATTTGTGTTCTTGATAAATACCACTATAATAGAGGTTCTTAAAATACAACTGCCTCATGATTTATCTGTTAGTATATTTTGCTCATAACAAGACCAAAAATACCAGGTTCGATCTTTGAATTGAACGAATAACAAAATCTCAGTATTGTTCGGCGTGTCTTGGTATAACACTCCCGTGACTCAGATGAGCGTGTAAAGCTATCGATCTTGGTTATCGCAAGAAATCAGTAAGCGTCGTTGCAAAATAAATAGAAAGAAAAAAGGTTGAAAAGAGTCACCATGTGTCTCGTCAACCGACGAACCAGTCAATCGTATTTAGCTGAAGCATCTCTTGACGTTATATTTTGTGCCTACCCTAACGATGGCTATTAATTAATTTATTGTTTATTGTAGTTAATATTACAAATCTACATCATATAGTTGCAAACCAGCATACCAAAATACGATACATAAAATATACCTGATAAATAACTTTTATAGAGCGTATTAGATAAACCCAGTCATGCTTCACTTTGATACAGTTATATGTCCTTTGAAAATGCTTACAATTTTCCATTTCAGTTAAAACTTTGGAATAAAACCTATGTGAAAACTATCTCCTGTTCAGTGTGGCTATGTTGTGAACAAATATCAAATCTACACATTGAATAATTATTGAATTTTGTGGATATAAACATATAGATTTTTTTTTTTAAATATAAAAGATAATAGAGATTAAGGCAATAATTCTTCTGTTGGTAAAGACAATCACAGCTCTTAAATATCAAAAATACAAAAACTATAAGAATTCCTTCCTACCTCAATTTTGCAACGTCAAAAATTCAGTTTTTCCGATTATCGTTACATTAAGTATAAAAATTGATTTAGTGAAATTTATATTTCAAAACATTTTTTAAATAAATGAATATCGTCATAAGCTTATCGTACCATTAACATACATAATATCAAGATTAAGAGTTTAATGTGGCAACAAACTATAATCCTAAACAAAATAGTACATTATCAAATATGTACGTGTATGTGTAAATCGCACGGTAGTGTGGCTAATGTGATTTTTTTTAACAATTTTAATTTATTTCTCTACTTATCTAATACAAATACCTACTTGATTTCTGCACTTCTCAATATAAATTGTACCTGTGCCAAATTTCTCTATCCCAAGTCTACGCATTTTTTTATAAGATAGCAAACAAGAAGATGGCTCTCCTGATGGAAAAAGATAACCGTCGCCTATAAACCCCAAAGATGTTAATGGTGCGTTGCTATCCTTGTGGCGAAGACTTAATGCCACATACATATGTTACCCGGATACCTTACCGTCCAAACCGAAACACGACAGTGGCAAGCACTGATGCTATTTCGGCAGGAATAGGAAACCCCGGCTAGGGTTACCAGATCCGGGCGAAACAATGCAGAACTCTACAAACTAGTCGTCACGGTGTTAGTGACTCGCGTAGCCAATCGTTCTACTCTTACGTACTGCCTGGCAGAACGGCTGATGATCTTTTCTTCAAAGGGGGCCTGGACCAACACGACGATTGGAGTAGTCAAATAGCATCTACTTTTTTGTCACCTTTTCTTCAAAAACATTGCAATAATAGTTAATTATAAATATAACGACGAAAAATAAGAATCATCATTTTTTTTTGTTTCAGGTATGCAACACGTTCTTTGCATGCATGAATTAGTATAATAGTGTTGTATTGTTGTTATCGACAGCAATAAAATACTAATTATAATATTCGTAATAGCATAGATAGTTACTGGTGACATCTATACTGGTATGTAATCAATCTTTTTAATGTTTGAATGTTATTAACACATTTTAGTAAAACGGGGTACTAGGTTTGCGCTTATACATATACATATAGACACACACACACACACACACATATATATATATATATATATATATATATATATATATATATAAGTCGTAACACATACGAGTACAAGTAAAACCTTTAATAGGCACACAACGATTTAACCATAGGAAAGTATAAAATCAATCGTAGTATCGACATATTGACCAACAGAAAATGAAAGTAAAGTAACGATAGTAAGAACGTGATATCAGAAAGGCGAGCTGCATAAAACCTACTACAATTTTTGACCTAATAAAAAAATCATAGCTTGTACTGGATACTAAGGTATAATATATAGAGTTAGTGCAGTAGCGCATTAGATATACTGCAGGCAATTTGGATATTCCGGTAAGTCAGCTAATGCTAATGCTATCTGTGTTTATTCACGATTATCATGTGTAAGCCCCGATAGTATTTGTAATATGTATATCACTTACATCGCTCATGTGTGAAGTTACTACTATTAAATTCGCTGGGGAATAAAAAGCTCATATTTATAGCATTTTTATTTAATCAATAATTGTTATTAGTGCTCGCTTATTATAAAATTGAATTGCGATGTAACTTATTCAAGGTTTGCTAATTGTGTCTACAGAGTTATATTTATGTAATAGTGTTTTTTTAAACAGAGTTTCTGTAATTGTCACCCTAGAAACGAAAAATCATCGCATACGTAAGAATATTAATATTTAACGATACTAAAAATAAGCTGTCAAGTAAACTGTATATCGAAGTTCAATAACACACAAGATACTAACTTTATTTTTGAATCTGTTCAGATATACTCCAATTCTAGTAAATTTGTTCCCTTTTTTTGTTCATGACTCGCGTGGTACTGGTAGTGTTTTAAAAAAGTATACAAAAAGAGTACACTTAAATTCTTAAGATACTCGTAGTTTCTTTTGCGTCGTATAAATTTTAACTATGGCAATTTTCACACTTCTAATGCGCGCCAAACTGTTTATTTTATAGCGTCATATTAGAATACATATAATAATAATTTTATAATTTAGAAAATATTAGAAATTACTGTTAGGTACAAATAATCATTATTATCGTTTATTCGTCGTAGTACCTATATTTATTCGAATAGTAAAATATATTTTGTACCTATACAGAGTGTTGAAAATAGTATCCACTTAATAGATACAAGATCATCGGAAAGGGACAGGGACTTGGCGTAAATATAGAGAAGATAATTTTTTTTAATGTAAACTGTATAATGTAAATGTAAATACTGTTTACTAAGCGTTGTGATTTCGTTGTAATTCATTCATTAACTTAGTACTAGGTGCGTCGGCTGAAGGAATGAGTTTGTAATTCATTCGCATACAATCGATTGCTTCGACGGATCAGTCAATGATATCCAACGATGATATCGTATTGCGAGCAACGTCGCTGCGCTTACGGTCAGTGAAATAATATAGCAAATATTATTATGTAAAGTTTTCACGATATAACAAGTATTTAGTTTGTCTGAAATTTTATTTTTATTTAAAGCGATTATTTATTACGTATCTAAGTATTTGTACCAGTGAAAGCCATGTATACAATTAAATTGGTGGAGCTAACTCCAGCTTGTATTACATAGGTTAATAAACAAGCTGGTGGCTATTCGGATAATAAGAGAAAGTTGCTGGCTATAGATAAACACAATTAACGTTGCGTTGCAATCTTTATGATCTATGTCCCTTTTCATGTAAGAAGTCTATTCTTTAAGTGGACAGGACCAACACAGGAGAAACGTACATGAGGGTATATAAGTTGTACCCTATTGAAATAACAATATTCCAATCGAATCGAAGCGTTCTGGGCTCTTACATAAACACGATACAACGTCGCGTGGGTGCTATGACGCGGCAACATGTATAAGAATCTTAAACGCTTCGATTCGATTGAAGTTTTTATATGTGAACAGGGACGCAGCTTATAGTCCCATGTATGTTTCCCTTGTATTTGTCCAGTCCATTTTTGAAGAATACATTTTTCATCCGGGTTTGTTACCTACTACTACTGCTTTACCTCTTTCTGCAACAGTAGCGTCAGAGTTTATTATTATTATGATATTCCGTTTTGTATAATACCCGTTAAGGATTTGACGCGACGAAATGTATATTTGCAAAACTTTAATATTGCTAAAGTCTACCCTTACGATCTAGAATCTAGACTATTTAAACATTTTATTAAATCAATACACATTTTTGCAAACAACATTGATAGCAAACAACTTGACAGTTTTCCTGATGGGAAGAGATAACCATCGCTTTTAGAAACCAGAGTCGTTAATGGTGCCTAGCTATCCATTTAAAATTAACGAAATGTTAAATGCGTAAATTTACCGGCTAACCTACCTTCCAAACTGGGACACGACGGCGACAAGTGACGCCAATGCGAGAGAAATGGGTATGGCGGTAGTGCGAAAACCCTGTCGAGACGTTGCAGAACTCTGCCGCCTAGTTGGTGATCACGATGTGAGTGACACGTAGTAGCCTATTCTCATCTTTTGCAAGATGCCTGGCAGTAAGTCAGTTGATCTATTCTTCGAAAAAGAAAATCAACGCGGAGAAAAACATGTATAATTTTACAAAATTTTAATACGATTATTAAATATTTATAAAATTACGTTATAACTCTTAAACACTTTCTGTTAGTGTATTTATATCGCAGTCAATTTGTATGTTTCGCCATTATATAAACGGCGTGGACATTTTATAAACTTAAACGTTCAATCCAAATTGCTGAAAGCAAATGATCAGAGTCAGCTATAAACTCTGACGTCAGCGATAGTCGACGGAGCACTACGCGAGGTTCCTTTTTTCATGAGTGGAAAAGCCTATGGATACCTAAAGGTAGCAAACCTTTTTCATACTTATGTACGAAGTCGGGTAGGGTTCTAATTCTTTACAAATTATCTATTTACGTAACAAGTAATTTGAACAATTTGCCCCGGTAATTTTGCTATCGACGGCAGTTTACATACGCCGTAAGGCATTTCTAAAATAAGTAAGTCTTAGTAATATCACGACACCTTTTGTTTACGGACGAATTATAGAATTTGCCTGCGACATTTATAAATACAACTTATCCTTGACGATTCGTAGTCAAGGATACGGGTTTCTATAAAAAACATATTATATTCTGTTTTTTCACAATAAAGCTCGCGCACCGGGACTTGTAATAAAAATAACAGTCTGTTATATATTTTTAGATCGTTTATCGAAGGTGGAAATAAATTAAATTATTAGCTACATTTCTCTCTTTCAGCCAAGTCACCTCATTTGCCCGTGATGTGATCAAAGAGACACTGATCGGCTACCAAAAATATAACTCACATTTATTTATAGACTTTATTTATATACTGAGCGATTATAAAAGGTATTCAAAATGAGCATAATCAAGAAGCGAAATAAAAACTTCTATGATTATTTTGAGGTTCCCGCGCACAGGGAAAACTGATATTGCGTTATGATTCATTTTTTATATATACATAAAAAAGTATCTTCACGACCATATCCCCGAAGGATTAGGCAGAGGTACAACAAGTGCACCCACGGTTAGCCGAAGATACTTGGTCCGATAATGTGATAAGTGGCAAGCCTATCGCCAACCGGGCACTTTCCAATCCCGGGCAACTTTGTGTGTCAGGAATAAGTAAAGCGGCGGTACCAGAACCCGGGCGAGACGTTGCAGAACTCTACCACCTAGTAGTCACGATTATAGTGACACATACAGCCAATCGTTAACCTTATACGAACTTATTAGACACTTTTACTTTTCCACTTGTACATAAATTTCACTTTTACACAATTTTTTTATTATTTTACTCGACCGGTTTCACTTTTGAAAGCATCTTCAGGATGTAATATACTTACTAGTTAAGTATGAATCCTGAAGATGCTTTAAAAAGTGAAACCGGTCGAGTAATATAATAAAAAAATTGGGTAAAAGTGAAATTTATGTACAAGTGGAAAAGTAAAAGTGTCTAATAACAATGGAATTTCACCAAGTGTCGACGATGGAAAGTGTAGAATATATTATACGAACTTCCTGACACAATCTCAGAAAGTCTATTCTTTAAAGTGGTATATATATGATTTCTGTGGTCCGGGCCCCCTTTACCATAAAAAATTACTAGTGTGGTTTATGGTGCATTATAAAAACAACATTTTTTTGTTTTACTAACATCTTTGGAGTCCATAGGCAATTCTTATTTCTTTACAATACTTGTTTGCTATCCTATTATTAAAAAAATATCGTCCAAAACATTCACAACCTACACTAGACTAATAAGTTTTGAATTCGTGCATTAAATTAATTCTGTCAATAATCTGAGGCGCGGAGAATAGCGGTGTTCCGATTGGATAATTTAAAATCGGCATTCTGTCGCGCGTGTTTACAGCTCTCTGGATTGGTTGGTACTCGGTACTAATTATTTTGGATTATTATAAGATTTACTAATCTGATGTGATGACAAAACAATCGGTCTGTTATTAGGTCTCTAGTCGGTTTACTCAATGTGCAAAAGTCTTCGAATAAAATGGCTATGACATTAGAATTGACAAACGGAAGAAATCGAACATTTGGTCTTTGTCACTTGGCTACGTTCTTGAAACAAATTGCTTGGAATCATAATATGGGACACAATTAATAAAGTAGAGTTCGTCCAAACTGAAATGTCGCGTCGCTTCACTGCATATTTTTAGGATTTATCGCATGATTAGTCTGCTAACTATAATAAATTAAGTACAGTGCGTCTACAAAAAGGATTGCTATTTAAAAAAAATATATATTTATTTTATATCATTATATACAATATATTAATTTTATATCATTTTATACATTTATCTCAAAAACAAATAAAAATGATTTGTGTTACTCCTTCTTTTATATTGATTCAATCTGCTATCATATTTTTATCCCAAAATCCTTGGTATCTTTCCTCAAAAACTTTCAAATTCTGGTTAAAACGTTCGCTATGCTTATCCCTCCGCTTCCCAGGTTTTCAGGTAAAAATCCAGATGAGAATGTAAACAATGAATTTTTAACGATATATTCTCTTCGATTTTTGGTGGATTCTCAATAGATTGGAAACAGTTTCTGCGTAATTCTTAGATTTATTGTTTTCCAAGATTTTTTTCACTACCGCTCGAAATGAATACCAAATATCTTTTTCGACACTGGATAAGTAACCATCATTCATTATTTGAGGCCCCACAAAGATACATTCTCTGAGTTTTGCATCAGACAAACTCGAAAAATTTTCTTTTTAATACTTAAAAGCTTATTCATCTTTGTCAAGTGCTTTGACAAAATTGTTCTCTAATCCTTGTTTGATGTATAGCGGCGGTAAAAGCATGTTTTTGGACTTGGTTTTGTAACTGATGCAACATCAGAATATTATATGTGTTTTCGATTTTTGTTGTTAAAATCTGTAATTTTAGTGAGACAGAAGTAACAGTTGTTGGTATGATTTGTTGGTTCTCTCCATATCGTATAGATGTCGAATCGCAAATGTTTTCTTTTTCCTGCAGCCTAGCTCAATAATAACAATTTTCGCACATTACATCACAAACCCATTTTTAATTAAGGTTTGTCACTGAGATTTAAAAGTAATGGAAGCGAGCTCGTTTTAGGGCCTTAGTGATAGGGTCTCTTCTTTTTTGACAAAATAATTTGACCACGAACATAGCGAAAGTTATTTGGGTTTAATTAACACTGCTTTGATCTCATAACACAAGCAAATAATTTGCTTACTTTGGGGTTAGATCAATAAGTGTAATTTGTCCCTTGATGATATTTTGAAAGAAATGAAAATGTTTGAATAATACTTAAATGCAAAAAAAATAAATAAAGTATGAACTCAGATACAGCTAACAAGATAGATTACTTATGTTAATGTGGATGTATCAAAAACTTCACGTGATAAAAATATGAGATATATATTTTTGTAGTAATGGGATAAACACATTCAATGTGAATTATTATTGGTTTTTTTTTGTAGTGTCACTAACAGCATTGAGTACTAGGTATTTAAGTTCTACAACGTCTCGCCTAGATTTTGTACTACCTCATTGTCCACTTATGTCGCAATAATGTCAGTGTTTGTCACTATTGTGCACCGGTTCGGGTCACTGACGTACACTGGTTCGGACGGTAAACAAACCGGTAAACTTTTGGCATTTAAATCATATATATTCTTATTATATAGTTTTTGCCCGGAATAGTTAGGATAAATAAATATTGAATTATGATATTCATTATTTTTTTATATCATAAGATAGCAAACCAGCAGATGGGTCTCCTGATGAAGAGTCAACCATCGCCTATAGGCCAAAGATGTTAAAAATATCACTAAAATATTCTTTGCTGGAATGTCATTTAAATACTTGATTTTTTATTTATATTTATTTTCCTAATAAAAATGGAACTTAATAATTTTGAAAATAGTAGTAAACAAGTTTTGACTTAAAAAGCGGAACAAAGTTTGCCGGGTCGGTTAGTCTATATTAATTAATATTTATTATAAATACAAAAGTTTGCATGTATGAATGGATGAATGGATGTTTGTTACTCAATCACGCTAAAGCTACTGAACGGATTTATATGAAATTTGGCACACAGATAACCTGAAATAGTACATAGGCTACTTTTTATCCCTTCAAAATGAGTTGTTCCCGCGGGTATCACAAAAAACTTTTATAATGTCGTGAGCTGCGCGGTGTGGTGTATATTAATATTATAAATGCGAAAGTTTGGATGTTTGGATGTATGGATATTTGTTACTCCATCACGAAAAAACAACTATAATAAAATTTGGCACACAGGTAGATGATGACCTGGAATAAGCACATAGTACATAGCACAAAAAGAATTACAAACATATAAATAAAGAATTACAAACATATAAATAGCACATAGCACAAAAAGAATTACAAACATATAATCATCTATAATATGTCATGTCATGTGTCATACTACGAAGTAACGGAATAAGTAGTTTCATAGCAGAATTTCATAAACTACGTGCCTCTAATTTCCCGGTGCTAGTTTTGCTCAGGAAACACCAATTAAACTTTAATTGGTGGCGTTGGAAAAATAAATTAACTGGCCAATTCGATTAATTAAGCCTATGCGCGCCGCAGTTTCATTTTATTTGTTCGCAATTTGCAATATTTAACTGTTGAACTGAAGGAATGTTTTCAATAAATTCTGAAATGGCTTACTCAAAGATTATATGTTTTAAGAAATTTTCATACAACTTTTTTTTATTATAAATGTGTTTTTTCAGTTTTTCGATAAATACAACATTGCCCGGGTTTGGAAAGTGCCCGTTTGGCGATAGGCTTGCCACCTATCACATTGTGGGACCTCTCCCTACCCTTTCGGGGATACGGGCATGAAGATACTTTTTTTTCGTTATTTCTTTTGTAGGCTCAAATATTTTCGACTGACTTCTGTATTTCTATAGATTATACTCGTATACAGACCTGTGTTGGTCCGAGTCCCGTTTGAAGAATAAACCATCTGCCATTGTGCTAGGCAGTTAGTAAAATGCGAATGATGGGGTATACGTGTCACACCCTTTGTGATTACTAGTTGGTAGTGTTCCGCAACGTCTCCTCCGGGTATATGTTACCACCGACTTAGCTATTCCTGCCGTAATAGCGTTAATGTTTGTCTGTTCTGTTCTGGTTTGAAGGGTGGGGTAGCCGGTAGACTAACGCATATGGTATTACCATCCCGCTACACGGATAGCAATGCACCAGTAACTCTGGTTTCTCTTTCCATCAGGACAACCATCTGAAATTCTATCAAAATTATATATTGATCAATTTGTGTTTAAGGACAACAGTTAATCCAAAAAAGTATAACAACAATTTACTCGTGTTGGTCCCGGGCTCTTTTAAAGAATAGGCCTACTGCTGTTCTACCAGGCAGGTCGTAAAAGGCGACCGATTGGCTATATGAGTCACTAACATCGTGGCTACTATGTGGTAGAGTTTTGCATTGTCTCGCCCGGGTCTGGTACCTCCGCCTTATTCATTCCTGCCGCAATAGCATCAGTGTTTGTCACTCTCGTGTTCCGGTTTAGAGGGTAAGGTAGCCGGTAAACTTATGCATGTGGCATAAGACCTCGCCACAAGATAGCAACGCACCATTAACACCTTTGGTGTCTATAGGCGATGGTTGACTTTTTCCCTCAGGAAACCCATATGCTTGTTTGCTATCTTATACTAAAAAAAAATAATTACGGAATATAATTGCAATACCTATGATCACTCAGTATTTGGTCAACTCCAACAATACCGCTATATAAAACGACGTCAGATTATTGTATCGTATTACAATAGGCTGATATGTGTGCATGATTTAAACAAGAAAGGCATATTTATTAAATAGAATAACAAACAAGCAGATCGTTTTCCTTCCTAGTCGAAATGCGACATATTGACTACTTTATCTTTTAAACTGGAATAGTACAGCGTCAAGAACCGAGGCTATGACGACGCAGCAGGAACAGATTAAGTGGTAAAACTAAACCCGATCGAGACTTTGCAGTACTCTACCGTCTACCATAGTTAGTACCCAAGCTTTTGCGAGATACCTAGCCGTAACGAAGTTGGTCTATAATAATAACAATAATAATAATATTTATTTGCCAAAATGTGCGTACAATAATAGGTGTTAAAAAGTATAACGTTCTACACGTCATTTAGTCAAAGTATTGACATGCAAAAATATTAACCAAAAACATTATGGTATTAGATATAAGTAATTGTAACAAATTATATTCATTAAATCAACGGGATAAAATTGTCATTTAAAATTATTTTTAGATTAAAATATTCTGCTTAGAAGATCCATTTAATTACATTACTCCATAACTGTTAATTATAATTCTTCAATATTTAGTTATGAATAGGTGGCATACTTATCATATACTCAAACTTAATATAACTACTTACCTACTAACCTACATATTGAAGTCAATTATTATATATCATCAGAGATCAAATCAATTGTCAAAAATTATTTTAAGAAAAATGTATATATTAATTAAGAATCTGTAATCTATATTTAATATATATATAAAAATAATAATTTTTTTTATTTTTAAATTTAAAAATAAAAAAAATATTATTAAAAATAAATTAGTCGCCTCTGTGGTCTAGTGGTCCAGCATTGGCGTTGACCACATGAGGTCCTGGGTTCGATTCCCGGGTCGGGCACATAAAAAAGTGTTTTTTCAGTTTTCTGAAAAACACAAAGTTGCTCGGGATTGGAAAGTGCCCGGTTGGCGATAGGCTTGCCACCTATCACATTTGTGGGACCAAGTATCTTCGGCTAATCGTGGGTGCACTTGTTGTACCTCTGCCTATCCCTTCGGGGATATGGGCGTGAAGATACTTTAAAAATAAATTAAAAATATTTTTTTTATTTAATTTAATATATTTAAAAATAATATTTAATATATATATATATATATATATATATATATATATATATATATAATATATATATATATATATATATATATATATATATATATATATATATATATATATATATATATATATATATATATATATAAATCAATTGCTGTTCGTTAGTCTCGCTTAAACTCGACAACGGCTGAACCGATTTGGCTAATTTTGGTTTTGAATTAATTGTTTAAGTCCAGGGAAGGTTTAAAAGGTGAGAAATATTAGAATAAAAAAAGTAGTTAAAAAGGCAGAATGACGTTTGCCGGGTCAGCTAGTTTTTTATAAATAAAAATATAAAAAAGCTATATTGTTTGTTAATAACATTCTTTAAAAAAATCCCCGGGTCCGGGTCAAATTTATTAACATTGTAAGTCAAATAACATCCGTAAATTCAGCCACTATTCGGAAACCTAACTTGTTACTATTGTTACAAGCTTGTTCGATATTGTGTAATAACAAAATTATATTTGTATCAAAACGATATTTATTTACCACACAAATGTACAATATGCCACAATATAACACGTATACACAATATAATGCACTGAGTAACGCGGTTAACAAAAACAGTCTCTATATACACATTAAAAACAACCGACTAAACCAAGTCACTAGACTGTTACACTATCCATATGCAGACTGATTCGCTATAATATTACTTTCTTCACTTTACTATATCGCAGTTGTATTGATCGATTCACTTTACAAAACTTGCTGACTTCGTGTTAACACACTTCTATACGTATGTTTTCTGTGCCTCTATATATACGCCAAGTAAGCTTCGAAAATGTTCTCGAAAGTTCTGCAGTAGTCGAGATTAATAATTATTCATAGATAACGTAAACGATATAAAAGTAAACAAGACATAAACTTATGCCTTAAGATAGAAAGTCCATTATAGTTTGTGTGACAAGCACCTATTGTTTTCCGGTAAAAGCATCTGTCTCTTTCTTTTTATCTAGATTATTCTTCTAACAAAATGTTTTTCCTGTTACAAAGGATCTTTAAGTGTTCTTTTAATTAGGACCCTGAAGTAAATTCTGAAGTTAATTAGCAATAATAACATCGTCTAAGTTCGCATCCCATTATTTGAGACGCATTTGCCACAAATTTCATTCAAAGTCGCGCTTGGAAGCGGAATGTTGGCGGTGCCTCTAATCAGCTTATTTACCGACGCGAGATTCAAAGAACGTGATTCAATAATCCGAAGTGTGCAGTACTTTATGAGGATAGCATAGCGCTTACTAGTTCAACGTTTCCCTGCACTTGTGTGAAATGTTGTTTCCCTCAGTACCTTCCGCGCCATCCTGTTGTCGCAGTAAGTGGGAACAAAAAGTTATTATACGGCATATGCTACTTTTTCCGTTTGTATTTTCTTTTGCTAGTATTACAGTTCAGTGTTAATGAAAAGTCAGATATTTTTGATAACGATGTTAAAGGTCATGTTTGGATTAAGCTGATTAGGTATAGTGCAATAGAGAACACAGAATAATTAAAAAAAATATATTTTCCTATGCAGTAAAACTACTAAGCCCTTAGCAAAGTGGTGGTTTATTTTTTGTGTACTATGTACGAACTATCAAACACTCCATAAATATTGGATGTATCTAATTTATGATGTTCTTATCAGCAAATCAGCATACGTCATCTGAAAGACTCAGTTGCCTAGAATATTATACATTTATCTAGACTTATTTATGACTATATGTAGCTTAAATAGCTTCCAGAATACATATGGCTATAAACTCGCCGGTTTTTCCGTAAACTATACGTGAAAATATATGTATTATAGATCAGAATGAAGTGTTAGGTGTCATAATAGGATTTGCTTTAAATTTAATAAGAGATAAGTATTTTTTAATTTTTTATTTCTCCCAAAATGAATTTTTCAGCAAATTAATATCGAATAGTGCTTTTTTTGCAGTGTTGGTCCGGGCGCCTTTTAAAGAATAAACCATCTGCTATTCTGCCAGCTAGTTCTTAAATTTTGATTGATCGACCAAAGGTGGCATTACAATCTCGAAAAATAAAGGGTATAGTTTCACAACATCTCGCAAGGGCGTTGTATCAACGCTTTATCAACGAATATTCCTACTGAAATAGCGTCAATGCTTTTCGCTTTCGTATTCCAGGCATCAGGTATATTTTTACAGTTTTTGCGATACAGGTAGATTTGAGATATTTGAAGGTTCTTCATTTTTTAAATTATTTTTATTAGTTATTTAAATATCTATTTAACAGAACTCTCGCCGGTAGACTATCCCAATAACGATATTTCGGTATTGGGTATATCGATGTCACGCGATGGCTGTTGGCGCGCGACCAAAGCTATGTCGTTGGATGCCGACTGACCGTTTCGTTTTATTTTATGCTCTCATCAGGACCTATACAGGAGGATGCAGGCATATAGAGTACAAACAACATTAATAGAAAAAAAAACGATGTATACAGAATATGGCTCTTATCTTTGGTAAAAGGCCTCATTTGGTTAACAAGCGTATTCGTAATCATTTTTTTACGCTGGTAACTCTGCTTGCGAGTAATATGTGTTCGATTTGTCGATAAATCAATGGCTTAGTGCTGTTGGCTGTTTTGTTACACATTTGCTTACATTTTCAGTGATATACCTATCGTATCTATTTATTCAGTATAGATTTGGCTACTTTTTGAGTGAGTAGGTTGTAGTTTAAAAAATATGCAAAAAAAATACGTTTTACTAAAAACAAATGTTCCCAGATGTTATTATAATTTTGTATACCTTTGATAGATATAGGTACTATCAAAATGATGAACCAGTTTGATTTTAATTATAAAAACACTTGCTTTTAGGGTTTCTCAGGAGCGCGTAAAAGTATTAAGTTGAAATTCATATCAAATACTCGAGTCTACAGTCCCTCTCGGCTGTGAAAAAATCAAACTTGTAAGTCAGCGTGATCAAAAAATATGACCGTTTATGTCGCATACTTTGCGATTTTACAAGGGAATCAAAAGTCAAAACCTATACTTTTCGGTGACCGTTGATGTACGGGGTACTTCTTGTTGACCCTGAATCATGAAATTTATGTGTAGGTTACCTACAAGTTTGTACGGAACACTCGGAACGGTTTTTTATAATTAAAATCAAAATGGTTTTACTATATTTTTTCATTGTTTAATGTCACCGGTTTTGCGTAATATAATGCATCATCAAGACTTGTAGCTAAATAAGATTTACGCTTGTAGGTTCAAATCCCACCACACAGCTGATAGTAACGCACCACCATTAACATCTTTGATGTCTATAGGCGATTATTACCATGTTTTGCATTAGTACCATAAGCGAAACCAGTTCGCGATATAAATTGAATAAAAAGTGTTTTGTGAAACACTACAAGTGTATCTATATATTAACCGATTCGTTGCGGATGACACGGTAGCCGTGTCATGCTTGTTTTTACCGTATGGCTTACACGGGAGTCGTGTCATTTTATATCTCCCTCAAATTGCATCTTAAAAGGGTTTACCCTGAACCTTATGTCATCTCCTATATATATATATATATATATATATATATATATTTGGGCTCCAACGAAGTCTGCTTAAAACACAGCCGTCAACAATTTAGCGAAGCACCATGTCCCGCGTTCACATATCGTATACACAATTTTATCAACAAAACACATAAGGGATCGCATTTGCATAATGAAACCTCGCCCGTACTGGGAACGCGTCGATACGTTCAGATTTTCGAGATTATTTTGCTTCAATCAGTTGATGTTGGTATAACGTATCATGAATTTTATAGCAATTAATGGATCAATCTTATGTTGTGACTGTTATATACATATTATACACATTTACAAAATATATAATTCATGATTAATTAATGTTTGAAACTTCGGTTTTGTAAAGTCAAAATTCGTTAAAAAATTTCTTGTAAATTAATAAATACTTGAATGAATCAAATAATGAAAACTCTTTATTGTGCACAAACTTAAAATTTAAACTAACAATGTTGCTATATTATGTAAAGTTTTATTAAAATTTCTTTATCAGTTTTACGTGACAGAAAACAAATATTCATCCATCGTTATAAATTTTCACATTTATTACAATAACTAGCTGTTGCCAGCGACTTCGTCCGCGCGGACTTCGTTTACTCCGCACTGTTTCTGCCCCGTAGGTGATAGCGTGATAATATGTAGCCTATATGTTGACCCGACCTGTTAGTAACATTCATGCAAAATTTGAAGTATATACATGCAGTACTTTTTGAGTTTACCCCGGACATACATACAGACAAACAGACAAACAGACAAAAATTCTAAAAACTATATTTTTGGCTTCGATATCGGTTGTAGATCACGCCCCAAGTATTCTTTAAAAAAAATATTCAATGTACAGTTTTGACTTTCCTACGATTTTATTATATGTATAGATAACTCTAAATTAAAAACAAATGATACATTCCTTCCTGCCTCCTGTGCATCATTTGAAGAGATTTTTGAAAAGAGCTGCCGCTTTAGGTAAAAGTTATCATTGCAATATAACTGAAGTAACGGAATACCAAATTTGGTAATCAGTTACATTTTAAATAAATTTAAATAAGAAGAAGAGAGCCGATGCCATTTTAAATAAGAAGAAGAGAGCCGATGACTTTAAAAGGGCTGAACAGATTTTAATAAATCATGCCTTTGAACCAACCCTAGAAAATCACCTTTCAAACAGCCATCTAAGAGCTAAGGTGCTACAGACTCATACATGTAGGTTAACTTAGTGCTTAAACTTATAATACCCTTTGTTTAGTTGGGGTTAATAAAACCAAGAATCTTGGTCCATATACTTATGAAATTTTGTGTGCATATCGGGTAGGTCTGAAAATCTGTCAACATCTATTTTTGTACCTCTAAATGTTAAGGGAGTCCACCCTCATTTTTTTTTAACAAAACTTATTGTTTTTATTTTTTATGATTCAGCATTGAAAAAACATACAACCCTTAATTTTTTCACCCTTCTACGATCAACCTCTATTTTTTAATAGTTATATCAGTAATTCAATATTTTATATGGCAAAACAACGTTTGCAGGGTAAGCTAGTACCTAGGGTAAGCTAATACCTAGTCTGGCCGTAAATATTGTTACAAAGAAAAAGATAAAATTATATTGTGTATAGTGTTAGTTTAATACATTAATATAAAACCATTGAAAATGTATAAAGTTTATTCAAAGTGATAGGTATCTATTGGATGCAATACACAGCTAGTATAGGTATTATAATATACACTGAAGTTATGGCACCAGAAGAAGGAAAGGCAGTGACGTCGTACCCAACTGAATCGTCGCTGAACTCCATGTAAATACTACTGTGAATATTGTAGTTGGGTATACATAAATTACACTGTCCGGGTCAGTGGAGTGAGCGCGGTCGCATATCACGCATCTGAAATTTCCCACATCGTGTAATCGAGTCCGAATATGAGCGCGTTATTGCTTATTTGCCTCATTTCAGATTTATTCATGATAGGTGTCCACAACCCGTCTAATATGATCACCTCATGATCTGCGTGGGCTTTTCTTTGTCATACCCACGTACATATACTATGTGGTCTGTGGTCGCACCTCACTTGAGTTGTTATTTTTATTTTTTTCCACTGACTTCCCAAAAGGAGGTTATTAATTTGACTTTACTTTTTTATGAACCTCAGAACTCTCATATTCGGAACTCATATCTTATAACTCGGTCATTTATGAACCGGTTTTGAAAGTTCGTGTTTTGTTGGAGATCCAATTTAATTTAATGAAGATCTGATGCAGGGTCCGGAGTTATAGAAAATAGGAAGCCGCCTGATGCAATTTTACTGCGATAAAAATTATTTATCTTTACGGTTTATTAATATTTTTATTCGATCATTATTTATCTTTAGGTAATTTGGTACCCTGGGTTTAGTACCACCGCAGAATACTTAGAGAAGTCAATGTTCCATACAAGTAATATTCGCGCATAGCACACATAGGCACCTTTCACGGACGCGATATCTCGGACTGGTGTGAAACAAACTGTACCGAACCATTCCGAGGTATCGCGTCCGTGAGAGGTGTCTATGTGTGCGTTGCTCGAATATCACATGTATGTAGATTGGCTTTTGTTAGTCTACAGTATACTGTGGTACCACTGACTTATCTATTCATGTTGAAACAGTCTCGGTGTTTTTTCTATCGTGTTCCGGTTTTGTCTCAGCCGCTCTTGCGTCTATCGTCACAAAGCTTTGTGCAGTGACGCGATAAATGCAGATGTGACCTCTACATTTATCGTGTCATTGCACGAAGCTTTATGACGATAGACGCGAGTGCTTCCCAGCATTTTAAGGATAAGGTTACCGGCAATTTCATGCATATATGGCATTCCAACACTGCCGCACGGAAACCAACACATTACGCATTATTAACATCGTTGATATCTCTAAGCAATGATTGCCTCTATCCATCAGTGAACCGATCTGCTTGTTTGCTGTTCTATTAAATTAAGAATAAGTATTGTAGTTGAGTACCTATACATAAATTGTACCGGAGTGACAAAAGTGAGCGCGGCCGCGTATTATGCATCTGAATTTTTCCACATCGTGTAATCGAGTCCGAATGTGTGCGCGTTATTGCTTATTCCTCATTTCAGATTTATTCACGATAGGTGTCCACGACCCGTCCAATATGACTGCCTCATGACTTGCGTGGGCTTTTTTTGTCATACCCAGAGCATAAGCGATGCTTATATATTTTTAGCAGTAGAGTGAGAGAAAGCAAACTTGCATCTACTTGTTTCTTATGATATAATAAACATATTGTGAATGAATTAAAGAAATCAATACCGTTGTACCAATTGTAATGCAGTTGGCAGTATTATTGATAGTTCTGTAACAAATAGAGCATTGATGACAAGTCGAAACACTGAGCTATATTTCGTGAGCCAAAATTTAAATAAAACGAGACGCAAGCTTGGCCGCAGTTATTGTTATCGATGTCGATTAGTATTTATTTCTAGTTATTGCGTTGAAAATAAAATTTAACGCAAATAACGCAAGCAAAGCCACGTTAAATTTGATTTTCAACTGATTTCCCAAAAAGGGATACGTTCTTAATTCGGCTGTATTTTTTAATTCGTCTCGCATATCGCCTCTATGGTGTAGTGGTCCGGTGACTGTGCTTACCACAAGAGGTTCCGGGTTCGATTCCCTTTGGTTGCAAACCCGAGCCCCATTGGTTGCAAAGTCAGGGTCGCAAACTACTGTACCAAGAGAGCTGTTATTGTATTGATAACAATAGCATGTTGTAAAAGTAGTATAACGTGGATTTGGAAATTGTAGCACGGTAGCTCGTAACAACGTTTATTCTAGGTTTAAGCTGAAATTGCGAAATCCGCATAGAAAAATATAATAGCGTGGAGGCTTGAAATCCAGCCATGACCCCGTTTCGTTGATGTAAACAAAATAACAGCAGAAACGATAAATTACTTATTATCATTTGTTGTAGAACAATAGAAATGATGTGAATAAAAATTTTGGTTTTAGGAACATTTAAAATTGAATAATTATGTTTTTATTCATTTTTGAATCATACCATTGTTAAATCACCTTGATTTTTTGAGAAATTTTTGAGAAATTTTCCTATTCTTTTAATTTTAACCACCTCATATATATATATATATATATATATATATATATATATATATATATATATATATATATATATATATATATATATATATATATATATATATATATATATATATATATATATATATATATATATATATATATACACACACATATATATACATGTGTATTCGGGGCAAAAGTATTTTCGTATTGTTCATACAAAGGAAAATTTTTTTTAGGTATAATTTTTATTTATTTATAATATGTATGTGCCGTTTTGATCGATGACTTGTTGCCATCGTGTAGGTGCCATGATTCCATTCCTGTAGAAAATTTGAGATTTTTGATTAAAAAACTCTGACAGGTAGTGTTCACAGTGTTCTTTTGAGGTAAACCATAAAGCTAGGTTTCTAAAGAGTTCAATGACCGAAACAGGTGGAAATCTGATGGAGCAAGGTCAGGGCTATACGGAGGATGCATCATTACATCCCAGCCAAGCTCTCTCAATTTTTGCTGCGTGGCTATAGATGAGTGCATTCTGACGTTGTTACGGTGGAACACCACACCCTACCTATTTACCAGCTCCGGCCGGTTTTTCTCAATAGCTTTTTTAACCTCATCAGTTGCTGACATTAGAGGTAAGAATCGATAGTTTTACCCGGTGGCAAAAGCTCATAGTAGACGATTCCTTTCTAATCCCACCATAGCACTTTGTTCCGAGTCAGGTCGGGCTTTGCCACGGTCTGTGGGGATTGTCCATGCTTCGACCACGATCTTTTTCGCACATTGTTATCGTAAGTAATCCATTTTTCGTCACCCGTAATCAACTGTTTAAGAAATGGTTCGGAATTGTTACGTTTCAACAAAGAATCGGAAATGGAAACAAGTTGCATTAGGTTTCTCTCAGTGAAATTGTGTGGTACCCAAATGTCAAGATTTTTCTTGTATCCAGACTTTCGTAAGTGACGTAAAACTGTTTTATGATCAACATCCGGTTCTTCAGCAAATTTGTAGCTACTAATATGTCGATCTTGCTCCACTTTCTCAAAGACGGCACTGATTTTATCTGTGAAAGGGCGTTCAGAGTGAACGTCATTTTTCATATTAAAATTTACAGACTTGAAACGCTTGAGGCACAATTGTGCTACTCTTATTGATACCGCATTAGGTCCGTAAACCACACAAATTTTATTCGCGGCGTTCGTCGCATTTTAACCTTTTATGTAATAAAACTTTAAAATGTACCGAATTTCTTCGTCACATTTTTTTTATAGATGGGTCTCCTGATGGAAAGAGTCAACCATCGCCTATAGACACCAAAGATGTTAATGGTGCGTTGCTATCTTGTGGCGAGGTCTAATGCCACATGCATAAGTTTACCGGCTACCTTACCCTCCAAACCGGAACACGACAACGACAAGCACTGACGCTATTGCGGTAGGAATAATAACATATGTTCATTTTGCTTACTTGTAAAACAATTGAAAAATGACGGGAACCAGTTTTTATTTTTTTGTTTTTATGTATTGCATCTTTAGAATGTCACATTTAATGGTATTAAAATCAGTCTGTTCCATTCAGTCAAAGACATTTGATTACTAATAATACATTCAAAATACGAAAATACTTTTGCCCCGACCTATTAATTCAATAGTTATAGTTTGCATTCAGTTGTGTAGAACATTTTATGCACAAATACGTATATTAATTTCAACTAGTGACAAATCGATTACTAATTAGAATCCCAGCAAGTTTGACACGGACTGGCAGCAGAAGAAAGCAAACAAGGAGATGTCTCTCCTGATGGAAAGAGACAAAGATGTTAATGGTGCGTTACTATCCTTGTTGGGGTCTTAATGGCACATGCATAAGTTTACCGGCTGATTTACTCTCCAAACTGGAACAGGACAGTGACAAGCACTGAGTAATCAGTAGGAATAGGTAAAGTACGTGTAGTACCAAATCCGAGCGAGACAACGCAGAACTTTACCACCTAGTAGCCACTATGGTAATGGCTATAGCCAATCATTCACCTCGTACGAATTGCCTTGCAGAACGGCTGATGATCTTTTCTTCAAAGGGAGCGTGGACCGACACGGCTTAAAATATTAAATTAGTCAAATAATTGCTAGTAATTTTGTCTCTTTTTCTATGAAAAACAATAAACTTCCTAGTAATAGTTATACGTATAGTATAGTCGTTAGCTTATAATGACGAAACATCAGTATAATAATTTTATTTCTTTTGTTTCAGGTATGTGACACGGTTAACTCGATAACAGCAACTAAACACTATTATAGGTACTAATTATAATGCTTGTAATAACATAGATAAATACTGGTGACAACTGGAATCTATGCTGGTATGAAATCAATCTTTTCAATCTTTGAATGAGTGTATAATAGACAACTTCTATAACTTTTCTGCAGGTAATATAGGTAGGTCCATCATTTGCACTTGATTATTTTATTTTTGTTATTTACTGTATACTCCATTGAAATGTTACATTTAGGATTGCATAAGTAAGAGAACGCAATTTCATTTTTTGGAAGAGGTTTTGTCAGTGTAAAGTTAAAGCCATGTATGTGTGTTCGCAACTCATGTCCCACGGCTGCCAATTTGCAAAAAGGTTTTTGCGCTATTTTGGGCAAACACGAAATTCTTACTTAAGTATGTAGGAATATTTTTTGTTGCTAATTATGTATTTGATAATGATAATTTTCTACAGCATTTGTTCTATAATTTTTAGTGGCAGCACCAGGGTTGCGACCCTGTAAACATGACTTTAACATTACCCAAACCCGCTATTGACATTCCAGAAAATAAAAATATGCGCTTTGTCTTTTGCATACTAATCCTAAATAAATCTAACATTTCGGTGGAATACGAGACAGTTGTAATTTAAAAATGAAATATATCATGTTGGATTCCAAATTTAAATTCTAGTCGGGTTTTAGATATTTGACACATTTTCTTGTTTTATCACTCGAGAATGCATAATATTAATCTTCAGTTAAATTTCACAATAATTTCATGTGAAAATCACAAAACTTAATGTCTTCAATGAAATGAATTCGATGCTTACTTTGCGCATTCCATAATATATGACAATGCAACGGGACAAACTGACGGACGTGCATACAAACGTTTCGCAACGCTGCAATTTCAGCGATATTGCGTAACAAAACAACATTGTGCTTATAACAATACTCTGGGAGTAGCTAGCAAGCCGTTCCATGGACAATTGCGATATGGTATCTATGTTAAAACGATTTATTAATGATCGTATTTAGTATTAAGTACATTCTTTATACGAAATCTATACTAATATTTTATACAGAGAAAACATCTGTATTTTAGTATGATAGTAACGAAAAAGCTCAAAACTTACTGGACAAATCTTTAAAATTATTTTGCTATTAGGAAGCTACTCTTATATCTAGGACTGAAACTACTTTTTACCAGATTGATTAAAGCGAAGTAATGATTTGGGCCATATGAATGAAGACACGAGTAACAACTAGTCACTTATAACGAAAGAAAAATACAAATTCTTAACTCATCTGACAAGCGTTTGTTTTAATTAGTGATCACCCGGCGATCAAAGTTATTTGTAATTAAATAAGTTATTCAAATACGTATGATATCGTGCATGCGTGCATAGACGGGTAAGGTAGGCGGTAAACATGATGTATATCATGGTATTACATCCACACCACATGCAATAGCTCACCATAGACATCTTTGGTGTCTATAGGCGATGAGTATTTTTTTCTATGATAAGAGCCATCTGCTTGTTTGCTATCGTATAGTGTAAAAAAAACAGCTAACTCGTACGCAACTCGCGCACGAAGACTTATAAAAAGGTAATGAAATCGCGTTTGTTGTATGAGAGCCCCCCGCCGCCCTTAAATATATATTTTATTTTAATTTAATTATTTATTTTTAAAGTGAATAAATACTCGTAATATTCTGTGAATAATTTAAGCGTCTACCAGTTAGTCGTTATTAGGTAACATCGAGCAAAAAAATTGCAAAATATGAGCCCTCCTTAAATATTTATTTTATTCTGTTTTAGTATTTGTAATTATAGTGGCAACAGAAATACATTATCTGTAAAAATTTCAACTATCTCACTATCACAGTTCATGAGATACAGACCAGTGACAGACGGACAGACAGACAGACAGACAGACAGACGGACGGACAGCGGAGTCTCAGTAATACGGTCCCATTTTGCCTTTTGGGTACGAAACCCAAAAAAAATTCTATCGCGTAAAATGACAGTTTTGGTAAAAGTGGGCGGATTTCACTTAAAAGTCCTCATTGACTAGACCATAAATTCAATTTAATTGGTTTATATTTCAACTGTATTAAAAGATACATTAATTATTCGAAGGAAAATATATGGAAAAATATTTATTTTCAATTTTCCCAGAAACATTCAAAATATCTGGGAAAACATACATTTTCAATTTTCCCTAAAATAAACTTTCAAAGGAAGCAGGTAGCTTTCTAAATGATATAGTGTACTTGCAGACCTTTCCTATAAAACAAAGATGGATTTTAATGGTGCGGAATTCCTCCTGGGAAAATTGTAGCTATTACACTGTTAAAGTAATTGAAATAAACTGTTCTTGCTTAAGTATCAGTTTCTCGTCAAATATTTTTACTGGCTTAAAAAGTCTGTCTGCAGCTAAATATAAAAATTGTTGATTCATAATTATTTATGTATTTTTTTGTATTATAAGATACAATGCAATATGAAGGTTCTGCTGATAGAAACTAATATTAATTGCATTTAGATTATGAAGATGTTATTAGTACGTTGCAATTCATGTGGAGGTGATGTTTTTTATAGGTATCAGAAGATAGCAAATAAGTTGAAGGCTCTTCTGATGCAAAGATGGTTGTACCCATAGGCTACATGATTACTAATATACACGCAATTGGGATTGAAACATATCGCCGCGCATGAGCAAACGCTTCTATCATTATCAAAAATGTCATACATTTGTAAATATATTATATCCTGAAAAAATAGAAATAAACCATGTTGTACTGTTTTATCGTACCGAATAAAATGACAAGGTTTAAAAATTATCCTTGAAATGATTTTATTTTATCGATAAGTAGTATAACTCTGTATTTCTGTGTGTAAATATAAGCTACATTGACAAACTAAGAAATTGTCTTGAGAGGTGTATCCATTTAATCCGTGGCTGTACCTTATATACTAAATCGAAATACGACAGTGACAAGCACTGACATTATTGCGGCAGTAAAAGTAAGATCAATAGTAGTATCTCACCTGTATGCGGATCCTTCCGCATACAGGTGAGATACTATTATATTTAATTACTAGCTGTTGCCCACGACTTTGTCCGCGCGGACTTCGTTTACGCCGCACAGCTCCTCTCCCGTAGATGATAGCGTGATAATATGTAGCCTATATGTTGACCCGACCTATTAGTAATATTCATGCAAATTTTGAAGTAAATCCATGCAGCACTTTTTGAGTTTACCCCGGACGTACATACAGACAAATAGACAAACAGACAAAAATTCTACAAACTATATTTTTGGCTTCGATATCGATTGTAGATCACGCCCCAAGTGTTCTTTTAAAAAATATTCAATGTACAGTTTTGATATTCCTACAATTTTATTATACGTATAGATTTACATAAGTTCGTAAAATTCGATGACCTAAATTATGTAAATTGCTCCTGTTCCATTAGAGGGGACCATTTGAACTACTTTAAGTCAATAATGATGAAGTCAAGAAAATACGAAATATAGTATTAATTTATTATATTATAGGAAACCACTCCATTACTATAGTTATATTAGTATATAGTATTATAGCAGAATCACTATAGTTAACAGTTCTGGGTGGTAGAGTTCTGCATTGTCTCGTCCGGGTCAGGTACCAACGCCTTACCTACTTCTGCCGCAATAGCGTCAGTGCTTGTCGCTGTCGTGTTCGGGTTTGGAGGGTAAGGTAGCCGGTAAACTTATGCATGTGCCATTAGACCTCGCCACCAGATAGCAACGCACCATTAACATCTTTGGTGTCTATAGGCGATGGTTGACTCTTTCGATCAGGAGACTCATCTGCTTGTTTGCTATCTTATGATATAAAAAAAATAACATCAAAATATGACAGATTTAGGTTTTTAAACCAGTAAGAGGTTTTTGGGTGTATCTTTAATTGGTATACTACTTGACTTGTAAAATGTTATACATATTGAAGGATACGAAAGCTCATGGCCATAAACAGTAAAAATATAATCGAAAGAGATTATTGTTTAATAACCCCCGTGTTGGTCCGGGGCTCCTTTGAAGAATAGGCCAACTGCCGTTTTACCAGGCAGGTCGTAAAAGGTGATTTATTGGCTATGCGAGTCACTACCACGTGGCTACTAGGTGGTAGAGTTCTGCATTGTCTCGTCGGGGTCTGGTACCACCACCTTACCTATTCCTGCCGCAATAGCGTCAGCGCTTGTCACTGTCGTATTCCGTTCTGGGGGGTAAGGTAGCCGGTAAAATTATGCATGTGGTATTAAACCTCACCACAAGATAGTAACACACCAGTAATATCTTTGGTGTCAATAGGCGATGGTTGACTCTTACCATCAGGAGACCTTGTTTTGCTATCTTATGACATTAAAAAAACCACATCGTGAATCTCAACGAAATTAGTGTAGTAATTTCAAACAGTATGGTCACCGCATGATATATTAAAGACTGTTCTGTAGTCACGAGTTCGCTAAATCGCTATTTGAAAACAATGAGCTTTTAAGCGCCTTATTTGGATGTTCGTTCTTAATAATTTTTAGTAAAAAATTAGGCATAAATTTAAGTACTTACCTATTTTTTCATATTCGGGATCAGAATCGAGTGCTGAAAGTTCTTCTTAAGTATGTAAAATCTTTTACCAGTAAACTTGTATGTATATTTATTCTACTAATATCGTTAATAATATTATTTTCAAACATCGTTCTAAATATTTTTTATTGAAAAATTAGGCAAAAATTTAAGTAATTACCTATTTTTTTCATATTCGGGATCAGAATCGAGTGCTGAAAGTTCTTCTTAAGTATGTACAATCTTTTACCAGTAAACTTGTATATACTTATTCTACTGATATCGTTAATAATATTATTTTCATACGTCTTAGGAATACTTGTTTATAAAGACAACAACACTTTCTGTCGCGGGCGTTTTGTAACATTGATTTTTAGGCTTGTAAGAGTAAATAATATTGAGAGAAGAACGCGCACTGTGTATCTACTT
Organism: Apodemia mormo; assembly: GCA_036924255.1. NCBI lineage: Eukaryota > Metazoa > Arthropoda > Insecta > Lepidoptera > Riodinidae > Apodemia > Apodemia mormo. Next base: position 22,963,843 of record JAUPFN010000013.1, on the reverse strand, counting down.
AAATTATTCACTTCAAGATGGAAGGTGTACGAGTAGATCCCGAAATAGGCGTTACAGCATTCTTTTGATCATTAAATTGCAAAGAGGTTATGTAGCACTGAAGTTTTTACATATGCAGGATTTTTGTAATAATATTTATAATACTCGTACCAATGCCCCGTTTAAGTCCGGGCCCTAGGTTTCTGAAAAATAGATTATATTTCTACCGGGCATTTCGTCTTAACCAACAAATGGCCAAATATGTGACTACTCAATTATGGCAGACACATATTCCAATGGAGTGCTATATCGTAGAGCTCTGAAAGAATGTTTGTCCACCACCTTATCCAGACCTCCCGCCATAGTATTTGTCATTGTCTCTGTTACAAAATGCCCGGTAGTAATACAGATATCTTGGAATTGAGAAGAAATTGGAATGATTATAGAAGAGAAATTAATAGTAATACCAACAATTCTAATTAGATAACTTGAAAACTATGTTCACATATTTGATACAAAAGTTAGCACCTTGTCGGAAAACATCTGGATATTCTGTCATTTATCTCATTAGTCATTACCAAATGAATACTTTTTTATAATTTATACTCTCCATCATCAGCGCTTGGCGAAACTTCGTCATACTGATTATTTTAAATTTAACACTTGTACTATTTCACATTTTAGTGCATCATCAGGGCTAAAAACTTAAATTGACACCAAAATATGTTGTATCTGGAAGCGTTAACGCTTCCGAGTACAATATAATGGCTATTTAATTCATAACAAACATAGTTTATGAATTGTGAAACAGTACAAAATATGTTAAACTTAAAATAATCAGAATACTTTTTATTTCTGCAATTATTAGGTTTGTTATATTACATCAATATTACGTGTATAAGTATTGTAGTTAAAATAGAGACATGAATGACCTATATTTTTCCGCTACAAATTAAAATTGCAATTTAACAGTGTTTTTATTATGTACTTAGATTAAATTTCTAAAATTTTATAATTTCACTTCGTTGGATTTTAAAATAGCATGGTGTTTATTGTGTCTTCAGACAGTTTTGAAAAAACCTTTGCTTAATATAACACATTCTTATTGGAGCGCATACTCCGTAATAGATTAAAGTGCTCAAGAAGTTGTACTATGTGTGAGAAGTTTATACTACCTGCTATTAACATTTTCACCTGCGTCGAAGCTATTTTACAAAGTATCAAAACATGCGTGAAGTAAAGCGGTAGGCTTCAAACTCTTAGGGATACACACCCACGTGTATTTTGTCTCTTTACTTTGCCAACAACTGTTGAGAGCTTTGGGAGAAAAGTTTTAAAGCGTGATATTGGTGGTTAAAATTAAGTTGAACGTAATTTATTAAAAATTTAATTTTTTTTAATAAATTACGTTATTAAATTTTTTTTAATTTTTAAAAAATAATTCTACAACTATACAAAATTAAACAAATTGTTAGAAAAACTTATATAATTTAACCAAAGAAAATAACTTAAGAATGACGAAAATGGTAGCGCTTATAAGAAGTGAAGTGAACGCTTACAATTCGTTGGAATCTTTTTTATGTAATAAATGTTAACTGATTACTCAGACACCTGAACCAATTTAGAAAATCCTTTTTTCGTTTCAAAAGATATACATTCCAGGTCCCACTTTAATTTAGCGAAGATCTGATGTAAGGTTCTAGAGGTACAGGTAATGGGAAGTCAGTAGTTTGCAATTTTACTGCGATTAAACTATTAAGGATTCTTTAAAATTTTAAAAATCTGTTAGTTTCAACACCGCAGTTAGTATTGAGTCACGACTGGAACCGGAAATTAAATATAAATATTTCATAATACTGCCAACGTCCGCCTTGGCTTCGCCTGCTGAAACTTATAACTTTTATTAAAGAACTTGATAAAATAGAAGATACTAAATCTGCATATTAATATGAAAATTTATTTTACGTTTAAAATTTATCTGCTTTAGATCTGTTCATTTGTAAGAAAATACCATTCATGAATCTGTTAGGCAATTCGTAGGAAACAAGCAAACACCAAATAGATTGCTATCGTCGTGAACCTGTCAAATAGCGTCAATGCTTGTCACTGTTTTGTTCCGGTTTGGAGGGTAAGGTAGCCGGTTGACTTATGCATGTAACCCCACTATATGGATAGTAACGCACCATTAACATTTTTTGTTGACCATAGGGCGATTGTTTTCTCTTTCCATGAGGAGAGTCATCTGCTTTTTTATCTTATGATATCAAAAAACTTGCGGCGACTCGTCCACATATGATACCACTGAAAGTTGATTTCAGTAGTATATGGGAAAGTTTATTGATGGTCAGTTAAAACGCGAAAGAGTTAAAATAAAGCCACATTCGGACTTATAATATTACTTAGGATTTTTAATATATATATTAATTTTATTTTAAATTTGTAGATATTAATTTTATTATACACAAAAATATAATTTGACGGCATTTTATAGAATGTGCAGATTTTTATCGTCTCGATACGATAAAAATCTCTACATTTTATCATTCCAAGTTCATAATTCCAGTGTTCAAGTTTAAACATGCTTTATGTAAATTGGTACAGTAATTTTTGAATTATTCTTGAGTAAATAAATAAACAGAGTAATTTTATTATAAAACATTTCTTTTTGGAATGACTGTGCTAGCGGTTTACTCAAAAACACAAATCGAATAATCATTTTAAAATTGACTTGATTTATTTTTAATATAGGTACCTGGTACCTGGTATCATCGCCTTACCTATTCCTGACGCAATAGCGTCAGTGCTAGTCACTGTCGTGTTCCGATTTGAAGGAGAAGGTAGCCGCTAAATTTACGCATGTGGCATTAGACCTCGCCATAAGATAGCAACGCACCATGTTTGTCTCGTTCCATCAGGAGACCTACTGCTTGTTTGCTTATCTTATGATATAAAAAACCTACTATGTGTATTTTTATGTATATATGGTAGTTCTTGTTTTAATATAATTGTCTTTCGTTTCGAGCTTGGGCATCAAAAGGCTTGATGATAATTTTGTTTTAATATTATTGTATCAGGCTTTAGTTTTAGACTTGGTTGTCAAAAGGCTTGAAGATAATACTAATTTAGTAATCTCTAACTTTAACGCTTGGTTCACTCTACCTACTCCGCAAGGAAAATGGCGTGATGATACCTGTTTTAGTATTATCTGTTACCTATAAAAAGTACATAATATATTTTTTGTGAGTCAACGAGTGATAGGTATTTTGTTTAAATATTGTTATATTCGATGAAAATATTCGAATATGTAAATGAGAAGAGGTCAGAGGAAATATTACTTCACAGCTGAACGGAAATACAACAATTATTATAACCTGTTTTAATTTTTCCCACGCTTTGGCGGTCAACAAGTTATATCAAGTTGACGCAGCAAGCGAACGTCGTTTTGTAGTGGCATTGTATGTATTCTATAATCTATTTTGTATTAGATGTGCTAAGCCGTTGCGTGATTAAAAATTTCGTAAGTTCTACGGGAATTATTCCTTTTTTCGGGATAAAAACCGTACAACTTATTTATTTATTTGTGTGTGTGAATTACACTCGCGTCGAGAGGGTTCTGTGAAATAAATCATCGCTTATAGACACCAAAAATGGTAATGGTGCGTTGCTATTCGAGTGGCGGGATGGTAATGCCACATACATAAGTCTACCGGCTACCTTACCCTTCAAATCGGAACACGACAATTACAAGCATTGACGCTATTGCTGCAGGAATAGGTAAGGCGGTGGTGCCAAATACCCAGGCGAGACGTTGCGGAACTCTACCACCTAGTAGTCTTATTATGTAATTTTTTTATAAAGTTTAGAGCTATCTATGGGCAAAGATAAAAAAGAAAGATCTTCAAATCTTTCTAGTCTAAAATTATAAATATAATATTTGTCATTCTCAAAAAAAAATCTTTCATTCCATGTTACACCAAATTGTTTCCTTTTTTCAAATTTTCTAATTGATCTACCAAAAGGGCCTCTATGTTTAAATTAATTTATAATATTGGTAATTTTAGTGATGCATAAAATTTTAACAGTATTTGCTGATATAAATAACAGGTGTAAATTGTTAAAAAAATCTGGTACGAAATTTAAACTGTTAAATGATCCATGCCTATTAAAATCCTATGAACCAATTTTGATGAAATTTTGCATGGAGTTATTGAACACTCCGAGTCAAACGTAGACTACTTTTTTGCGAAAATTGATTCCTAAGATTCATTCTAATTAAATCCTAAATATGGATAAAACATTATATTAATGTTATTTTACTTTGCGCGTGTGCAAAGGTGCCCGTGTGAGTTAGTTTCCCATATCTATTAATTATTTATTATTTATTTATTTATACATATAATAAAATCGTAGGAAAGTCAATGTATGTCCGAGGTAAACTCAAAAAGTACTGCATAGATTTAGTTAAAATTTTGCATGAATATTAACATAGGTCAGGTCAGGTCAACATATAGGCTACATATTATCACGCTATCACCTATAGGGGAAGGAGCTGTGCGGAGTAAACGAAGTCTGTGCGAACGAAGTCGCGGGCAAAAGCTAGTTTTTAAATGAATCTGAACCCTGAACAAACTTACTGCCACAGTAAGTTTGTTCAGGGTTCAGATTCCCGACAGGAATAAACATTTGTGTGATGAGCAATAGGTGTTTGTATATCTGGCTATGTTTGTTTCTAAACATGGCTAGTAGATAGTTGAGGACTCGGTTTTTTTAAAATTCAACTCCTGAGGGCCTCTTTTCTCCTCTCTCTCCAAAGTGACTCCATAGTGGATGAAAGTTTGTATGAAAGATTACATTGATGATATGTTACAATACTAACAGACGAAAATGCGCGAATCAGCTAGTATTTGAATAAAGAAATAACTACCAAGGTAATGAAATTAATATCTGACAAACAATACTTTATATTCACTTTATATTAACGATTAAAACCTGTTTTAACTTTTCTCACGTTTTGATGGCCAACAAGTTATACCGAGCCCACACGTAAGCGTATACTTAATACAGAGTAATTACCAGTTAACAATGAAATAAATTATTGTGTATAAACATTTTAATATTTTCAACCGACTTACCAAGAAAGAGCAGGTTCGAAATACGGCTACATTTTTTATGTTTGTTACATAAAAAAATCAGTTATTTATAAATCGATTATTTTTTTTTTGTTTGGGAGGGTATGCTTTCATTTGGCTCCATGTAAATTTGATGAAGATAGTAGGCATGGAAATGAATGCTAATTTTAATTACTTTTCATTAGATGAAATGAAACATCTCCCCCCGTTCTCGTTGTGTCCCGGGCTCCTTTGAAGAATAGGTCAACTGCCGTTCAGCCAGGTAGGTCGTAAAAGGCGACCGAATGGCTACACGAGTCACTAACATCGTGGCTCCTAGGTGGTAGAGTTTTGCATTGTCTTGCCCTGACCTGGTACCACCGCCTTACCTATTCCTGCCGCAATAGCGTCAGTGCTTGTCACTGTCGTGTTCCGGTTTGGATTGTAAGGTAGCCGGTAAACATATGCATATGGCATAAGACCTCGCCACAAGATAGTAACGCACCATTAACACCTTTGATGTCTATAGGCGATGGTTGACCATCAGGAGACCCATCTGCTTGTTTGCTATCTTATACTATAAAAAATCGCAATTATTTCACATGTGAAATTTCACTGGCAATGTTTTCACTCATAAAATTACCAGAACGTTAAAAAGCCGTAAACTTTAAAAAATAAAGTATGTATTATCACCACTGTCGTTATATTAATTGGAAGATTTAATTGAGTGTAACATTTTACAGGCCTAATGAATAGAGTTAGCAAATAAATATATAAATATCGTTGGACAAATCGCACGAATTGATTTAACTCCAAAGTAAGCAAATTATTTGCTTGTGTTATGGGTGTTAGTCAATAATACAAATACATATATAAATACTGTAACATACATAATAAACACCCAAACCCAGAAATACAAACATCTGTGTTCTCTGTCGGGAATCGAACCCGAACCCCATTGATTCGTAGTTAGATTAACAGAACAACTTGACTAAAATTTATAAAAATGCATTTCATATTATGAAATTTCACATGCTATTTATGAAATGGTCCATGCTTGGAAGATAGGATTTAGCTAGGCCTCTAGAGACGTAGTTTTCCAAGGATACAGGGTACCAGAGTGCAGGGTTCGATAGATACAGATATAAAGACATACAGAAAATATAGAAAATAATTAATAAATATTTGTTCAACGATTACTTAAGTATTGTTTATCCAAACGTCGTGAAATTAGTAGGCAAATAAAAAGAATTTTGAAATTTGAATAATATAAGATCAAGATTTATTTATGCTCCACATATATTATATGTTATGACACTTATGCCAAGTAGGGCTGGCTATAAGGTAAGGTCGCTTGTTTAAAACCAGTGGAGTCAAAAATGGTCTTTTTTAAACGATTTACACCCATCCCTTATATGTCTGCCCTTGTAGGGAATCGAATCTGAGTCCTATAAATTAGGCTATACGTAGCCACAGTCACCACTCATTTAACTGAACGGCGTCTAATAATAATACATAAAAGTTTTGCGTGAAATTTATCTTTCAGTAATACAATATTAGGTTGCTTGTTTAAAATGAGTGGAGTCAAATTTTTTTCTCGTTTAACTATTTACGCCCATCTTATAAATGTCTGTCGTTGTAGGGGATCAAACCCGGTTCCTGTAAACCACGTTACACGTAGACAACGTTATTACTCAATCAACGGAGTGGCGTTTAATAACAATACATAAAAGTTTTGCGTGAAATTTATCTTTCAGTAATACAATACTGAATATTGCGTAGGTAGCTCTGTGAAGTGATTATGCCAATGTGTCTACAGGTGCTCCGAGCCTTTATCTCGGATGTTATCATCCATCTACTCGTGCTTGTTACACGAGACAAAGCTCTATTAAATTGGCACCTTGTTTCGAAGATAAATAACATGTTATCTTAGTCTCATATTGTGTTTATGTCAATTTAAATAATTTCGGTCACACAAAATATAAAAAGTATTTTCTATATTCTACACTTTTTATCGTCGGCACTTGGTGAAACTCCATTTTAACAAAATATTTGCTAGCTGATAACACTTGTACTGTTTCACAATAAGATAATTATATTTAATTTCCGACCGGTTTCGCTTACACAAGCATCCTCAGGGTTAAATATTGGAAATACCCTGAGGATGCTTGTGTAGGCGAAACCGGTCGGAAATTAAATATAATTATCTTATTGTGAAACAGTACAAGTGTTATCAGCTAGCAAATATTGTGTTAAAAAGTATTTTAATATTCTTCATACTTTTTTACATTCATATCTTTTCCACGTATTATTTTCAAATTATTAGGCATAACTAAAAATAAATAAAGTATAGCTTTTAATGCCACTAATTTTAATAAAGCGTTACGTGCTCGAAATAAAAACTATAATATAATAATAATGTCGGTCTGCTTCGTGATCTATCTCGTTCCTTGTGATCTCGGGGATAGCCTATTCGGTTCAGATCATGAGATCCCTGTTTCGATCCCCGGGTCGGGCAAAACTGTTATTAAAGTTTTTACGAGGTTTTTCTCGAAAATTCACAATCTAAGTAGCAGCTCAAAGTCTGGTGAGTAGTGTGTTGCCATTCCCGTGCTTCAGATGAGCACGTAAAGCCATCGGTAGCCATTATCGCTAGAAATGGTCAGTAAAATGCGGCGAGGGGGATCACCACTCTTCTAGCCAACTAACAAACCGATGAATCGTGTGAACTGGAAAGTTAGTAGACGTTCGGCTTTCTTGTCTACCCCGCAAGGGAACCGAGTGTGTTGATACTATTTTCTTTAATAATATCGGTCAACAAATTATACGAATTCTGAGGCCGCACTTGCATCTATGATTCCGAAGTTATATGCGCGCTAAGGCACACGCAGTCCGGAATGTATGCGAAAATAGGCGATAAAAGCCGGTCACATCTGCATTTATCGTGTCATTGTACGAAGCTTTGTGACGGTAGATGCAAGTGCGGCCCTAGTGTAACTCTAAAATAAGCAAGTTATGGGTGTTAGACACCGATAATAATATCGTTACATTGAAATTCATACTAATATTATAAATGCGAAAGTAACTGTCTATTTGTCTCTTCTTCATGCTTAAACCACTAAATTGATTTGGATGAAATTTGGTACAAAGATAGTTTGAGAATCTAGAATGGACATAGGAAGTTTTTATCCCGGAAGTCCCACGAGAACGGGAACTATACGGGTAAAACCCCGGGACTTTTAGTTAAAAAAAAATCCGCGCGGACGGAGTCGCGGGCACAACTAGTACATATTTAAATACAGAAATATTTTAAATAAGCTGCCAAACACAGAAATACCATCTTCTATGCTCATCACACAAATGCTTGTCCTGTGAGGAATCGAACCCAAGTTCTATTGATTAGTGACCGGTAAACTTATGCATATGGCATTAGTCTTCAATTAGGCAACGCACCATCAACATCGTTGGTGTCTATAGGCGATGGTTGACTCTTTCCATCAGGAGACCCATCTGCTTGTTTGCTATATTATGATATAAAAAAAGACATTTAACCATCTAAAACCATCTATAATTTTTAGAGGCAGCAAAATTTAAGATGAGGAGGAAAATTCTTCACGTTATAGACAATACTTTAAAAATAATTGTAAAGTATAGTGTTACTTATAAGTAGTAATATTTGCATATTTTAAGAAATTAATAATATATATCTGTCTATGGGCTGTGGCGAACACCTGCCATCAGGTCTTCCTCATTAAGTCCCTCTTCTATGAAAAAAAAAGTAAAGCACCAATTAAATATTTCAATGGGGTGGCATTGTTAACGGTGCCCCAGGCGGTCACTAAGGTAAATCCGGCCCTGCATCTATGCCACGTGAAATCAATAAATACACCATTAAGATTTTATTGCCCTTAGGCAAATGGTTATCTCTTGATCAGGAGAAACATCTACTTATGTTCTCCCCTATTGTATAAAAAAACTAATATTAATATTATACTCGTAAATGCGAAAGTAACTCTGTCTGTCAGTCTGGTTCTTCTTCACTCCCGAACCACTGAACGGATTCGGATGAAATTTGGTACATAGACTGTTTGATACCTGAGAAAGACACAGGATAGTTTTTATCCCGGAAATCCCAAGGAAACAGGAACTATGCGGGTAAAAGCCAAGGCTATCTTTTACACCACGGTAATAAGGAGTAACTTAGGCTGCTTTTATTTTAGAATTTTTTTTCACGCGGACCAAGTCGTAGGCACAACTAGTGGCAGATATTTCTGAAAGGATTTGATAAATAATGTTTCTAATGTGGCCACTTGATATACTGTATTTGCTTGATCTACAATTACCTGACAAATTCGTTGCACACTCAAAGACAATAATGTTGTTTACTGTGAGTTGAACAATGGGTGAGGCCACACGAAAATACGCCATTAGTAACAACATTATTCTAATATTCATTCATTTATTATTCACATGACGTGTTCACTTTTATGGCTTCGTTATGACATAAAAACGTGTGACATTTATGACAGAATAATAAAAAAGGTCTTATCATGTATACCGTAAGATAGATTACTTTGCTGAAGTAACTTAAAGATTCCCTTAAGACTAGAGTATTGTGTAATGTGCAGAGCGCAAAATTCCGAAAAAAAATTGGAATACCTATACTGGGATATTTTTTAGCATTATCTGCAAAAAGCTTTTACGCTTTCTATACTATTTCTATACTATAGAAAAAAACTCAAAATATTTTAGAATAGATACTTAAATAAATTTATAATAACTAGGTAGTAAATAGTTACTTATATTAAGTTAGAACTCTTTAAAACACAATAAGTATACTAACGTAAAGATTACAGTCGTAATAAAGTAGAGTCGTAGTAGTTGGTTACAAAATCCCAAAATTGGAGAAATATAACAGAGTAGCTGAAGCGTGCAGCACGCTATAACAATTTTTGGCGAATCCCGCGGGATCACCTAATTTCTCTGAGACAAAAGTAGCCTATGCGCAATTCCAGGTCTCTCTACCTGTGCGCCAAATTCATCCAAATCCGTTCAGTAGTTTTGCGTGATTGAGTAACAAACATCCATCCGAACATCCAAACTTTCGCATTTATAATATTAATATGGATTAGAAGGTTTTGAATGTGTTAAATAAAATAGAGTTTATCACAGCGCTAAAAGTCTGCTGTTGTGATGATAACGTAATAGAATTTCAAAATTGCTTAAACCAGATTTTTTTTACTTAATTTTTTCTATATTATAAGATAATGAACAAGCAGGTAGCTCTTCTGATAGAAAGAGACAACCATCGCTCATAGACACCAAAGATGTTAATGGTGCGTTGCTATTCGTGTAGTGGGGTGTTAATGCCTCATGCATAAGTTTATCGGCTCCTTACCTTCCAAACCGGAACACGAAAGCAATAAGCACTGACGCTTTTACGTTAGGAATACGAAATTTGTTGCTTTAGGAATACGTGTTACCACAACAGGTCTGAGGCCTATTTCACGTAATTATATGAGAATCGAGTCGAAGCGTTTAACGGCCGGTTTCCAAAACGCAAATCAATTTTATCAAGCGATTAATCTTAGTTTAACATAATTTTCACAAGCAAATTATCTCTTAAACAAAGATTAATTGCTTGTTAAAATTAATTTGCGGTTTTGAAACCGGCCGTAAGACTCTTACACATTTTCTTACATATTATGCCACGTCGTAGCACGTCTCAATGTTCTATCGTGTCTATGTGTGTGAGAGCCCTAAGCGCATCGACTCAATTACGTGATTTGGGGGGCCGGGCGAGATGTTGCGGAATTTAACTACCTAGTAGTCACGGTAGTAATGACTCGTAAAGCTAATCGTTAGCCTTTTACGTGCTGCCTGACAGAACCAATAATGAATGGTTTTAATTGTTGCTGTAAAATATATGTTTTATTTATTGACTAGAGCATAGCTAAACGTTATTACTAAAACAAGGCGTAATATTTTAGGCTGTAAGTACCAACACATCCTGATATTTAAATCTTTTTTGTATAGTTAAGTTCTTGGAACGACCGTTTCTCCCGTGCTAGTTCTTTGAAGCGTTCGGGCTCCCTTTGAAGAGTAGACCATCTGCGATTTTACCAGGCAGTTCGTAAAAGGCAAGCGATTGGCTATACGTGCTACTATCATCGTGAATACTAGGTGGTAGAGTTCCGCAACATCTCGCGCGGATTTATTGGTGTCACCGCTTTATGCCTGCCGCAATAGCGTTAGTAAGGTAGCCGGTTAAGTTATGCAAGTGGCATGGCCACCTCGCCACATAGATATCAACGCACCACCAGTGGCGGCGCAAGATCATACATTTTTGTCGGCAAGATACATTTTGCGAGGCCTTCTGCTCGCAACGCAAGTTCGGGGAACACGCTATTTTAGCCAGGCACGGCGGCGACGCGCAGCGAGGATTCTTCGCGAGTGACAGCGACGCAAGCACTTTTCGTCGCGTTCATGGCTTTTGAGTTATACATAAATCTTCGTGACGCGAGGCCCTTGGTGACGCGAGCCCACTAACACCTTTGGTGTCTATATGTGGTGGTTGTCTCTTTCCATCTGCTTGTTTGCTAACTTATGATTTAAAATAGCTTCTTTAATCGTTATGCGTCTGCAAGTTGTTTTCCATCTTATGATATAAAAAAGTCACTTATTAAGCTTTCGTCGCTTTGTTTGCTTTATGAGATTATTCTACACACAAATTTGACGATAATTCATTCTTTTTAGTTTTTTGTGAAATAAAGTGAATACAAACTATTGATCCATTGATAAACTTATCTCTTATCTATGTAATACATTAAGGAGTAGTGACTAATAAAATGGTCGTATAATACTATTACAAAGACTATTTTGAAACTGAAATATTTGGGGAAAACCAAAAAGCACTTCGCAGAACGCGTTAAGACCTATATCTATCTACCACATTATAATCTATAATATATCTTTTAAGATAACTTAATATTTAGAGGGTGTTAAAGACCGATAAAACTGGGTATGTAAAGTTAGAAGAGTCTGGACACCCCGAATGGAAAGCCAAGGATTTCATTTTTTTCCTTTCATCAGCAGCATCCAAACCTACAACTAAAAGTAAGAAAAATTAAAATGTGGTCGTGTATTCCCCACTGTGACCGATTTTTCCCGTATTAGTATGTCCCGTTTAAAGAATAAAGTATTGGCTTTTCTGCTAGGCAGTTTATAAAAAGGCAACCGATCGGCTCTCTTTACTTTTTGCGGTGTGGTACTACCCCACCTTACCCTTTCCTACCGTAATAATCTTGTCTTGTTCTTGTCACCAGGGCTTGTTAATCGGTTAATTTTTGAACCTAATACATACGGAGCGTTTGTAAAGTTTTGACTCAAAGATTAATTGGATGCGCTTTTCAAAAACAATTTCTTAATTTGTCAGTTTAGCTTGCAATTACATACAGAAATACAGAGTTATACTACTTACTTATGAAATAAAATCATTTCAATGGTAATTTTTAAATCTCGTCATCTCATTCAGTACAATAAAACAGTACAACATGGTTTATTTCTATTTTTTCATAATATAATATAACCTCCAAATGTGTGAAATTTACAGTGATAGAGTTTAATTTGACAGTGATAGGAGAGTTTGCTCATATGCGCGGCGACACGTTTCCTTTCCAATGGCGTGTCTATTAGTATTCATGTGGTCTGTGGTTTGACTCTACATTAACCTCAAAAATACCAATTTCCTTACGGACCGATGTTATAAGGATTTTGAATCAAAACCCGGTTTATAGAGGTTTTTTAAATTTTTCTTTGATTTTTACCGTTCCTAATTTTTACCCGCACTGTGTGTGACATACCGTTTGTGACTTTTGGCTTAAACCAATTTTGGTTTATGAAGAGCTCTCATCTCAGGACACGCTCTGAACTAAACCTTTTATTAACCTGTATTTTTAATTAAACAATTTCAAGCCCTGCTTGTTGCTTTCATTTTCATCTTTAAGGTCCGTAGTAAATATATGCTTGTGATATCGAATTTTCCCTACATGGATTATTAAATGGCAACTCACACATAATATCTTTGTTAATTTTTCCATTAGAAGAACCATTTGTACATATGAAAAAAGCCTGAGATTAATTTCGCCTCTACGTGTATTATCTATCTATATCTATACATATAATAAAATCATAGGAAAGTCAAAACTGTACCTACATTGAATTTTTTTTTTTAAAGAATACTTGGGGCGTGATCTACAATCGATATTAAAGCCAAAAATATAGTTTATAGAATTTTTGTCTGTTTGTCTGTATGTATGTCCGGGGTAAACTCAAAAAGCACTGCATTGATTTACTTCAAATTTTGCATGAATATTACTAATAGGTCGGGTCAACCTATAGGCTACATATTATCACGCTATCACCTACGGGTGGGGTGGGGCTGTGCGGAGTAAACAAGGTCGCGCGGACGAAGTCGTGGGCAACAGCTAGTATTATAATACATTTATTTTATTACATTATCATAAAAATTGTTAAAAATCAACTCTAATGGGTTTCTTTCGCCGGATCTTTTCTTTCTGTGACTGCGTTCCGATCCGGTAGTAGATAAACATAAAAATGTCGACTCGTCAAAATTACCAGTAAAAGTCAATTTGATTAGGACATTTTTTTGGTTTCATTTGAATTTCTAATCTACTAATATGAAAGAATACAAAATCTTATGTATTTTCTTGAGTAAAATAACTCAGTTCAACAATTTGTAAGAAATTTAATATATATTACATAAATAACTTGGTGCAACACATTAGAGAACCTTCAAATTAAATCATAACGATATGGAAATTCGCGTTGTTCTACAGCACTTGAGATAAGTTGGCGAGGCTTAAGCTAAATTTAATTAACATAAAAAGTTTTCAACTTAGCCTGCTTAGTTACCATACAAATATGTGTACGAAAGTCGGAACATGCAATGCGAAACTAGGACGATGCTATACGACAATAGAACCAACCAACTCATAAGGAATTTTTGTGAAATGCATGACGGGAACGAATGAAAAGTCAAACAACACACAGTCAGTACCACGGAAAAGGTTGTGCTGTTCGAAAAAACAATAATGAACGAAATAGAGACACAAATTAAAGTGTTGTGCGACAGAGAGGAGAGATCGTCACGCACCTGCCACCCCGTCACCTGACGCGGCTTGGTTCATTTTTGATTAGATTCAGACGTGAGCGTCAGTTGTAACTAGGAATGCAAAGAAATGAATTGCCAGTTATAAAACTGAATGTAGTTACATGTATGAGAATGGAGGTTGCGTCGTGTGTCTGTGAACAATGGGAAATAGAAATGTTAACTAACATAAATTATGCATACCTACCTTGATAAAAAAAATCGTCGAAAAAATCTTAAGAGTAAACACTATATATTATACAAATAGCTGACCAGGCAAACGTTGTTTTGCTACCACAAATTACTTATAAATATTTTGGTGGAGTACTTGAGGGGGGGGGGGGGGGGATTGAGATAAAGTATATTAACTGGATAAAATTGGTAGAAAATATCTTTAGATGTTAAGTTTGCCTGTGGTTTATTTTGTGAAAAGAGTATAAAAATAAAATAAAAGCGTGATTTGTTTTTAAATTCCACCCATTTGGTCCCGGACTCCTCCCTCGTATTGGTCCCGGGTTCCTTTGAAGAATAGGCCAAATGCCGTTCGACCAGGCAGGTTGTAAAAGGCGACCGTTTGGCTAAACGAGTCACTGACATCGTGGCTACTAGGTGGTAGACTTCTGCGTTGTCTCACCCGGGTCTGGTACCACCGCCTTACCTATTCCTGCCGCAATAGCATCAGTGCTTGTCACTGTCGTGTTCCGGTTTGGAGGGTAAGGTAGCCGGTAAACTTATGCATGTGGAATAAGATCTCGCCACAAGATAGCAACGCACCGTTAACACCTTTGGTGTCTTTAGGCGATGGTTGACTCTATCCATCAGAAGACCCATCTGCTTGTTTGCTATCTTATAATATAAAAAAAAAATAGCAAATAATAATAATTTTTTCACTGATTTGCTCCGGGCCCCCTTTAAGAATAAACCATCTGCCGTGTTGCCAGGCAGTTTGTAGAAGGCAAACGATGAGCAACGAAAGTATTTGGTACCACTGCTTTATATCTATTCCTGTCGCAATAGCATCAACGCTTGTCTTTGTCATGTTCTGGTTTGGGGTAAGGTAGTTGATAGACTTAAGCATGTGGCATTTCTTTCCCGCCACAGGCATAGTAACGCACCATTAACATATTTGGTGTTCATAGGCAATGGCTTCTCATACCATGAGGAGAGCTATCTGCTTGTTTGCTAACTAATGACATAATATTAATATTAAATTATGTTAGAAATAATAATTTTATTTCTAATATAATACTTAAATATTTAATAATATTATTATTTATATTAAAATATCATAAAGATTTATTTGCTTGTAATGGATAAATTTAAAAACTACTAGATTTCCAGGCAACATAGGCTACTTTTTACTAGGCATGGAAATTATTGTTAAATTAGATTAACTGTTATGTTGTTAAAGTTAATTAATATTTAACAGTTATTTATTTATGTTAAATTATATCAGTAGCATATATATAGTAAGTATTAGAAGCAGTAAAAACACGAAGCTACCAAAGAAGGTCCTCTAGAATAATTTTAATAACTTTTAACAGTTATTATTATCACGGTCTACCGAAATATTCTTAATAACAGTATTATCATAAATCAAGTTAGCGAGTAAAAAAGAAACGCTCTCCCAAATATTTTTAATAACATTATTATCATATATCAAATTATTGGTAATTTTAGTGACGCATAAAAATTACTTTTAACAGTATTTGCTAATATAAATAACAGTTGTTAATTGTTAAAAAAATTTAGTACGAATTTAATATGTTAACTGTTATATTATCCATGCCTACTTTTTACCGGTCTATACAAAAGTGCATTTGGGCCACGCGTACGAAGTCACGGACACTATCTATTAATTTAGGTATAATATTATGGCTTAAATTGGTCTTCCTTAAACATTTTTACTCTCATAAAATATTTCTTCGTTTTTCTTCGTTTGACGTATGCATTATCGAGGTCGAGCAAGTGGTTAGCGTAGGTCAACCTAACCGCAGTTATCTAGATTCTAGACTCTCACGAACTGGTTGAAACTACACTTTGACTTGCGACATTGAATATTATGTATAATCTCGTGACAATATTAAGGGACTAATTTCTTACATGCATACTTGTTTTACACAAACAAGTAATTATTGTGTACTAGATGTGCCCGCGGCTTCGTCCGCGTGGATAAATTTCTAAAGACATGTAGCGGTTCAAGCGATCTACAAAAGCTACCAGAAAAATAATAAAAAAATGAAACTCAAAATAAAATCCTGAATCGCGACATTATAATTATTTATCTTATACACACTACATCCAATTTCCATCGCTTCTCAAATTTACTTCGGTCTCCAGGCACACCTTGCCTGGCTGGGAAGATCTTCCCTTTCCCCTTCCTTGTCTATGTGTGACGTCATCAACCTCCACAGTTATGACGTCACCTGAAAAATAAGTTGGCCCGCTGGTTCTATCACTATGATCCTTCAGCGCTACGCACCAGCAGTGTCACAGACAGTCCCGGGATTCTACCTGCATAGTTGCCGTTCCCGTGGGATTTCCGGGATAAAAACTATCCTTTATCCTTTCTCGGGTCTCAAATTATTTTTGTACTAAATTTCATTAAAATCGATTCAGTAGTTTAGGTGTGAAGAAGAGACAGGCAGACAAATAGACAGTTACTTTCGCATTTATTATTATAAATGTATATTAGTGTGTATAATGTTTATGGAGGGTAAGATAGCTGGTAGACTTATGTATGAGGCATTGTTATTCCTCCACACGGATAGCAACACACCATTAACATCTTTTGAGGTCTAAAGGCGATGGTTTCTCTTCGCATCAGGAGAGCCATCTGCTTGTTTGCTATCTAATGGAAAAAAACCGTCCTAAACGAAAACAAAAATTCGAAATCGTTCATAAACGATGTTAATAAAGTTCTGAGGCAACACACATAAAAAATACAGCCGAATTAATAACCTCCTCTTTTGGTAAGTCGGTCGAAAACCTGACCGCGACCCAAGTCGAAAAAATTAACCATCTTTCTAGCCAGTCGGGTAAAAGGATGATTTTTTTGATAATTCCAAATATTTTACCATTGTAAAGAGACACATTGCAAGGCAATGAAAATAAATATTATAATGCCGCTTGTTTTGTAGTATAGATAACGTGACCATACGTCCCGTTTTGAACGGGACTGTCCCGGTTTCAACTATCCTGTCCCGGTGTCCCCAGTAATTGTTCATGGCCGTGATAATGTCCTATTTTCCGAAAACATACACAATCGTGACACAAAAAGTTATAAATTGTATAATCAATTGGTCGGTATTTTCTTACTCCTCCTATATACTTCTGATTAATTTCGTTGCGGGTCCCAAGACAGCTAAGCTTTTCCTCAGGGCACCCTGAGCTCGCATCTCAGAGGTTATCAGGACGGTTGCCGCTGTTGATTCTGGTTTACAGAAGTTACAGTGGTGGGAACGAGAGGTGGGCCAATTGCCCTTTAACTAAAAAATCAATTGGTCGGTAATATAATCGTCGGTAATATTTACTCAGACGTAAGCTTAACATAAAAATCGTGCTAAAAATGAAGTTTTAAACAAGAAGACCATTTACATTCAAACTTTTTAGTAAATCTGACTTAAGAATTATATTTAATTTCGATTTTTCTTGTGGAAATAGATACATAATTGCCATTATTTATTACTTGCGTAGTTCACACCAAATGTCCCGTTTTGAGATACAGGCAATATGGTCAGTTT